>VZZY01023254.1:97641-119304 GCA_013400335.1 Eurystomus gularis | reverse complement strand
CTGTCATTTAGGTAAACAGTATACTCACTTTGCCTGAAGACTGAATGCCTTTGATCATGGCTAGGCATACCATGACCCAGGCAGCCAGCAAGCAGATCGTCATCTTCCAGTTTAAACCTCCACTCTCTGACAGAGAGCTGGAAATATTCAGCGCTTCTCTGTACCAGTAGTAAGTGGTTGCCGAACTTTTTTCACACTCTGGCTCCACAACTGTCAAGACATGTTAGCAAGTAAAGAATGGGTTCAGGACAGAATTATTTTCCCAACATTTCAAAACAATGTTCTACCAATTCTCAGTATTTTCGATCGTGCCGTCATCATTTACTGAGAAACTAAATTCACAAAGAGTCTTAAGACATTGTCTAAAAGAAAAAGTGACTACTATTGGTGAAAGGTTCTGAGTATATATTTTTAAAACACCCTTTGGGGACAAAGTGTTCCGCTGCAATATGGTCAATTCATTTTTCACTTAAGTACTAAATATTAGGCAGTCTTAGATGAAGTCATACATTCCATTTATCATCCCTAAGATCAAATTACCTACATATGATACTGTGACTTATATACTATGAAAACTATCTCTCTGAAATTGAACCCAATTTTGAAAATATAGGAAGTTCAGAAAAGTGCCTGCTTTGATATGATATTCAAATCAACAGGCACTTAAATACTATAAACAACTAAATAGGAACATAATGATATCAAAGTGATGAGAAAAGGAAAAAATGGCTCCTACACAGCTGTTTTAAATGAAAGTTGCTATGTGTATTCCAGAACAATTTTTTTATTATACTGTAATTCTGCTTTACTCACATTACACACAATTTCTTAAACTGTTTGGTACCTAGACATACAGCATATATAAACAGAAGGAATTATTCAAACAAAATAGTTACTTAACTTTTTAATAAATTATTTATATCTGACCATCAATTATATCTCTAAGCTACATCCTAAATCAAAGTAATTAATGAAAAGAAAGGAAAAATTCACTGATTTTAAGAAACCTACCACAGGTGTCAGATCGCCACTGAAATAAACTTTCAAAAGTGACAGGATGTTATCAAAAATAATACTTCTCTTTGTTTAAGCTTAATTCAGATGACCTCTGCTGGAGTTAGGCTGATACACTATATCTTAATATTTAGTCAGGATACGAATACGTAAACAACCACTGTGGCTCAATTAATGGACAATAGCTTGTGGAATACAGTCAATTTGACTGTGTGCCAACATTCACAAATACTAGTTATTTCAAACAACTGAAGCAAGCAATGCTGGCAAAGACACTATAAAAGCGCCATACAACTTTTCAGATGTCCATGGTTATGTTCTTTGTTAAAGGGGTTAAAAGACCCAGAAAAGGTGATTAAAGGAAATGTAGGATCTGACATGAACAGAAATGAAAATAAATATTTCATATTTCAATAGCAAGGACAAAGCAAAGTGTGTAACTATTATGAGATAACCAAAAGATAAGGAACTTTTAATGCTGTTGTATAATATGCCCATATGAGATCATCTCATTCTAGCAACAAACCAATTACTAATTATCTCATTTCTATTGGTTCACAAAGCAAACAATGCTTTTATCACATGCATTTCATTGACATTTACAGTTTTCCATTTTCTGCTTTGTTAGTAATGCAACACTTCTTGCTATTTGCCAGGAAGTATCCTACTAATCGAAATGTATAAATATCCTCCTTGCACTTTGTTTCTCACCAAGTAAGCATAAAGAGCAGTATCAAAATCAGAAAAAAAAAAATCAGAATATTTTTTTCTGCAACACACTAAATCGCATTCTCCTAATTTCATTACACTTTAAAATGCTGTTGACAGTGATGTTCCTTTCCAAATACAGTATATTTATCTTAGATTAGATTTCTTTGCTGTATTTTTTCCAAGTATAATAATGTGACATTTTCTTATCATGGAAAACCGGTTTTACATGCAACAGTTTTCCCCACCAATAACTCTTTCAATTGTGGGTTTTTTCTTTCCTTTTGGTTTGAAAATCTCAACTTTTATGTTTTTTAAGAACTGTATTTTATATGACTTTTATGAATATAGGCTTACAGGTATGAGATGCATTTTTAACTAAAGGACACTGGTCCCATGGTAATGGGTGCTGAAAAGACTGGGAAAAGTAAAAGAGACTCCATCCAATGATGACATTGTAGTACAGGGCCACAAAGAAACATACCTATAAAAAACAACAAAAAAAGACAGATCAAAAAGTTGCATTTATTAACTACATTTGTAAATTAAAAAAAAAATCCCTATTGAACTTCTGCATATTTCTGCATATCTGCCACTGAAGCTAATTTTAACTAAAATAAGTCATAAGAAGAACTGAATGGCTTGTCCCATTAAAGGACCCGACATTTTCTAAGTTTTCACTTTTCTTTATATTTAGCATGTAATACCTACATATTTATAGCATTTTTTCTCCAGCAGAATACTCCATTCGCTAGTTTCTAATTCCAAAAGAATCACAAAATGCAAGTTGACCGGTTTTACAGACACATCTATATCAACATTTTTTAATGTACCAATTCAAGTTTTAAGATTTTCCAAAACATTGTAAACTGACCTTGACGCCCAGCTACAAATCACTGGGCCTTCCCTGCAGCAAAATAGAAAGTCTAAATCATACAGACTGAAAGCAAACCACACAATTAATGTTAAAAACTTACTACACAGCTTGCAAATCCAATTCCTCCAAGTTTGGGGCTTATATAGTTCCACACACCAATACTGCCTCGGCGGATCCTCTGCCCCACAGCAAGCTCCAAGAAAAAGAGTGGAATTCCTATTATCAGTAGCAAAATTAAGTATGGCACAAGGTAGGCACCTATGAAAAGAACAAAGTATAAATCAGAGGGAGTGGAAGAAGAGTCAGAACTTGACACAACAAACGTGAAACCTTCCAATAGAGTCTAGTGTGATTCACTCTAAATCTTTTTTTGTCACATGCAAAGAGTAATTTTACCTGAATCTTAGCCATACATCTTGTAAGATATAAAAAACAGAGACACTGAAGTTCTAAAGCACTGTAATATTTTGAGGCAAACCTTACTGAAAGTGAGTTACTATCTAAACTGTTGCTCACCTGTGTGAAATTTAAGTCATTTGACCAGACTTTTTAGAAATATAGTGAGGCAATCAGGCACTGAATCAACATTTCTTAAAAAACTCTATACCTTGACTTGTAACAGTAGCAAGACTGAAAGGAAATATAGGAAATACTATGTATACAACATTCTGAATTTCATCCAATCTTAAGTGGTTTCAGAAGATTGTCTGTTGATTTCTCCATGTGCACCTCAGAGGCTCAGAAAGGGGATTTCATTTCACAATGCACAGAACAATGATCCTATCCAGCTAAGCAAGAAAACTGCATCAGCCCATTTCTACCAGGGTCCAGACAAAGACTAGAGACATGAGGTGGAAATGAAATGGAGTATTGTAGAGTCAGATCTTGCCTTAAAGATATATTTGAAAATGCAGCTGTTACTTCACCTTTATACATAGATATATATAAAAAACAATTCCTCTTTTCAGGGTCTTATTCCCAGGAAGCAATCATACACAGTTCTAACTTTGGGATGTATCGCCATTTATTTCAGTACAACTAATTGCAAGCGAATATATCCACATCCTAAGTGCACTGACAAGCTCAGAGCCTAACTTCCCCCTTGATGTGACAGAGTATTTATTACTAGAGCTAAAAAAACATTCTGGCATCAGAAATTAGCAACATGGAACCTGATTTTCAAATGTGTGGCTCTTACGCTGCAATATACTGAACACTGTGCTGGGCAAATAGCTCAAAGGGCTTAGGACTTTTGAATACAGCTGTTGTAAAGCTAAGGAAAAGCACTTGAGAGATGCAGACTGCAGCATGTTGGAGCAAGCTACAAAGCAAAGATCTAAAGACCTCAGAAGCTTAGACTCAGAGCTATTAAGTTGTATAATCAGTCTCTTCATCTCTGATGAGAGAGAAGCTGAACAAAGTTCAGAAACCAATTTGGGATTTATCCTCAACTCCAGTTAAGTCCTACTTTAAGTTTCTTCATCCAGCATCAACTTTCTACAGCTTTTTTTAGGAGTCTATCAAAATACACTGTCATTTCTATGTCCTTAGCAGGCAGCTTCTTGTGGAATACAGTTTATTTTAGAGAAGTTAAACTTTCCTAGCCTGTGCAGGAGGCCTCACATTTTCTGGTAGCATCCACTCCTTTTCAAGTCCACTTGCTAATTTGCTCTTCATGAAATACACACAAATAGGACATCATCTTCCATTATAGAGATCTTAAATAAATCCTAACCATGGAGTAACTAGTCTTCAGTCTAAGAATGGTAGGAAAAAATATAGAGGAAATAAAATCTGAGAAAAACTACCTGTGGACCAGACAAAGAATATTGATCTTATTTACCTCACAGTCTATATGCTACTGTTAGCAATGGAATAGCTCCCTGTGTTTTATTTTCTTGACATGATAATATGATATGCAGTGATATTGTTTGAGCATTTGGTCAAAACCAATGCCAGGCTCTCAACAATATACCTGTTTTGAGGTTACAATATTGCCTTCACAGAGCTAAACATCATGGTCTATCTACCCATTTCAGCACACTACAGAGTGCCTACTTAGGTATTATTTCTACTGAGGTAGCAGCCTACATTCCCACTCAGTACTTTCATGTCTTTTATGGTTTATCTTGTATGTGTATAGAACAGAAGGAACACAAAGGACTTACTTTCTACTATGAAAAGAGAGATGAGACAGAAGGAAATAAACGTGAGGAAAATAAAGGAACAGAGTATCAACCACATTCCAAAATGAGGGCAACTTTCTTAAGAATACATAAGACAATACCATTAAATACCCTTGATTTAACATTCTCTCAAAATTTCTGCAAGACAGAAGTATACTGTTAATTCACATTGCAAATGAGAAGCTTTGGCATCACTATCTTTAAAAATTTGGTCATACAATTAATTGAAAGCCAACATATATTGGTTTTTTAAATTATGTAACACTACTGTAAATGATACCTGAGGCCTTCATTAGACAGGTGTTGCATAGCCGAGCAGAGATAAGCCTAGGCAGCTCAAAAACATTGGGGCCTAAGTGACTTACCCTGGATCCCACTGGATGACTGTACTAGAGCAGGAACTGAACCCAGCTCTTCAGTGTCCCAGTCCACAACCTTAATCACAAGGCTGCAAAGTTAAGCACATGTTTAAAGACTGGGCTGAGGTGGGTGTTTTATGGTGCAGTATCAATGTTAAGTTGCAAGATTTATCAGTTAGATTCTACTAAATGAGTTAAATGTGGTGTTAAATCCCCACATTACATTTACGTGACACAATCCTGCAATTCAGTGTGAGTAGCCCACAAGGTTCACCTCTATACTGAAGGACTTGTGCAGAGCACCTGAAGTGCTGGCCTGATCATTCTAACCTGCTGAGCTCCCTTCCGACCTTGTGCTTCTCCCCAAAGGAAGGACATAAGGAAAAATAGTGCACATATGAGTTTCAGTGCAATATAGTTTGAATGCAGCTGAATTATACAACTGTATTTCACAGCTGGAAAGGGCTTCCGTGCTCTGTAGTCAACATGAAACCACAGCATCTCTGGACAAGTATTTTGTTTCAGCCTTCCCCTGAAGCTAGCAATACTTCAAAGAACTGTAAGACAGCTTCACTTCATCATAGAACAAAATCAATATGGAAACATCTCAGCATGTCTCTTATTTGACAGTGCATGAAAACATGGGTCCTTGGAGCTACAATATTGGATAATTTTTATTTGAATTAGAACAATAATTACACATGCTGGCTTTGAACAGCATCCTACAATTAGTTATATTGTCTGCTACATCTATCAGCTAAGCAGCCTTCTGAATAACACAATTCTGTGTAGTTCAGGATCCCCAGGTCTCCTTTCTACACTTTAAAAATCATTCTCCTGTAAAGTCACTTTTCTGCATATTTTGGCCTTAAACACTGTCATATTAAAAAAACTCATCTCAATTTCATAAGGAAAAAAAAAGCTTAAAAAGATACCTCATCCTTCCTCACTAGAATGAATGACAAAGATATAAAAGATTTTAGGAACTGGTGAATGTTAATACTGTGCTCGGTATTACTTTTGTGCTTTGATTTCTTCATTTCTTTATTTAAGCAAGCACTGTAATGGGATAACTCATAAATTGCCTCTCTTGATATTACAATATCTACTACATTTGGTAACACCATTGACAGAGATGGAATATTCACATTGCTTTTGATTTAGGTTCTTATAAGTGCCCAGGAGGGGAAAAATAAGATAAAATGATGAGATTCATAGCAATTAAAGAGTTGGAAAATAATTTCAGAAGCAATAATGCAAGACAGCATAACCATTACCATCCTTATACTAGAGAACTTTTCTTCTCCCAGCCATTCTTGATGTAACCTGAAAAATTTAATAACTTCCCAGATGTTTCAACTGCTGCTGTGCTAGTTTTCAGTTGTCTAGTGCCCAATTTAATTCTTAGTCTGTGAAGGTAAGCTTTAACACTGGCTTGAAGAGACATCCCAGTTCTTACAGCTTACTGGACACTTACTAGCAGAAAGCTAGCAAGAAGCTGATATTCAGATGAAGATCAGCTTATTTTCAACATCAAATGTTAAAATTTTCGAAGCTATGAAAAGTAGGCAACAAAACACTATAGGTTTACAGTCCACTAAGTTCCTATAAGTGAAATTATTTACCATGACAAAATAAAAACTGCTTTTATCAGGAAAATTCTGATAAAAGGTTTTATGGTTTATCTGTAGTTTTGTAGTCTATGCTACTGATCAGATAGTCTTCCTGTCACTAGTCTTTCACAGTTTACATATGTTCAAGGGTGCCTATTTACAAAACTGTGCTTTAAGGATGAAAATCACCTTAGCCAATAAGCTGTAATGAAAAATTACACTTGCAAAATGAAAATAAGACATTTTCAGCACACAGGAGTACAACTCAATTTTGAGTCCGATAATACAGTTTAATCAGAACTCACAAAATAATACTGAACTCATCAGTGAATTCAAGGCACTGATTACATATTATTGATCAAAAGCTAAATAATTAAGCCAGTGTATCCATACTAAGTGTTGGAATAGAAGGGAAAAATTGTTTTGCTCCCATTCCACTTTTATTAGACAATCAGATGGTAGCTTATAATGACTACTCAGTCTTTAACAGTTTACGTATTATTTCCTCAGCAGTCCTCAGCAATAACTGCTCTGCTTTTTATAAGACCACAGAACTTAACTGATCAATTTGTCAGCATTTCAGTATAAAAGCCAGACTACTTAATTGTAAAAACTCATGATATGACTCCACTTATGTAAATTTTTTCCAAGAAATGGCAAGACAATCTGGTACAGATTTCCCTATGCTGCTCACAGCTTTTATCTGTTTCATTACTAGTTCTTTTGACTTTTTACATCACAGATATTAAAAAGGATTGACTTTAAAAAAACATAACTCAGGAAAAATAAGTTAATGCCTATGAAAATGCAACACAAAATCTTTGGATGTGCAGTACTTTGTAGACTCCCAATAACACCTGCAATATTAGAAGGATCTCTTAGTGATCTATGTTCACTTGTCTTCATAGTAACAGTCACTCAAATATCACTTATTCTAGCAGAATTGCTAATTTAGTTTGCTTTTGTTACTTCCAATATGTGAAAGAACCATTTTACTTCTGTTAATCCTAAAGGAAAACAACAACCAAATGGTATAAATGTTCAGTATTTCCTTTGTTTGAAAAGAGTGAAAGGTATGCAAGCTATTCACCAGATGACAGCAATGAGCAGTAGGAAAATATAGGTCTAGTTTGTCACTATTTATTAGACTCACGGAAAGACTGAATACACTTGAGCGGTTTATTTTTAAGGCTATCAATCACAGTAAGCTAAGACAGCTCTGAACCTACTGCATGCTAACATAGGTTACGAAATTGTTACATAGGAACTGTGCCTATCTGAAGAAACACACGTATTTGTATTCATATAGTAAAGGAGTAAAAAATAAACTGTATACTGTAAAAATGATAAATATAAAAAAACCTTTAAAGCTAAGTTAGAGCACACCCAGCTTTAAAGGAAATCCCCTTCGTGCTGCTTTCTTATCTGTTAGGCTACAAAGAGTGGAAGAGGTGCCTTAAGTGGACTGAGCATTGTCATCCAGGGGTAATGAGGACTGCTAGTGAGGACAGAGGTGAAGGTGGCAAACAGATCTATAGGCAGTTCCTCTAAATTTTACTGAACACCTTCAGCTCCTCATTTGCAGAGCCTAAAACTTCTTTGGACTCTCTCTCTCACCCCAAGTAAAGAAAATGAGCACCCTGGAGTGCTCTCAGGTCCCTCTCAGCCTTTATTTTCTCTTGATACTCCCTGCATTACAGCTACACACCAAATGTGGTCAAAGTTCATCCCAGCTGTGTACTACCATCTTCTACCACCTCCCACGACAAACTTTTTTCTGGGAAAGAGCCAAGTGTGAATGCTAGCAAAGAGCTACCCAGTCTAGCTGTAACTTATCTGAGAGTAAAAAAAATACCATATATTACTCTAAATATTTATGAGTTTATATAAATTAAAGCAATAGGAAAAAATTTAAAAGGATCACAAGAAATAAGATGAAGTAAGTTGTTTTGGTGGTACAGACCAGACCTAAAAAGAGAGGTTGGAAAGATACCTGGAGGTCCAGGTATCAGTGCAGTGTAGTGATAACACAAGTTACCTTTAAAGATGATATCACAGATACTTCACTGAAGCAGTACAGAGCTCCGAAGTTAGGAGTGTTGGCATACCACAGGCCATAGCCATAAATAAAACTAATCTCTCTAGAAAACAGGGAGGTAAATACCCTTTTTCCTCTCCACAAAAATCTCTAATAATATACATCATCTCTAATAATGTACATCTATTTGGGCCTACTTGTCTGTGTCTATTCTATGTTTATTTTGTTGGTTTTGTTCTTGTCACAGAAGCCTAAAATAAGCACAAAATTCAATTATCTTTTACTGGTGGCTCCGGAACCCAAATTTGGAGGAAACCTGTGAAAGAAACTAATGAGTAACTACGTTTTTACTTCTTTGGGGTTTGATTTTGAAGTATATTTATTCATCTACCACTTTTTAAAACACTCCCCTTGCCTGATGATATTTGCCAGATATAAGTTCCTTAAATGTAAGGAGAAAATAAAAAATGTTTGGACATAACTGAAGGTGGAGATCTAGCCATACACTTCACTGAAACACTTCTAATGAAAATCCACAGAGAGTCTATTTACCTTATAGTCAAACATTTCAACAGGTATTTATAATAAAGCTGTCTCACCAAAAGACTACAGAACAGTTCAGATACTGATATTTAGAATGGGTTGCATAAAACCACTCTAATTTTACCTAGAATTAAACATATAAGAAATACTACGAGTAGCAGAAAACAGGAACCTCATAGAAAACGTGTTAGTTTTTTTACCATGCATCTATACTTTTCCCTCCCTCCCCCTACTCTTTTATGCACTTATTAGTATTATATGTCCATCTGCACACACATACACAGGTACCAATGTACTTTACACTTTTCAATGTTTTGTGTCATCTTCTGCATCTTGCATTACGGTTAACTTGAAAACCATACTTAGGACAAAATGATACAGAATATAAACATTTTAAGAGCTACACCTTTAACTATAAATCACTGTGTTTTAAAAATTGTTAATTAACAAATATATTAATTTTTTCAACTAGTAGTCTGATATGTGATCAATTCCACACTGTCTAGTAAACTAGATGAGATTGCCATCCACTGAAAAGCAATGTTTTTTGAGAAAATGCATTCAATGTATTTTCTCAGTTAATATTGCAGTTACATGTGAAGAAAATTTTAGAACCCACACAAATCATTAGATCAACCATTTAATGACTTTCTCTCCAGAATAAAGGAGGAAAAAAAAGGAAGTTAAATGAGAGTGAAGAAAAAGTCTTACAGCTAGAGGTAAAGTAATTTAGACTTTATCCTGGAGATAGAATATTTGAAAGTCTAAACTAAATATTTACTGCTTGAACTGATTGATAGAAAATAAATAAAGTCCAGAACTATACCCTGATTATATTCTAGGCTCATTTCTGTACTCCTCAATTACATCAATGTTGACATTGAACATTTAAAATTCAGCATGAATAAAATGTTGCTCTTTATTTTCTATTCTGTAATACAGATTCATTTTTTGTATCATAAAAATTGACGGATATGTTTTGAATTCAACTAAGTAATTAGCTACAATAGGATATGCACTAATGTAGTATAGCAGGTTACAGTACAGCATAGGATAAAACATTCTTCACAGAGGAAAGTCTCATACTACATTCAAGACCATAGGATGCACAGCTAACAAATAGACCTTGATCTTACTGTTCCAAGTGAAAAGAACTTGTTATTTAGGAAAGTTAACTACAGTACAAAACAGATGGATTCTCGTAATGTAATTATTTAAATCACTCATCAGTAAAAAACCCTTCTCACTCCTACAACATTTTATTGTTCCTGCAGAAAGTAAATCATTATCAAATGGCCTAGGAGCTAAAAGCAATTAAAAAGTAAAGGTGTGAAGCTTAGTACCACTAAAGACCTAATATTGCTTTGGTCTTTACAAGTGGATGCAGATTTAATGCCTTGATTTATTGTCCAAGTACTTTAAGGAAGAACACTTTAGCACAACAACAGCCAGGTCCTAAATAATGCAATCCCTCCATCAACATGTATTTTGCTTAGCCACTAGTTCGACCACTAGTCAAGGTCATATCAAGAACTTTCTACCCTAAAATGAGGAAATAGAATCTTAGAAGAATCTTCTATTTACTTAAACAGACGTATCTCTCTAAATAATGAGAATATGGCAGAAATTAAAATACCTGACATGCTGAAGCAGGTTTTACAAATTTTCAGAGATATACACAGTAACTTTGAAACATTCTAACTCTCAAACTGTAACTCTGAAATACCAAACGTTACCTCCATCATTTAGCTAGGACTAGCTACCACAAGACTTACCTCCACCATTTTTCTGACACAGATATGGGAATCGCCACACATTCCCCAATCCCACAGAAAATCCAACTTGTGCCAGAATATACTGGAGTTTGCTGTTCCAAGCAGGTCTTTCATCTTCTACATCTGAGCCTTCTTCAACATCTACATCTTTTTCTTCCTGATCATCAACCATAAGTTCACTCTTCTTAAAGGCATCATCTGAAGAGTCTTCATTAGAGAGAAGGTCCTTAACTGACTCGATGACTTCATCATCTAGTTCTCTTTTCACTACCTTGCTGTTCTTAGGCATTTGTAATATGAGGAAAGCAGTAAGGAAGTCAAGCTCAGCTGAGACAGATGGACAAGCACTGAAGAAAGCTCTCCCTCTACTTAGTAAAAAATATTGAAGAAATAGACTGAAGACAGTGCCTGGTTAGTCCCTGATACCATGGAATCAAGAGTAAGGACTTCTGTTTCTGAACGTTTGTTCTACTGAAAGTACCTGTAGGGGTAAGACAAAAAAAAAGGATATTATACTATTATGCAGAAGGAAATTTGGAAATCATATGCTTTGGTTTACCCATTTCTGCTTTTCTCAATGATTTCACAAGAAAAGACAAAAAAGAAGAAAGGGATGGTAAACCACCTCCAAACTGTAGGAATTAAGTCCACTCTTTGGTCTTAAATATTTATGGAGAATACATTTCAT
Organism: Eurystomus gularis; assembly: GCA_013400335.1. NCBI lineage: Eukaryota > Metazoa > Chordata > Aves > Coraciiformes > Coraciidae > Eurystomus > Eurystomus gularis. The sequence continues at coordinate 107,503 of VZZY01023254.1, read as the reverse complement.
CCACTTGCTAAGGGGATTTTTGGTTTGTCTTTTTTATTTCCTAAAGACTGATATGCTAATAGCTCATATTTTGACAATATAACAAGATTCTTCTTATCAGGCATAATGGGGTATGCACTTCATCTAAAATTTAGGAGCCAAATACCATTACTTCCCAATTTAACAGCTGTACTTGGATTTATTAAAAATGTATTTTTTAAAAGTAGATTAAGGTTTTCAAAACATTTCAGAAATCATGCAGCAATTAACATTTTTATATATAGGATGCATCTAGTCCTTCAAAAGCAAGGATGAATTCTTTTCTTGTATTCTTCATCAAGGAATACATAACCACAATCATCTCTCCAAAGGAGAGAGGCTCATCTCTTATGAGCTTTGACACTTGAGATAGTTTCTTAGCAATAGGAAATAATTAAACATATCTGAAACACCTGAAAAGCCATAACAAACTCCATTTAAAATGCCTGCTGTTTCAAATGTGTATGTACAGACATAAAAATGCCTGCATTTAAACATGTGTTTTTCTTTAACACAACAAATCATTTAAAAAGACAGAGAGACTTGCTTGCAGCTGCAATACTGAAGGTAACCATAGGATTTTGGGGAGTAAAATCAGTATGTGCAAAGCCATCTGCACAATTAAGAGTCTTAAAAGGGATTTAGATTATGTCTTAAGCTTCATGAAAACCCTAAAGAGGAAATACACAAGGAGTGTAATCAAGAACTGCCAACTGATGAGAATCAGAAACTACTCCAAGATACGTGAGACCTTTCAGCTTTTCCTTATGGACTTGCTGCAACATCTGTTCCCATAGGATGAAGGCTGAATCATGTTCTGATGAACTCACAGGTAATCGAGAACTGCAAAATATTACTAGACTTTCAGCACAACAACTGAGAGATCAAGCATCTCACGGCTGCTTTAGTGACAGACCAGAAGGAAAGACGTTAAGCCACTGGGACCCAGCCCACAGCTTATCGAGATGAGACTTCACAACAACAGAACTAAAACCTCTGTCACCACAAGTACTATCACCAGCCTCGTGACTGACAGGACAATTACCTTTTTTAATAGTTTCCAAGGACTTGGAAGTTGAACTTTACTTCAGTTGCCTACTAAACTCCATTGTAACCTCTTTTCATTCACTCCCTAGACTCCTGTCACTGCCTCCTCTCAGTAACTCAAGCTCTGTCAGTCAGTCCAAATTTATAAAGCACCATTGAGCCTACTGGCTTGTGATCTGCTTCATGCTCACCACTATCACTGGAAGGGTTCAGAGTCCTATAAAACTTCCTTTGGACACCTGGTGGAAGTAGTATCAGGCTTTGTTTTGACTGATACCAGTTATTCAAAAAAAAAGTAAGTGTATGAGCTATACACAGAACAGTATAATGGAGAAAAAGAGTTCTTAAAGCAATCATCCTAATACTGTATCCTGTGTATCTGTCTGTTGTAGAACAACGTCTGTTCAGGCCTCTCTTTATCTGTTTTGTCTTTTGGGTTGTAAATTCTTCAAAGGACTTCACCCTCTCCTAGTCCATTTATGCTTCAGTAGCTCTTAGCTCTGACTGAGATATCTAGGTAGAACCAGAATACAAACACCAATAATACATTAAGTTGAAACATTTGAGCAGTTCTAATGAAGCTCTGTGACTATAAGACAGAGAATCTGGTACTTCAACCACTACTTTTAGTCACATTTCAAACTTCTCTTTTCCTTTTGTTACAGGGATGTAAATTAGAGCAGCTTCTCAGTTCCAGTAATTAGTAATAAGTTAAGGGAGTACGTAAAAATGAAACCATTTTATCTCTGTATTTAATATAACAGCTGCACAAGTGAAACTCTATCAGTGTTTGTAGGTCTGAAATCCTTCTCTAACTGTAATACACAAAAGATATTTTCAGTCAAAAAGGCACAAGCTATCTACCAGTATTTATTAAAATGTTTTAAAAGGTCATATCTATATTAATTATTTTAGATATAGTAACTCGCAGGGCAGTAATGTGATTTATCTGGAGCTGTCACAGATGAGTCAATTCCAACAGAAATTGCATCATTCTGTCCTGTCATGCATTAAACATTGCATTACTACCCTTCAGAATAAACTGGGCTTGATACTTCTATTCCTAGCACAGTATCATATTAATTTCCCTTTCATTACCCTTCCATTAAGCAGGATGTTATCCGTAGCATTGTCACTGTATAGACTTGTGGTACTTGCAGGGCTTGAGAATATGTGGGAGGCATGCTCAGCAGACTGGTGCTTAGTTCTAACAATACCGGTTTTCTAATTGAACATATATCATTGGCCAGACTGCATCGATGCAAAATAATCCTTTAGGATACAGTGGTTTCCCATTGTCAGATTTAATAACTAGTTCTCTGTACTAAAGGAGTCAGAACTCAACCAAGTGAGGAGTCCTACCTCACCAGACACTACCATCAGGTACAAACATCCAAAGAGTGGTTCCAGCTGGTTTGTGCAAGGAGTATGCCATTCCATGCTCAGCACTCCCAGAACACACTCTAAGACATGCAACAGAAGCCTCCCTCTTTGGTACAAATCAAACCCGCACAGAAGGCAGATACTAAACTACTCATCTAGATATCGCTTGGGCTATGAATGCCCATGAGTGAGGACTGAATCAGGAGATACCTAGTGAAGTTACTAACCAACGTAGTTCGGCTCTTTTTTATTTCATAGCATAGTATTGAACTTCAGCACTTTGACCTATAAAATGCCACTTTAGGTTCCCACATCATTTGGATCTAGTCCAGTATTAACTGAAGTTCTTTATCAGCATCAAGTAGTAATTAGGAAATACCGTGCCAAATTCTGTTAAATTGCTCTTGCAGTTAGTTCCACTGCTAGCTACACAGCCCTGTGCACTAATACAGCATTATGTGATAGGACTGTTTCTCTTAAGTTTCATTAAAAAAAATCTACATAACAAACCACAATATTTACTAATGAACTACAGAATTCAGTATTGTAGAATCAGCCACTATTGGGACTATTTTCAACTCCGTGTCCTAAATCTTGCCACGTATTTTAAAATATTATGACACTATGCTATTACCAGCACCTTGGATTAAAAGTGAAATGTCTAAATTATAACTTAGCCTTATTAAACCTGTTTGTTTGAGGGTTGTGGGGTTTTTTCCTATCTTAGGTCTAGATCATAGAATTTGATTAATTCCTTTCATTCTGTTTCCAAGCAGTTTCACTAATCCTTTTCATAACTCAAATGATGTAATAAATCAGATGAAAACACTAAAGGGAAATTTTTATTATCACATTTACTGGAGAATGTAGTATTTCTCTGGATTTTTCCACAACTGAAATGAACAAATAAAGATGGTATCCCTTTTTGCATGTAAAATCCTCCTAAAAAAAGCAAATCTCAAATTAATCTTAAAATGACCTGATGAGTGTATGTATTGTTTGAGGGAATTTAACAGAGTGGAAATTGCTGAACAGCATGTGATTCAGTTAGAAGAACATTTAGAAAATTTTTCTGTCACTGAATTAACATGAATCTACGAGTTAGCATAAACAAACTTTGGGAAACAACTTACTAAAATAAATCAGATAGATTCTTCATAGAATCATAGAATGGTTTGGGTTGGAAGGGACCTCAGAGATCATCTAGTTCCAACTCCCCTGACATGGTAGGGACACTTCCCACTAGACCAAGTTGCTCAAGACTCATTCAACCTGGCCTTGAACACCTCCTGGTATAGGGTATCTACAGCCTCTCTGGGCAACCTGTTCTAGTGTCTCACCATCCTCATAGTGATGAATTTCTTCCTTATATCTAATCTAAATCTACCCTCTTTCAGTTTAAAACCATTATCCCTCATCCTATCACCACACTCCCTGATAAAAAGACCCTTCCTCATCTTTCCTGTAGGCCCCCTTTAAGCACTGGAAGGCCGCTATAAGGTCTCCCCAGAGCCTTCTCTTCTCCAGGCTGAACAACCCCAAATCTCATATGAAGACGGACTGAGAGAACTGCTCCAGCTCTCTGATCATCATTTTTATGATGATCAGACATCTTTGTGGTGTTTTACTAGCACTGTCCTTGATATGTTAAAACCTCTATCTCTTTCTCTTACTGAAAGATAAAGCAGTGAGTCATCTTTGACACACCAAGCAAACTGCAGACCCAAACTTACTTTCTCAGAACACAGTGGGAACTTTGTTATTTTCTTCTACAGAAGAATAATCAAGCCTTGATGCATCAGCATGCAGAAGTGAAGCAACCTGATTAGACTGCCACATTATTAGCAGATTAAGCAATAATAATCCCTTGCAACAGGGGATTCAGGCCCAAATTAGCTCCCTGGGAGATCTGGGCTCGCTGCAGAACTTTCATTTCAGTTTCAGCTCACATTCAGAATTGCTGGCACAGGGAGATAAGACCTGTAAAGCCTCTGCTGACCAAACTGCAAGCATTTGCAATAAGACTCAAAGGAACTTCATTAGTCAAAGCACCAAAAGACACATTGAAAATTTCTGCTGCATGCCCTTTTCTCCCAATCTTTCTTATATATAATACCTTGTGAGGGTGTTGTACTAGTTCTGAGCAAGACTGCCTGCTTCTTTTCACCGTTACACAGGTAACGGATCTTATGTCGAGCTCCGTTTCAATGCATTTGTATCAGACAGATCTGCATGCCAACATACAGACACTTACTAGAAAAACATCATACTTGTAGTTCTCTCAACTGTATAGTACCAGTGGACAATTAAAGGTTAAGGCTGGAGATTTCCACAATGTGTACAAAAACATAAGCACAAAAAGTCTTACTTGCTTACAAATTTGAAAGTATAATGAGTACAACTGCCCCACATTCTTGCAATTACAGGAAAGTCTATAAAAAAACGTTTGTAGAGCAATTTCATGTATAAAACATTGCACGATAATATTGCAACAACTGATATAACTAAATATTAAAGAACTTTTGGCAATGCTTTTCTGACAGAAATTAAAACACTATTATTTTTACACTGTGTTCCTTTTTAAAACCAGCATTCCTCTCTGAAAAGGAAAGCCCAACAAATCCTCCATTCTTTTCTAACACAGCGTACTTTATTTCTTTTATTACCTTATTTTTACATCTAATGAAAACACAGCAATTCTGCAAAAATATCTACATTCACATTTTAATGCATTACAAATAATTCTCAAATCTTATTTGATCAAAAATTATTTCAATCCTCAATGTGTGTCGGAAGGAAAAAAGGGGAAAAAAAATTAAAAGTGTATTCATACTTCATAAGACTATCAAGGAAGTCCATGCAGAAAATAACTTTCTAGAAGGCTACTGTAACATCATTAAAAAAATAGAAAAAGGAAAGAATGGACAGCTTTTAAATTCAATGTTTGCCATTAAAGGGAGAAAAAGATAACATTCTGTTCTTCAGAGCTCTGCGTTCTTCTCCAATGAAGCAGTTAACATACCAACATGCTGCTGTGGGGGTAGCAAAATGCCAGTTCACATTACTACAATCTCTGTTTTTAAGGTACATTGTGATAGCGCAGTGTTCCAGTCCAGTCCCACAAACTTAGGTCTTGCACTTATGTTGACAAAATCTCTACCTTGACTCCCAGAGAAGAAACCAGTAAGATTTAGCAGAGGACACAGAACTAGAAGTGAGGATTCTCACCATGGCAGATGTTCATAAAAGATCTTGACTGATATTCATGCCAAAGTTTTCAGTCTGTGTGAAAGTCTGGGATTATATGCAAAAGTGAAGAAAAGGAGGTTTTGCACCTTGAAGGAAACCTTTAAAATGCATCTCCAATACGACTCTATGAGCCACACAGAAGAAAGCATGGCGGGAACAACCAATATAGAAAAAAGGAAAACCAAAGTTTTAGGAGCAAAGGTCTGCTGTGAGTCTGCAAAAAGGAATCAGGCCACTGGTGCAGATAGGGTGGGGAAAAGAGCTAATGACCATCACACTTGGGTGAGAAAGAGAGAAAGAAGACTGCAGGAGCAAATCAGGTTTCGTGGGAGTACTGTGAATGTGAAGAACAGCTATTGCTGGGGGAACCCGTGTACAGATAATTATTTCAGCAAGTTACACGGTGTTACAGTACTCATTGCACATACTGAATTACTGCTGCAATGCAGCATTGTGTTCTTTGGCGGAAATAAGAATATGCACCATAGCCTTTTTGCCTCGGCAAGCCCATTTTTATCTATCTACTGAAGCAGCCATTATGCTGCTCTTCAGCATGAACTACATGGGCTAGCATTTTGTCCTAGCTAGTTTAATACAGCTTGCCAGTAACAGATATAGATTCAATAGGTACTTAACTCTATACAATTAAATCATTTAGACTATAGCAAAACTATTTACAGACACAAGACTAAATTCACACCTGCTGCAAATATGGTTAGTTATACAGGCTTCAGTGACACCACATCTGTTTCATATTGCTGGGAAATTCGTTCTCAGTTCCTACAAAACGTTCTTCCTGGCTTTATCTTACATCGAGACCCTGCACAGTCTCAAGTGTGGACAATTTATCTCCCAGAATAGTCTCCTTAATTTAGTTACAGAAGAATGCTTTCTACTATTACAAGACAAACACAATGATTTGACAAAAATAGTAAAATCTCTTTCTCAGATTTGTTCATTATCAATAGATTTGATCTCAACAGCTTGTATGACTTCTTCCAAATCACTGGCCCAAGAGAAAAATCTAAGAGAGGGAATGTTACAACCTAGAGGTCTTGAGTGTCAATTTTTTCTTTTCATTCCATGTCATCTCTAAATGTTTTATTGGCCTTACGGTAGTTTCTCACCTGCTTTCACAGATTTATCAGTATTTTCCTCTCACAAATCAACTTCACTTAAATACTTCACAGACTTACGTGATGTGCTAACTGTAATTTCCTATTCAGATGGAGAAAATGTATCTCTTATTCTGTAGTCTTTTCTTATATGTACTTTACTGAACGAACCAATTCAGTAGTTACCACTCCTCCAGTTGAAGCTGAGTGAAGCAATCTCAGCAGTTCTGAGAACACTCCACCCCTGATTGGTCACGACTAAAAGGCCTAACTGCAGGCAACTTGAAACAAATCTCCATTTTAAGTTCACCATATAAGCTACGAGAGGACCGTGACTTTATTATAAAATCTTATCATACTTCTGAGAAGTGAGAGAATATAAAAGTACATCAAATATTTCCTTAGAGTACTTTAGTTATTGAAGTTGCAAAATCAAGTACTGAAAGGTAGACATTACCAGATACATAGTTGCCCTGAGACGTCAATTCTCTGTCCTCTGTGCTTCAGATAAGTAAATCAAGTTGTCCTTGGGAACAATTTATGTAATTACTTCTTTGTCTGTTTTTTATACATAAGCAAGGAAGCTGAACCGTTCATAGATAGGTTAGCAGAAATCTTAAGCTTCTCCTCAAATTTGATTATTTAATTTCATTATATAAATGTTTTCAAGTTAAGTTACTGTAAATCCCTATGTCTTTTAAGATAAAATGATTAATACTAATTCCACTGTAGAAAATCCAGCACTGTAAATGTCTTATTCCAGTTTCCCATCTCGTCTCCATTTTGGCTTAAGAAGAGTATGCTGAATCATTAGCACTGCAGTACACAATTCTGACACTTGAAATGCAAAAATATCATTTGCCAGCAGCAAAACACTATTTTCCAAGAGTGGGGAAGAGACTACTGGCACCATGAGTTAGATTCAAGGCACTGTTGTACACAGCTTTATGCAATCCTTCTCTTCTCTTTCTCCCATACAGAACATAAGGAACCTCTAGTCTTAAAAGTTAACGATAAGAATGAAGAGCTCTCTTTCAAGGTAGGCTTCTGGGAAGCTCAGCACAGTTATTGCCATTGCCTAAAGCAAGCGTTCTGGCAGGTACCATTGCACTTTTACACTACTTTGTATGAGCTTGTCAGGCTTTGGGCATCCAGCTCTTCAGTAGAATAGCGCTCGGCTATCATTTGTCAATGACACATTTTTTCCTAAATTATTCAAGAACATTTCCTGAGTAATGGCAAGACTACATTAAACTGAATTTCAAGGAAGAAGGGAATTACTTAAATTTGGAGATGCCACCTGCTGATATGTCAAGGTTACTCTGTAACCAACTGAGAATTCAGAGATCTTTAAAGTCACATGGAAAAGCTGCTACTGGTATTATTATTTTTTACAATCCATTGCCATGCCAATCTATAAATTTGTATGAGCAAAGGACCCAAAACTGTTCTTCCAAAATCAACAGATATTTTGTCTTTTGAGTAAGAACATTATTCCTTGATACGAGTGAAACAGTCAGTGCAATAGAAAGTAGCTGGGGACACAGGTGAATGTGTCCTTAATATTGTGGACACTTCTGGTTGTACAGCAGAGTATTTCAGGAAAAAAAAAAACAAACCTGTCTTCCCAAAGAGATTCCTACCACAAATACTTCCCAAGTTATGTAATTCCATACCACTTGATCAACAACTATTCCAATATATCTTAACAATGCAATTTATATCTAAAGGAATAGCTGTAATTAGTAGGCTGTGTTTCCGAATAACCCATAGTTTTTTTTTTCTTTTCTGACAAATTGAACATTTTAAAAGTTCTGTGCATACAGGCTTTCGCAGTATACAGTTCGCAGAGTTGTTCAATCTATACGGTTTTCATCTGCACTACTGATTTTTTTGCTTGCCTGCAAGAAAAAAGAAAACTGTAAGAATGACAAAGACACTAAAGGTCAACAGGAATCACCTTATGCTGCAAAAGTAGTTTCAAGATGCCTTAGCAGTTTCACTTACTCAGTTTTACTGTTGGTGGCACATCTGAACAGCTATGAAATGGTTTTGTTTTTCATGTACAGATCAAAACCAATGAGACTTTTTATTCTTGAATCTGAAGTGCAGAGCTGAGCCCAAAGGGAGTGTTTTATACGCAAGGCTGTAGTTCTATCATTACCTTCGTACGGCCTATGTGCAAACCAAAATCTTGTATATTAGCCAACAGAAAATTAAGCAATCTTTCCTACATATTTTTTAAAGTTTCCTTTTTAATGAGATGTTGATAATGGGAAACGCACTACTAAATAGAGAAAAAAAAAAGTATGTTGTCAACATTTTTTAATCAAATGGAGCAAGCTGTCTGCATAATACATCCAGTACACATGTGCATGACATTAGATAATAAAATCTTTACTTCATTCATCCTTTGGAGGGGGAAATTGAGATTTGGATCTCTATCCTATAGTATGTCAGCGACATACTGATGTTGACATAGTATTTAAAAATAATTAGGCTTCTCTTAGAAATAGATACTACAGCAGTGAGCTTATTATGTAGCAATACCACACACTACAGAAAATAAAATGGCTGATGAGGATGAGGTCTTGACTGCATCTTTTACAAATAAAACAAAGTGCAATTTACGTAAATGACACAAATCCTATCGTAACCCCTCCTGTGGCAGGTCAGTGTGACTGTGCAGACGGATTTCAATCATCTCATTTGCTTCCCCAACAAAAGCAACACCTTGCAAAGAAATTCCCGTTCACTCTAATCCTAGCAAAATGTAACAAAACGAGCCAATATGGGTATGGGAAATAAGAATTAGTAAGAAAATTGAGGAGAAAAAAAAAATCACTGCGAGAAAACGGTAAGTATGAATCTACCCGGTGGACACGCCGTACTACGCCGAGGACTGCAACCATTAACGCCCCGACCAGAAAACAAACCCAAGGCGCACAAAGGTTGAGAAAAGGTCCTCATTACCATACCCACCCAAACATGGCTGACGCCGGGGCGCCCCAGCCCCCAGCCCGCCGGGGCTGCTCCCGCCTGCGCGGGCC
>VZZY01023254.1:67664-96507 GCA_013400335.1 Eurystomus gularis | reverse complement strand
GTGCAGCACATGCGAGCGGCCGCGGCCCGCTCGTAGCGGCCTCGCGTTGGCGGGGTAGCGGGATGCAGGCGGGGAGGTGGCCTCCGGGGTGGCCCGGAGGCGGGAAGCAGGCGCGCGGGCGTGAGCTTTCTTGGAGAACATGGCGGTTTTCCAAAAGAAGGGGGTGAGTGGGAGTGCGGGACGCGGGCCGAGGAAGGAAGAGGGGTCTGTCAAGAGCAGGGCGGCGGCGGGGCGGCCGCAGCGGGGATACCTGCGTGCTGGAGGCCCGGAGGCAGCTGGGGACGAGGGATGGAGACCTGGCAGGGGCGAGCCTGGAGACTGAAGGGATGGAGGGAGCCCGTGAGGAGAATGGAAGGCACCAACCACTACCCGTGGCGATGGTGCCCAGTCCTGTAGCACAGACTTTTTACTGCTGCCGCAACCCCATGAAGATGATGTTTCACTTGAACACCCCCGCCTAAACATTCTGTCGTTAAGTCTGTCCACTGCCCTTCTGCCAGTTTTTTCTTTGCTTGCATTTTGCTTTAAAAAAAACCCCAAACCAACAGACCCAGATCGATTCTGGCTAGAAAGGAAGACTTGTAGTAAAGATGAGTAAGCTGTTCACAGGCGGCAGTCAGACAGGAAAGGCATGTTCACTTCGGTGAAGATAAGCAGGGTGGAATGGAGAGTGAACTCCATTTAGTTTTCACTCTCTGAATAATTATTGCAGCAGCTTCAAGCTTAACACATACTGAATAAAAACGTGTAAGTTTCTTACAACACATGAATCAATGAGAGATTTTTTTTCAAAGACTGTTAGTCTGCCTAGCTGGTTTGCGTTTCAGTCTTATTCTACTGAGAAAGTTGTGATGCAAACTTGTTTTTGTATTTCTACTTCATTATCAAAAGCAATTTGTCATAGTATTTTGCATTTCTCACTATTGTTGCTAGTATACGTAACTATTAATTTCCACAGTGTATTTCAGTTATGTCTAAAAACGGTTCTGTAAACAGTGGATTTTGCACCTAGTAGTTGAATATTATTTGGAAATCAGTAAAGATGAACTTATCTTGAGTAAGTTTTTAATTTAAGAACTAAACTTTTTTTATACTAAGTACTAATGAGAGAAAGAATTTACCCTTTTTACTGCCAGATCATGAGTGTTACTTCCATTTAGTAAATTAACTGGTAGTGCTCTCACATGACAGCATAGTTAATTGATAAAGGGAAAGGTCACTCCAGGATCCCTTTGAATTCTGTGTACAGTTAATGATGAGCTTGGATCTGTAATCATGTTCTCAGTTATTTGATGCCTCTGACTTTACCATAGGAGAGGTATCATTCAACTTTTAATGTCCACTAAATGTATTATTAGATATTTACAGCTTTTTGCAATTCCTTGAGGAATTTGCTATTTCTCAAATACTATTTGGCAATCATTCAGTATTTTTTGCTTCTTCAGACTTCCAGCAAACTAGCAATCTATATACAGAATAAATGGACTAGGGTATTTTTACTGCAGCAAGTTTATTGGAACTTAACTGTCTTTAAATTCCACATTGGTTTAATCTTCGAAGCACAGACATTTCTGGCTTCAAAACTGTAGAAGCAATTCTACTTCCATTGTAGAGGGATTTCCACTTTTGCTTCTGGGTGCAAATGACAAAAATATGATACAAAAATAGCTTACTAATTTTTGCTATTTTCTTTAAACATTATAAACCACTGCTGGACACAAGGTTTGCATTTAGCCGCTGTAAGATTGAGAAACGTTGGAAGGGAGCTTATCATTCTCTAAGCAGAGTTATGGGCCTACACACAGAGAAAGCTTCATTTTTGCTGGTCTCAATGTATCTGTGCTTGTGACTCAGGAGATTTGAGGATAGAGAGAAACAGTCTAAGTGGAAAGCAAGAAATGCCAACGTGAGATAAAACATTATCCTAAAGCAAAGCTGAGATGCTGATGTACCTTGTCAAAACTTCAGATAAAAAAATGCACAAGCAGAGACAATTAGTGTACTCTGGAAGAAAATGTTTTGGTAGCAGTTACACCAATTTTATTTTTCTGCTAGATTTTACTATTTTGTCACTTGCCTAGGGATTTTGAATATAACACATTACTTTTTAGTTTTGTTGGAAGTAAACATGTATGTAATAAGCCACTTAAAAATAGATTTTTACACCCCTTCTAAGTATTGAAAAACTACATTCTTTATTAATACTCTGTTGAGTTCTCTGAAAATCTCCTCTGCTCTGAACTATTTGTATTCCTTAGATTAACGGTGTGCCATTCAGTAATAGGTGAAAGTTAGCAATAATGTTCTTCTAACTAGAATGAAGTAGACAAGCATACCAAACCAGGAATAAATATAAGTTAGTATACACCAGTAAATGTGAATGGAAACAATAGTAAGTGATTGTCATTGTTTAAAAATCATACCTCAGGCTCATAGTCCAGGGCTTGAACTTCCAGAACAGAAGCATTTAGTGTTTTGGACTTCTCCGCAAAGTCTATTTCATAGTGCTTCAATAAAAACCGTCAAGTTTTTTAAGTGAACATTTTGTGTACCAGTATTGTTAATATTCCCAGTGCATATAAATGACACTTTTTCACATGCTCGCTAAATGTGAAATCAGATAATATTGCATCTTGCACCTTTTGAATCTGCTGGGTTAATGTTCTCTCTTTGTCTCGGTATTAGCTCAGCACTAAATTTTATCTTAAGATAATGTAATTTAGAATATTGTGGATTGCTCAGTTACGTAATTATCAACTATAACAGCTATTTGACCGTTCTGCTACAGCTGTACCACAATGACCTAAGTCTCTGAAAAACTATTTTATGCTAATACTTTATTTTTACAGATTTTAAACTATGATTTGAGGAACACATACAGATGCAGATGCCACACACAAAACCCCTCAAAAAGCCAGGTATGTTGTGAATAGTATGCCCAGAGTTCTGTGCTTGCATAGGAAGATGATTGTTCTAAGGATCATGTTCAGACTGAATTTTTATTCTGTCTTAGTGTCAAACTCTGTTAGAAGTTGAATAAGAAAATATGCTTGACTTTTTAAATATAATTTGTCAATGCTAACCTCAGTTTTAGATGGCATCACTTGATAGTGTGCTGTCAAAATATAAAAACTTCTTGATTTTCCACCTTGGGTTGCCATTTATATTTTTCAGTTTAGCATTTAAGTGCAAATTAACTCCCAACCTAAGTTTTTAGCACCCCTTCAGGCACTCTTCAAACCTGCTCATAATTTGTCTGGATGTGCACTTCAGATTTGCAATTATATTCAGACAGAAACTCTCAACTAGTTTAGAAATTCCAGTTCTGGACAACTGAATAGCTTTTCAGCTTATTACAATATGTCCACATGATTATGATCACATTTCTGAGTGCATTAATGGGAACTGCTGCATAGAAGAGAGAGAACAGTCTTGGATTTTTATTTAACTTAACTTATCCTTCAAAAATGAGAAAATGTCAGGCAGGATGACGTTTCAGTCTGACCCTACAATGCTTCTCACTGCTGAACAAACTGATGACACAAGCAGACTTCGTTTGACAGGCAAACAAGCATAGTAGTTGTATTCCTAAGTGTTCATACCAAATCTACAAAAAAATTGTAGACTTTGGTGTGATTCTTTCACTAATGATGAGCTGCAGACAACATATCATCTTATCTTGGATCAGGTGAGAAGCCACTGTGATTTAAGAAATACCAGGCAATGGTTATATAGCAAGTGATTTGTTGAGATATTGCCAACTACTGTGAACAGCTGTAGCCACGGTAGTTGCTCCTACATGTTTCCGCAATGAGAGTCCTTAAAGTCTGGCTATGCTTCTTCAGTTTGTCACATTTTAATCTCTGAATATTTTCTAAAATATTAACAGATATAAGAGAATTGCTACTTTTTGCTGGCATTACCAAAGGACACATCTGCTTTCATGTCAACTAACGTGGATTGTGTGTTACTCTGTGTGTAACTTCGTTGCAATTTTTAACAGTCTGTTGAGATGACTGAAACATTTTTACAAATGCACACAGAAATTACAAATATGCAACATAAGATGAAAAATCAGTTGGAAAATCCTCTGAGTATACCAGTGGCACATTCAACCATAGTGGCAGGACCAGGGGATATCTAAGATTTAGCTACTAAACTCATGCTCATGCTACCTCTCACTGGTTTTGGATGGAAGGTGCATGAAGATTTCAGTGCATAGTATTTCTGTAACTCCAAAAGGGCACTGCAGGAAGAAGTGGTCGTAGCAGTTGTCTGTTGCTTAGAATTACAGTATGTTAATAATATCTCAGCTATGGTGTTGTGTGGCCTTGACACATGAGTATAAGAGAGTAAGACAGTTGCTGATGTGATTCCTGCCATCAGTGATGTGTGTATCATGCTGAGAGAGGAATGTACTAAAAGTTAAATCTTGCCTTCAGTCTTTGTCTCTTAAGTATATATATTTAGGCAACTCTGGCCACTAATTTAGGAAGCTGCAGTGTAATTTATTCTAGTAGGGAAAAACATGAGAAATGAAGTCTTGGAAGTTGTGAGCTATTGTAGAACTCTGGCCAGAATAAATGTATCCTTCCGTCACCTATTGAAGAAAAAACGTAATCATAGATAGTTTTCACACTTCCAGATGTGAAACAATGGCATCAGACTGAGTGATAAAGCAGAACACTGGAAGAGTATGCAGATCACAGATGCTCAGAGCACCACATTACATTACAGGTAAAACATGTATTAAGGTAGCTTCCAAACCAAGCAGAAGACTCATATATAAAGTCATTTTTTAGCAGCTGGTATCTAATATAGATGATTTTGCTACTTGTGAAAATGTGGAAAATGAAGATAATTCTGATAATGGAGTCATTCTCCATATCTTCAGCAATTTAGAAATCACCAAAATTAGGCTGATGACAGCAATGTAAAAAGCTAGCTGCCTCCCAGCTAGATCTTCTTTTCTTGAATTTAAAGCATCAGATATAATAACTACAAGAATTTATGTCTATACAAATCAAATCTCAATACTCCAAATTTTTACAAGTAATATAGTTGAGTGGGTTGAGATTGAGGCTAAGGCTAAGGAGCTAAGAAATCTACGAGCAAATGCACAGCAACTAGAAAAATAAAATAGGCTATGCAAGCATTAACCACAACTGCAAAACACTGAAAGACATCCTGGAGAAAGCTGAAATATGAACTTTTAAACATAATATCCATTGGAATCTTAACTACCATTTTCAAGAAGCTATCATTCCTATTTTTTCCATATTTTTCAAAGTGTCTCATGATCCAGTATTTCTAAATCACATGACCATTTTCAACTTAATTTTTTAAAAAAATGTAGCTTGTTTGGTTAACAACTTTAGTGATCTGTTAATGGAATTAAAAATACACTTTGTCTCCAACAGTAGCAGAAGGAATATTAATAAAAAGAGTAAAAATGTTTTATGTAAGTTCCTAATTTTCACTGATTTTTTGATAATGCACATGTTGAGTAATGTCACAGAACCACTGACAAGTCACCATGACTTGCTGCAGCATCATGCCAGCTGCTCCAGGTTCTCTAAGAGATGGCATCTGGTCAGGATTCTGAAGGAGATTTCTCCTTATCTCTTGGGACATGAATTATCCCTTTGGACAGAGTGGGCATGGGTTTGCTGACTGCGCACCTGATTTTGTGTTTCAGAGACGTCTAAGGCGGCACCTAATTCTCTCCAGTCTGAGGCAAATCAAAGTGCATTGCAAGACTTGGATGTGTATGGAGATTAAAATATTCAGTTCCAGGAACACTATGAATTGAGAGTTTGGATAGTTAGGTTTTGAAATGTGTGTTTAAAATCTAATTTTTACTAAATGGAATGTTTAGATATAATTAATGGAATGGTACATTGGCCATTGTTTCTTCAGCAGAATAAATTAAATAAGCACCTTACTTTATTCGGAGAAGAAAAAATAGCATTGAAAATATGGTTCAGACAGAAACAAAGTATCATGTAAAATGTAAATGTAGCCATAAACATAAATTTTAGTTTTGAAAATAATACAGAATGTACTGCTTACAAAAGAATGACTCTATGTGTTATGTTCATCTATATAAGGCATTATGAGAATCTCAAAAATCATATTCTCCATTTAAATCCAGAAGACTGTTATGCTTATCATAAAATCATACCAATAAAATAATACCCAGGGGACGTACTTTCCAATTCCCAAAACTCACTGAGACTAGGAGAAAAAAATTGTAGCAGCTCAAAATTGTGCATGAGTTTAAAATAGTTTCATCTTCTGATGAGTTGTCTCCAAGATGACACATCTTCCAGAAGATTGTTGGGGATTTATTCTTTAAATAAATTAATACTTTTATGATAGAATGCAACAGGTAGGGACTATTATTTCAATTACTGCAAATGAGAATGCCATATGAATAACTGAATGTAATATTCAGACAAAAGAAGAGGGTTTATTTTCAGAAATCCCCAAAAGATGTTTTTACAGATTGAATCAATGACAAATTAATCTTTGTGACAGCAAGGAATAGGATGATCAATTGCAAGCCATCCACAAGAGATTTTTTTAAGTGTATTTAGGCAAGTAAATGCATGTTTGTACAGTTTTCTACATGGCCATCTAGGACATGGGGAAAAGAGCAAATGCTCTGCTCCAGAAAATAGAAGAAAGGAATCACAGTCATGGATGTTGTTGCTAGAGCTGTGCTAAGATGGTAATTAGTTTGAAAATGAAGGGGCCAGAAGTTTATTGAGTTATTTCCTTTACACCAGAAGTCTGTGTAGATTTGTGTTGCAGCACAGCATTCAAAAATTTAAATGTCTAAATAAAAGACTTAATGCTTTCACCTTGTCATATACTCAGTTTTTTAATTTTAAATTAAGTTAATATAAACCATTATTATTATCTTTTAGACCACACACAAATAAGCATCATGTAATAGTCCAGGGTACAGCTGAGCATAGTGATCTGTTCATGGATGTACTGTAAATCTTGAATGTAGTGATAAAATTATAAAATGGCAGGAAGTTAGTTCTTTTTTTTTTTTTTAGGGCTTGCAGAAGAGCGCTGTAAAGAAACTTTTTTTTGCTTGTAGAACCACATTATGTATCACATTTTGAGTATTCTGTTGAGGACTCAGTTCCATATGGTATTTTTGTTCCATTCTTGCCTGAAACTGCACATGGTACTCAGAATTGTTCCTTATGTTTGAGCTAGGTAAACTATCTTAAATGTTTACATTTGCTATGCTTTGGTGGTTTTTATCATCTCATAATGAGGTGAGACAGAACAAAATCCTAGCCTTACCAAAATGTATTCTGGAATTCATGGATCTACTATCACCGTGGTCTAAGTCTATGTTAATTTGTACATTGTATAAAGAAAACTGTGGTTTAAAGAAAAGTTGCAAAATATCTGTGACTGTGTTGGTTGTCTCAGTGAAATTGAGGCCCACAAGAAAGCTGGGGAGGGACTGTTTACAAGGGCGTGTAGTGATAGCATGAGTAGCAATGGTTTTAAACTAGAGAAGGGTAGATTTAGTTTCGACATTAGGAAGAAGTTCTTTACTATGAGGGTGGTGGAACACTGGAACAGATTGCCCAGAGAGGTGGTGGAGGCCCAATCCCTGGAGACATTCAAGGTCAGGCTTGATGGGGCTCTGAGCAACATGATCTACTTAGAGCCATCCCTGCTGACTGCAGGGGGGTT
Organism: Eurystomus gularis; assembly: GCA_013400335.1. Lineage (NCBI taxonomy): Eukaryota > Metazoa > Chordata > Aves > Coraciiformes > Coraciidae > Eurystomus > Eurystomus gularis. Next base: position 88,779 of record VZZY01023254.1, on the reverse strand, counting down.
GGTCTAGATGACCTTGGAAGGTCCCTTCCATCCCAATATGTTCTATGATTCTCTTCTATGATTTCAAAGCGAACTGGTTTGGCAGTATATTTTAACATATGACTTCAGATAGCTTTAGGGCTGAGAAAATCCAAACACATTTCTCAATCTCAGGACTGGCAAGGACACAGGTAAGGCTCCGCTCATGTCTGTGTTCCTGTCAGTCATCACTGCCCACAGAAGCTCTCATTCTCTACTTGCAGTAGTAATAACTGGGTTGTTTCATTATAGTATGAAATCCTTGTTAGATTCTGCCCATGTCTTACACATGCTGTTTCATACTTAATTATTGATGGACAAGTGTGGAAATAACTTTTTTACCCCTGCATGGAATTTTCTTTAAAATATGTGGTATCAGGGGCTGGTGTATTCCATATGCCTCAAGCTGAATATATTATGTGTCATCCAGCACCTGATCCTCCTGTCAAAAGACACAAGCAATTAATTTGAAATAATTTCATATTAGCACATTCCAATCATCAAACAAGTCTTAGGAAATGTAAGCTTATAGGATATTCAGAGAGTATGAATTTAGTGTTTGGCTGTCAGGGAGTGAGGGCCAAGATGTGTGTTTCATTCACAGGCATAAGAGAATGGAGGGGACAACTTGCATTAGCAAATCCAGTTCTTTGATATCCTAGTCAACGTACCTGTATAAACTCATCCCTAGATTTATCATGTTTGGTCTTAAAACTACTTAGATAAAACTGAGGTCATTTAAAGCAATGAAAGATAATATAAAGCTATCCTTATGCATATTGGTCATGCACAAGAGGATGAGATCCCAGCTTGAGTCTTAAAAAGAGCAGCCATGTGATAGTTTGCTACAATATTGCAATGTTGAGGCATTATCCCTGAGGTAATTTATTACATCTCTTTGAAAGACTAAGTAGCTCATGCAATACAGCAGCAATGTAGCACATTTTGTTTCCAGTTATATGTAGGACCAGAACAAAGGTCCTCCTGAGCAGTATCAGTTTGCAGCAGTAGTAAATGGTAGATGTTTAAGAACAGTGCAGGTATGTTCTCTCATATTATATAAAATGCTTAATAGATTTCAGACAAGTTTTCCAATAATTAAAAGAAAATACTAGTTTATCAAAGAAAAATATGAAGCTAATATGCAGAAATTATCCTTAGTAAACCCATACAGAACTTAATGATTTTTATTTCTCTCTTTTGACTCTCTTTTCTTTTAAATTTGATTAAAAAATCTATGTAAGTTAAATGAGTAGTCTCACTGTTTATCCTTAAATATATTTCTTTCCAGACATATTTGCAGTCCTTGACTTTAATTTATTAATTTTCAGAAATTGCTAAGAAAAACATGTATTAAAACATATCATACATAGTACTTTTGGTATTCTGCGATGGAAATAATGTGGCTATTTCCTTCCTCAACTCTCTCCAACTACACAGAAATGAAAGTTTTATTGTTGAGGTTTGCTCCATTTTATTCATTCTCATTAGCAAATCTCCCCTTGCCACCAAGCGTTACAGCACCAGCTTTGCTGAAGACTCAAACAAGCTCTCATAATTTTTGCATATTTTACCTAAGGAGATTCTGTATTTTTTTCTTGTGTAAGTCCACAAAAATCCCTAGTAAGTTTCCTAACTTCTTACTGTTGGCTCTTCTGAAACTGCAAGTGTTAGCCATAGAACTACTTAACCGTTCTGTTTATGCATTTGAACTAGCTAGTGACTGATCAGCTCTTCCTTTAACTGTTTTCCTCCATTGCGACTTCACTGTTGCCCAAAACAAGTTAATATTAATCTTTTTCTTTCTTCATTAAATATCTGTAAAAAAAAATAAATCTATAATATGTCCTGCTCAGGAATAGCTGTTGATAGTAGCATACCTTCTCCAAGCTGTCTGTAGTTTCTATCTGTATCACACAGGCTCCAGCAGTGTTTATCTTGCCAGTAACATTATTTTCTTCCTACTAGAGTCCTATTCTGAGGGTTTGTAGTAGACCTATGCCATTGTTACAAAACAAAAAAAAAACCTTCCACTAGCACCTGAAAAATAATTTTAACCAAAAAGTGTTTTATTCATGCTCAATTCTGATATAATTAAAGCTTTCAATGGCAGCTTCCAGAATACCACACATCATCTTTAATTTTATCTCTTTTCCGTATCTTACACTGGGAGTTCTGAGTCTTTCATTTTACTTTCAGAGGTCTTTGTGTTAATGTAAAGATATAGTAGTTATTTTCCCTTTCCTAGCTGAATTAGGCAATCTTCCTCGTCTTATATCCCAGACTTCTACTCTTGTCACTCTCACCACTGTTCTTATTTTCTTACACCTAGAATACTCTTCTTCATTTTCTGTATCCTTTACCATTCCATTTATAATTTTTTCTCTACATTACTAAATATAAGTAGACTAATTATCTGAGACTCTCAGATTTAAAAAAAAAAAATCAAAATCTTAGGGACCAGCTTTGATCCTAGATACCTGGGCTTACTTGCATGCTTAGAATTGACCCCATCTGTTGAGAAGTCCTTTTCCTGCAAATTCCTCCCAGAAGCTGGACATCTCCCTCAAATCCTTTGTTCAACCTCATTATCTAGGTCTGGATTTCCAGAAAACTGCTGCCTGTGGGCTCTACTTCTGAGGGGTTTATAATCCCAAATACCAATTGAAATAATCCAAGTGAGTCTTTGCTGTCTTACTCCAAAGTCCTAAAACTCAATTTGTGGTCATATTCCTACTATGAGAACTATTGGACTAGCAGCACTCTTGTGTTCACTGACTTCCCCCTTCTATAAATTTTGCCCATGTCTGCTATTTATTCAAGATTTCAAGTGGCAATCAGGAAGTTGTTTGGCTGGACATGAAGACCAGTCAATGTTTTTTCTGCATTTGAATCCTTTTCAGTCCACAGTCAGTATCTTAAATCTTTATTGCTTCTGAATCTGCTCAATGGGCAGGCCTCTTTATTAATTTCTAACCACAAAGACTCAACTTTTTTGATTTTATAGTGAATATCAGACTCTCTCTGACCTGTTCTGTGCCTGTCTAAGGATCATTCTGCCTTGTAGGCATTCTCATGTTTCCTGTGTATCACCCTGTCTTTGCTTTTCATCTGGTTCCTTATTGTCTCTCCTCCTCCTTAAATCTAACTACTGAGATGAGCTCCCCTCCTGCATCTATGCTACTCTCTCTTATTTTGGTAGAAATGAGGGTACATTGCTGCCACTGCTCTGCAAAGCTACTTTGCAATTTCCAGCAAATTCCCAGTCCTTGTAACCTGGATGGTACTACTTTAAAAAAAAAATAACCTTTTACCACTTCTGTATTACTATTGTCTTAATCACTTTTCTGTGTATCTTTTGAACATGCATTTTAACTTTGTTGTCCTTCCGTTTCCATGTGTTTCACATAATGTTAATCACACTGGCTGTTGTAAAATCACAGGTCATAAAGTATTGATTTACATTATACTAATTAATCAAAGGTTTTGGAGTAAATAATGTCAAAAATTGTGTATTTATCCAAAAGCTGATTTTGATAATTTTATTTTTATTTCATTATTACCATTGGCCTACAAGAACAATACTGAAAATAAAGTCCTGATTCAGACTGCACTTTTTTTTCTCTAAACTACTGGAAAACTTTAAGTAGACTCAAAGACACACATAAAAGATCTGGATTTTGCATTTTATCTATTTGTTTTAATTGTTTTGTTAGCAAGAAGTTACGCTCTAATGACTACTAAGTAGTAAAACTGACTAATTTAGAAATGTTTCTTAGTGGGGAAAACCATAAAATTACTCAATGATTCTTTTTTACAATGAAGAAAGGTAGTTGCTACAGCTACACACAAGATAAGGCTGCTTGTATGTAATTTTAAAGGCCTATTTTGTGCTTTAGTTCTTTGTTCCTTTACAGGATAGTACTTTATTTCTTTCATAAAAAGGTTAACATCATGCCATCACAGGGAAAAACAGAATTGGTAACATATTGGAAAATTATGTTTCATAGTGAATAGATGCATTTTTTTTAACTACTAACATATGAGTACAAGTTATAACATTGGAAAATAGGTTGTATTTTACAAACCTGCTGATTTTACTAGTTATTTTTTCACTTTTGTGAATTACAGTGAATCATATGCTAGTTGGTTTTTTTTAATTATATATCTTACTTAGTGTTCATTATAATTTGTGTATTTTAAACCAAATTCTAGTTTGCAATAGTGCCTTTAAGATCTAGTTTGGACTAGAAAAATCACTAATTCCTTCAAACATCAAACACTAGCTCACTCTTGAAAATCACATGTTTTCTTCAGGTCTTGGGGGTCTTTTTTTTATAGAAGATGCATCATATATGGGTGTATCACAATTACTTCAAAGGCAGGACTTATCTAACACAGTGTCAGCCATCCTAACATTATTGTTACATTCCTCTGGTGGGTTGGGATAAGTTGACCTGTGGATACCTGTTCAGTACAGCAGCTGAAAAGAAGACAAAAGCTTAGCTCAATCCAGACACCTAACTTTGAGGCAGCTGAAAGAATTCCCACACACCTTGCATGGGTATAGCTTTGAGATCCCAAGTCCTTAAATTATGACAGAAATATTTTGCACAAGCTTGAGATTCAAACTAACTAGTTGTACACTTTGACTAAATCCGTATTATGAGAATTTATGAAAAGCAAAGATTAAAAAAATGGTGAGGTTAGAATGACTTCATTTTCTGATAGACTGTAAAAATGCTGGTTTAAAAATAACAGGCTGTAGAAAAAGTGGCTGTGTAGACTGCTTCAGATTCCACATTTTATTTTGCGTTCTCTGTATTAATATGAATATTATATAAAGACTACTGTGATTCAATTTGGTCATAAAACTTCCTCAAATCCATTTTTCTGAATATATATTTACAAATGCTAGAAATAATTAACTAGTATTTGCTGGAAAACACAATAAACACTGTTTTCTGTATACAGAAATCCAAATACGCAACATTTACACTGTATTCATGAGGATGATTTCTCTATAGAGCACTTTCATTTGGCTCACCTGTACTGGTAGATAAATGATATTGCAAGGAATTTATATTACTTTGGTGAGACTTTTCTATGAAATTATACCTAGGCTTTGAAGAGTCATTCTAACAATGCAGTTTAAAGTTTCAAAATGAGAGACATTTGGCAATGCAGGGCTTGTGAATCAAAAACAAACCTTAAATGCAATTTGCAGAGGTGCTAAAGCAGTTTGTAGGTGCTGGTATGCAAAACCAGGGCTTGTAGTTTGGGGAGATATTGCCTGGTTTGTTCTTTTTCCTAGAGCTGTTGATTTAGCCTGGACACTACTGTGTATCTGACAGCAGTATGGTGTGTTAAAACTGTGGAACTGAAATCTCTAACTAATGAGTAGACTGTGAGTTTAGTCATCAGTAAATGTGCTTTTCTTGTGATACTGCCTGTCTTAATTCAGGGCTATGAAAGCAGGGACGGATCCTGTGCTTAGTGAAGTCAATGGCAAAATTTCTTTGGGAAGTAACAAGCAGAGTCTCCCCATCGTTGACAATATGTAAGTACATGTGAACAAAAGCTTTGCTCTGCTGCAGGTATGAACTAGCAAGAAATAACTCCCCAGAGTAAGAGAAGTAGGCAGGAATGTGTACCATAGCGATGTGTGCCTCAGGCAGATAGTCATGGTACCTGTGAGGGCTGCTGCTTTATGCATCAGCATTGCTTTAAGCTAAAATCTCTAAGGAAGTCAGTACCCAGAACCAACATTTAAAGCTGCAGTTACAGATTGAGAAAGTTTGGCAAGCTTGGTATCTTTGTTGAGGGTAAGTATAGGATTAAACAGACAGAAAGCTTCTTTACAAATACGCATTTTGTTCACAGAAATAGTGTGTCCAAAGTAATGAATCTATTGTGAATATGTACAAAGAGACAATTAATGCTGTATTCACATGAAAGCACCAGTTAGAAAGCTGATTTTTCTGGTCTCTTATCTTTAAAATGCAATGGTCTTATGTGGATATGACATATGGGGACCACAAGACCCTGCAAAACAAGCCTTGTCTACTTCATAGCGCTGATACCATTGTTTAATCAATGAAAAGAATGGATTTTTTTATATAAAAAAATATATTCTTGATTTCCTAAGGGGTCCCAGTGAAAAAGCATGCAAATAATATTATTCCCTTTTACCTGTGAAAGTAAACAGATCACACACTTCAGTCTTTAATTATAGGAAATGCTTATTCAGACTGGGGACAGAGAGTTACAGCCTTGTTTATCCAATCGAACTGATAAATGCTGCTAAATTAAATGGAGTATTTTTCCAGCCATTTTACAGAGGGTTATGTATTTCAAAAAAACTTTTCATAAATTTGTCAGAAGCTGGAAAGAAGTGAATAAAGAACAGAGCTTCTTGCTAAAAAAATAAGCTCATTAATATGCCGGAGGGTGGGAGGATGATATCCGCTACATATTTCATGATGGCAACTTGACTGTTGTGTCATTGTAGCAGCCAGATTCATATATGCATAATAAGTACAGTACTCACTGGAAGATCAGCACAAGTGACGGGTAGGAAGAAGCAGCAGCACCCATGGCTCAGTTCCACATGTAATAGAAAAACCAAGAGTGGACTGTGCTGAAGAAGGTGATTTTATTTAGCAAATTTAGTTCTTCAAATACACATGTACATGTATTCACACCCTTGTGTAAGTGTAATGTGCCGTATTTCCAATTTTATTCATCAATAGAAATTATGTGTTCATTTGGGGATTTTCACAAACTGAGAGAATCTTCCAGTCATTGGAATGTCTCTAATTATTCCTTATCTCAAGCTACATTTATAATGTCCTGGTTTGGCCAGGACAGGGTTAATTTGGTGCAGCCAGGCTATTCTGTACCATCCTGACATCATGCCCCGGGGCCAGTTCCGGTTCAGTTCCGGGTTTGGCAGTTCGTATCAGGGTGTGTGATCGCTCCGCTCCCTCCCTTTGTCCCCGGTACTGCTTATTTCTGCATATTGCTTCTTTCTTACTGTTATTGCTTTTGTTACTGCGATTGCTTCTTACGTGTTTCTGTATTAAACTTTCCTTATCTCAACTCAAAAGGGCATTTTAAAACCTTTTTTTTCTGTGTCCGCGGCAGGGGGGCAGTGGCAGCGGCCATGTGGCTCGGCTGCCGGCGGAGACTGAACCACCACGGCTTTACTAAACCACCACAGATAATGATAACAATGTTTTAAATAACAAGATTCCAGACATCAAATACATAAAAAAGACAATTGTCAAGAACAAAAATTTAAAGACAAGGCTTTAAAAATCTTAGATAATTTGGATCTGTCTCATTATTTTAACCTAATTACTTCCTGCACCTATAAAATATTTATGTCATTGACAACTTAACTTTGTATTTAAGAGAGCGAATTATCTGTTGTAGCAATTCACTAGACCAGTTCCTTAGTTCATGCAGTTTGAATAGGGCTAGAGTTACAGTAAAGTACATACTTGAGGGCTTCGCCTTTTCTGTTAAAAACTAAAATGGGCTTAGAGGAGAGAAAGATTGTTTCGGCCATTTTAGCTTTGTTGTTTAGAAAATTTATGGAAAAAGACCAAAACACCCCTGATGTTCTTATTTTCTCTTCATAGTGGTTTAGCAGATTTTATGTTTGCTTTCTTCTTTAGAATTTTCTGTCTCATATCTGAGTTAAAGTACTGTCATCTTTTCTATGTCTTTGATGTGAGAAATAGAATTACATATCACAGAATTCCTGGAAACAGAATCTTTTGAGTCTTAGGAAAAATCGTGTGAATGAGTTTGGATGCACCACTGTGAAACCCAAACTCAAACAGTTTGTGTTCTAGGAGGAAAAAAGAGAGAGATCTTACTACCTCACACCCACCAAAGGATGATAGTTATCATGTGTAGAATGCCTGATGTGAAAGATTTAGCTATAGTTTTTACACAGATTAGCAGGAAAAGGGAAAAATAAAAGGAAACTTAATAGATCTGAATTCATAATGTGGGAGGCTGGTAAAAAAATCCTGAATTTACATACAAAAGAAAGGTTATCATAATACAAGTGCATTAAAAAATCTAATATCTTTGAAAACTATTCACTGTATGTGATTAAATTAAGTCTTTGAGTAAATAAATATTTTTATGAAATGTTTCTGTATAAAATAAAATACCTGTGGCTCAAATTCAAGTTCACTGAAAACAAATGAGTTAGCAATCTAGCATCTAGTGTTTTAATGTAGCAAATGGACTTAGTTTCTTTTATGATGGGTAAAAGAAAGAATATGACTGTACATTTGGGATACTTCAATGGATAGTGATTATATTACTCATCGTCATACAACTTGCTTCTTATTCTTATTTGCAAGTCCGACAGTGATCAGATCAATCAATCTACAAATGATAGACTAACATGAAAACGGCTTCAAAAGTTAACTCTCGTTGACTGGCAGGTGTTCTTATCACATAATACTTGTAAAATTATATATATTTATTTAGTGGAACTGACATATTCTCTCTATATAAAAATACATACATAAACTCTTCATATATACGTACACCTGTATATATACATTTGCGCATATATATATATATATATATCTGTGTGTGTACATATGTGTGCTAACCTATAGATAAATCATAAATCACAGACAGACAGAGGAAGAGACAAAAGTGTATCCATCTCAGGTCCACCCACACTCACTAGTCTTTGAACTGCTTGTCTGTGAAGACCAGGACTGACAAAGTGCTGTCACTAAGCTCAGTATGGATTTGTCACAGGAATCATATGGTGACATTCGATGGTGAGGAGATCAATCAGGGCTAATGGCATGGTCAATGGAGAGAGTTAGTCCAAAGGTGGCATCAGGTTTGGAACTTTTTGTCTTCCTCTGGACAAGCATCTTTCTACCTATAACTACAGGGATCCTAGAGAGACTGTGCTCTTAAAAAGGGAATCAGAATAAAGCAGTATCATGCTCATTCTGCATGATAGGAATGTTATAAGCTCTCAGTGTCTGTGTGAGAGAATTCTCTTATGACTTAAAAACAGGTCAAAGTAGAGTGACAGTAAAACAGCGTGAGGAAAATCTACTTAATTGATATATTTGCTTCTTTTATTTGCCTGGCTTAATTGAGCAGCTAATGCCAGTTTCTAGGGCATATACTGGATGACATTAAGTCTGTTGTATATAATCAGGAAAATGATATCCTGCCAGCTTCCCAGTTGTGAGCCACAAACGTTGTCCTCCGGCTACAGAAAACTGAAATATAAAATGTTGTCATAACTTGCAAATAGGCAGAAATTATTTGCTTTCTGCATCTTGTTAGACTAAGTATAAACTGTACCATTTCTTGTTTTATTATTTACTTATTTCTCTCTCTTCCTGTGGAGTAGAAGAAAATATTCCTGAAAGCTATTGGGGTTGAGGGTCAGTGCCAAAAGAAATCTGATATAAAATTGTCCAAAGCAACCATCGAAGTTGTGCATTCCTCTGGCATTTTTTGTTATATAGATTATAATATTTTCCCTTAGGATATAATCCTATTCTCCTGACAATGGATATTTGCTTCTGGCTATGATTTCCAAAAGGATATAAGTTACTTCAAAGCGTGATTTTTATCAGTTTGAAATGAAGCCGTGCCTCTGAATTATGGAGATACTTTAAAATTGCTTTCCTTTCACTTTAGTAAAGTACACTCAGATTCTCTAATATATGAACACAGATTACTTTTTATCTTTGAAACATTTCTACATATGAGAAAATACATCCTTTTTTTTTGTTACTACACATTCTTTCCTTTATTGTCAGAGAAACAAATTTTTTTGGCTGATACATCATTTTAGGATGATAGCATAGAGAGTACTCCCACTCATCCCATAGGGGAAAACATATTTTTTGTGACATCTCAGATAGAACAGTGATGACAGTAAAATGAAAATATTACTTAACGGCTTGTTTAAATTACTGAATTGTCCAATAAGCTAAAAGTAGTTTCATATAGTATTTAAAACAGGCTCAAGTTTCTGACCACAGAAATTCTGATCTTGCTTTTATAATGAAGATTAATTTCAATGAAAAATTCAACATTTAGGTTGTGGGGAGTAGGACACATTTTATATGTCAACTTAAATGTACTGTATTTTCCTAATACATAATCCAGTCATTTTTTTCTTCTATTTATTTGTAAGTTTACCACTGGACTATGAAGTGGAAAAACCTACTGCCACTATTATCTATGCTGAAAAAATGGACTGTAAGGGACTGTCTCAGGGCTACAACTCTCTGGGATGGAGCAAGGCAATCTACAACAGGATGGGCAGACCTTGGAAGCATGGACACTGGTCAAAGGAGGTCATCTCCATGATGATTCCACATTTACTCTCCAGTGGACCAGATACTGCTTAGATCCCGGTCTTATTCTCCCTTTTCAGTAACAATATTGGAGGAGTAGAAAATCACCACCAACAAATCGGATACATCATCCTTCAAACATAAGATAACCAGAAGGGAGGTCTAGAATTTAATTTTCAGCTAACAGGTTCAAGATTCAAGGGCTCTGGCAGGTTATACTCATTCTGCAGTGCCATGATAACAAGTGCAAGGTTCCCTTTCTGGTACCAAGGAAGGTAGTCACCTTTCTCACCTAAGTCTGCTCACCACTGCCTCGTAACAGTTGTTCAATGACCAGTTTAGGGTGGGCAAATTTACAAATGCTTTGATAGTAGCCTATATAAGTAAGTGAGTCCTGTGTTTCTGTAAAGTTCATGTCTTTGGCATCCCAAAGTTATTACCAGACTGATAGCTACTCAGGATATTCCTTTTCTTTGCCTCCTTTCCCAAAAATAGTCTGATACTTCTACTCTGGATATGGCTGTAAGCCCACTGGAAAGCAAAAGAGGTAAAATGGTATCTCAGGAAAAAAAAGAAAAATTAGTCTTTAGTGAAAATCAACTTTCCATTTAACAGGCTTTTTAATTCTGCAATTCTTTTTATTGCTGTAAGTCCTAAGCCAATACATATGTGTGAATGTTGTAAAATATTTAAATATTGAGTCACTGAATCACTCATCCCTCACTCAGTTTTTCAGACTGGAAATCATTTGGGACAGGGGCACCTATTTGCTTATGCAATGTGAAACACAATGGAGCTTCTATACTTCTGCTCCCAACTCATCTAAACACGACATAATAACTTTTAAAATATAATATAGCTTTTATGTAACCTAGCATTAGATTTCTGCTCTTGCATTGTAAAATATGGGAAATAAATTTGAATTTTTTCATATTAAAAGTTCAGAAAATTTGGATTGTACTAACACAGAACAAAAACAATGTTTGAAACCATGAAAGTTACTCTGAAAAATAGTTTCTCTCTCTGTGCACTCCAGAAAGGAACCAGTTCTTGGCTTAGGTGATTTCAAACATGGAGCTGTCATGACAAGGACACCTGCAAACAAAATATATGCACTAAAAAATGGGTTTGAAAATTCTAGCTACTCAGAAATTTTCATAAAACAATGTTTCTTTAAATATTATCAACTCACAAGCAGAAAAGCAAAATCCATCCATTTCAAAGTGCATTGTAGGATCAGGGAAGCTTAAACTTCATTCACAATTACAAATTGTTTTGTATCAGGCCTAATTAAGTCTGAAAACAGAATAAAAACATGAATCAGAAAGTGTTTGTTGACCAAAAGGTAGTCAAAATTTAAGTCACAGTATATGTATTCCTTCCCTCCAAAACCCACTGACAGTCCAACACATTCAGAGTCAGAGAAAAGACCCTGTGTTGTGGACGTGCACGCAGATAGCAATGAGAAGTGAAGATAATGGAATCTATTACCAGGTGATCACTGTTGTAATGGAGGTGCCAAAATACAAGACATTTTCAGATACTCATAAGCATGAAGAGAAAGAGTATCTACTAAAGAGGGAGGAGAAGAACCATCAGCAAAAGATAAAAGCAGTAATATGGGACTCAATACTTACTGAAATTTATCAGCTAAAACATGTATTTCATTAAAGCCATAATTTAGTGAAATACTTCACATCAAGTCCAGCAATTTTAAACTTTCATGAAAAATTTCAGACAGCATCTATATTAATATTACATTTAGCTTTCTTTTTTTTTTTTTCTTTCTGCTTTAACATCTTGTTAGGAGTATTTTTTTATGTTCAAAGTTCAGGGCAACATCACATGTTGCTCTGCATGTCTTAGCTTGGCTTAAAGAGATTTTGTCTTTACATTTTTTTCCCCTCCCAACTGATTCATTCAGTTTAGCCATTTGCTACTCCTTTCCATAACTGAAGGCTTGTTTGTGTTTGGCTGATGCTGTACATTTTGGTAGCAAGAGTAAACTGGTTTCTGATACAGCTCTGTTAGTACCAGCAGAAAACCAGATGGATGCCTATTCCTCATATCTCATCCTCATCTCTTTTATACTCTTTGCTCTGCTTATTATACAATTTGTTTTTCAAAGACCTATCCTGATGTTCAACCTCTTCTACAACTTGGTCTCTGAAATTCAGTAGAAGTTCAAATCAAAATGGTTACTTACAGCGTTTTCTGCTAAGTGCAGGATACAAAATGTCTGTTCAGAAACCATGCCCAAAAAGTTACTATAGAATTACATTTGCAGGTTTAAGGAGGTTAAAGAGAGAGAGATCTGAGGTGTAGAAAAAAAATACCATGTCATTCTGAAGCTTTGACACTGGTTTAACACTATAGAAATTCTGCTTTTTAACTTTTCCTTTTGAGAAGTATATTGAGATACGGAAGATACTAACCAGCTATACAGTTACTACATACACACAGGTATGGGGTACTACAAAGTTTTTCATTAGTAAAAAATTTGGAAATCAAGAAATGTATTCTTTAGACATTTACTTCAAACTATTTCAAGCACAGAAGAGCAATCAAAAGCAAATTATGAATGTGCTATCCTCCTTATTGTTATTATCGCTGCTACTTAACAGAATTTAGTTAATTGGAAATGTCTTCATTGGAGGATGTATCATGTAAATATACAGATAAAGTAAATCTTACAGTAGATAATTTAGAGTCTAAATGCTTGCCTTATACAAGCAAGCATCCTTGGATCAGAGAAGCGGAACACTTCTTCCTCATGACTTTACACCGATTTGCATATTGTGCCAAGACTCACACCAGTGCAGTGGTCTGTGTGAACTTCAGCTTGCCCACAGTTACCCATGGCATGATACCTCCAGGCAATCACACCAAGAAGAAGTGGAGCAAGTGTTATGACTCACCTACCTCCAGCAATGAATCTGCTGTTGTGGTCTGTTCCTCTGCACACGTGTTTATACACATAGATGTGCATGCACCCCTTTACTTACTCGCAGAGATTTCCCTACAAAGAGGATCATAGTAAATATGAAAACCAAACATCAATATACAACCTAATGTGTGCCACTGCTAGTACATTTACAACATGCCGATACTCACTCCAAGTTGTCTTGCTTAGCAGTGAATGGAAAAAAATTGAAACCTTAAAGGATAATTAAGAAATAACATAGGATTTTTCTTTAGTTTTCCTTGACATATCTTATTTACAAGTCTCCATTCAACTTTAATTAAGTTTTGCTTTGAGCTCTTGAATCTGAAACACTGGATGTTTTCTCCTTGTAATATAAACTTTACCTTGCAGATTAAAAAATAAATAAAGAAAGAAAAGAAGTCACAGAGCTATAATCAGCAGATCATAGAATGAAAGGATTATGAGTTTTATACTAGCTAAAAAAATCTTTGAATTTATTATCTTTTTATGAGTTTCATGTACATGTGACTTATCAAATTAATAGAGCCTTATTCCATTCATATTTGATGATAGAGGAGCCTTCTGTGAGCAAATGCATCTCATGCTCAATTTAAGAGCTCCTCAAACTAGCAAGATGTTGCAAAGAGATTAAGGACTGGGACGAGAAAGCTTCCCTAGCTTTTATAGTTTAAATTAAAATAGCCGTAGGTTTGTGGTTTAACATATACCTGAATAAGATGAATAAAATTCTACATCAAATAAAACACACTTTTGCACTGAAATATATTGTCTTAAAATTCATTTATATATCTCTGATACAAGTGCTACCATTTTCAATCTTTTCTTTCAACGTAGGTTTACAAAGCCCATACTATTGCAGTTCTGTGTGAGAGATGCAGTAGAAACAAGTGAAGTAATCAGTCAAAGGCAGAAGCAGTTAAGACTCTGAAAGATCAAAGTAAAATAAGTAATAAGGGACACACTTTCTTGTATATTAAACAGGTAAATCATTCTCATTTATACTATATACATGCCTGTCGAACTTTTTAAAGAAAATTTAGATAATCGTGAGATACATTGTTAAGCATTTCTACAGAGTTTTATGTTTTTGAGTCACAAAAATACTCAGATTTTGTTATTTCATTGTTCCCACAAAGCTAGTGTGAGTTGCCAACATTCACAGAGCAATTCAGTCTAGGTATGAGAATCGGAGCCAAAGGTTTCATTTTCCAAAGCATACCCTATTCTTCGTACCTCTGCTGAAAATGTTAATAAAGGTCTATTTCATTGTACATGGTCAGAAACTCAAATCTGATTTTATAGTTTTTGTATTCCAGGTATTACAGATTGCTTTACCATGTAACTTCTAGAACATTTAATGTCCCAGTAGCATCCTATTACTAAAACAAAGAAAAATGAACAGATGCATGCCAAAAAATACAAAGCCAAACTACTAAATAGTTATTTGAAGGGGTGCAGAAATGTGTAAGTCAACATTGATTTCAGAGAATAGCTTGACACATTCCAAAGAATTTTTTATTTCTGCAGCTGAGACCTATACCATATGCCCTAATAGTTACAGTAAGGAAGGCAGAGGGAAATACTAATTTGAAATCAACTCACTTTTGAAACTGTGCTCTGAAAGGTAAAAAGTCATAAGAGAAATGAAAGGACACAATCCAAACTTATATTTTGAGACTGTATTACCACTTCAATATCATTTTGATTTCATGTTGAAAAACCTAGTTCTGATACAGCCTGTTTTTCAGAAACAACACTAACTTAACTTGATGTCCTTGTGGTCTGTTGCTCATGAACTTGGCTTCATCCACTACCATGCCAATTTCTCTTTCGGTGCAGCGGCTTGCTAACTTCTTGTTTAAGTGGAATGCATTGGCACACTGTCTTAAAAAAAAAAAAAATTAATTTAGACCAGAGCTTGTGGAACAACATAAGTGGTTGGAAAAAAGTGGCAAGTTCACAGGAACTGAGGAATCCCTCAATAAAGCAGTGTTTTATCTGATCAGCTAAAGATTTCAGAATTTTGCTGACAGGTTAAAGAGGCATGTTTTAATATGCATATATGACTACAGGCTATTTTTTCAACTGTTAAAGCTATTTTATAGTTAAATTCAACTGAATATTCAGCTATCACTATTTAATATTTCTTCCTCTGTGAAGTTCAATAATTATGCTAGTGCTATCTCTATTTAACACCTAAAGTCATCCTTCTCTTCATTCAGTCCCCCCATCTTGTTCAGCCTCCATACACGACTGTCAAAACTTGCTCTGACCTGAACATTAGAAAAAGTCTAGAGTAAGCCACATTTTAAGTTAGGGAAGCGTATTGTTTTGATCAGTACAAGATAATGACACTTTTATTTACTTTTCCTCAGTTTGTATTTTGTTATTAGAGTATTTTCCTTTTTAAAGAAAACTTAGAATCCACAGTTTTCAGAC
The DNA here is from genome assembly GCA_013400335.1 of Eurystomus gularis. NCBI lineage: Eukaryota > Metazoa > Chordata > Aves > Coraciiformes > Coraciidae > Eurystomus > Eurystomus gularis. Next base: position 73,005 of record VZZY01023254.1, on the reverse strand, counting down.
TTTCTTTGAAGATATTTGCCTTCTAATTACAATCTGCAGGCACATTAGCCTGAAGGAAAAATAATCCACTCTCCGTCGATAGGCATATTGATAACCCTGGTTAGCACATCTCTTTTTATAAGGTAGTTTCCATTCCAAATAACAAAAGCCAGCAACATCTCTCGCCACATTATGTCAACATATAAATCCCAAGCAAACATCAGGATGTGATAAGTCAGCACTTTTTTACTGCATATTTCATCATCGCCCATACTCCTTGACTTTCCTCTTTACTAAGTCATGAAGCAATATACACTCCACTATATGCTGTTTTGCTTGGTGAGTGGACCATGTGCAGCTGGGAAGCAACCAACATAATTCCAAACATCTCCTTGCCCTCCTTCAGGATGCTACTGATCAGGTCCAGCTGGCTAGTGGTTCACAGGAGTGCAAAAACCATTTGTTTGAAGCAGGAGAAAGGCTGCACATGAGGAGCAAATACATTTGATTTACTATGAGCGTGACATTTCAGAGGCCTGAAGTCTGGGCCAGAAAATCTTCTCTCACATGTGAGTAGCTGAATCCTTTATTAGAACCTGACTCTAACTAAGCTCTGCTGTAGCTACAAAAACATTCCTATCTGGAGATTTGGGAGGTCCTGGTGGGAAATAGACCTATAAAGGTCATCTTTCCTCAGACTGAATTTAGCATAATGTTGAGATTTCTTTGCAGTGCTGTTGCTGGTATTTAATCAGTTTACCTTCTTTTCATTCCGGCATATTTACTAATATTTCCCATGATTCACTTGCTATACTGGCCATTTCTGAAAGATGTGAAGCAAAGAAATGCTAAGCCATTTCTGAGTCACAGGTATGTAAAAGAAAGCACAAATAATATAATTTTCAGTATATGCCGTCTTGTAGAAAACACTGTGAGGTTCTATTGAATAGAAAGCATGGAAGTTTTAAAACTGATGGAATCTATGGAATAAGTAGCAACACAGCCATATATTTGAAAACTGCCTGATATACCACAGACTCCTTTTTGGCTGCTTTGTAAGTGCAAATGCTAGAAGAAAACACGTGTACCTAGAACAGAACTTCATTGCTCTTCTACTCAAAGCAGTTTATGCAAGTAATCTGTGAGTAATCTTACAGATACCTAACAATTAAAAGATCCATAAAAATTCCCACTTTTCCTATTACTAAAAATTAATTTTCTAGCACTACATGTTGATTAGCAATGGCAGAAATTTAAAAAAAAAAAAAAAAGATGAGGAAGAGTGGGAAGTAAATAACAGAGCACGTGGTCCTCATATACTTGTTAAATATCAGGGTGTAAGACCACAGACTTGGATAAAAGGAAACTTACTTTAAACTTCTCAATATACTGAGAGGAAGTCTGATTCCCTGTATGAGGGCACTAGTTTTAAAGAGATCTGGATCTGCTCTTGGCTCACACACTGTCCTATGACATGGGCTACAGCAAAATACACATTTTTCACTGACTCCCTTCCCATCATTTGCAAGTTCTGACTATTTAAATTGAAAGACAACAAACAAACAACTTCTTATTGTTATATTCACTATATTCCAAACCACATTTATAGTAGCTAAAATAATGCAGATAATAATAATGCTATATTTAAATTTTTGTTGATCATGTGGCTGAAATGTAGAGTACAATGCATATGTACAGAGGAGCTGAGCTCTGACTGCCAGAGAAACAAACAAAATTTATGTAAAGGGAACTAAAGCAAAAAGATATGTGCAAGAGGTATAGCGATTCTGGAAGCTTCTGTGTTGATCTTTTTTTTCATGTTTTCCATTAGCAGACATACCAGACATGCAGGGGCTAGGTTTGTTTTGGTGCTGGACTGCCACAGAGGTTTTCCACACTGCATGGACATAGGTGGTCTTCGCTTTTCATTAAAAGAAAAAAGGAATAGATTTGTGCTGCACTTCTTATGCAAGAGTATTGTCTCCTGACTCTCCAGAATTAGAGTCTAGTTCACTGAAATCCAGTAAGAGTTTGCTAGCTACATAATCTTCAATTCTCAATTCAGAGTTTCCTGACTTACAGAATGCCCTTCTGTTTTTAACAGTAATTTGCAAGTACTATTCACAGAATCACACAGACAGCCTGGGGAAGTACTTGTTCAGTTTACTTAGTTTTTCTCCTTCCCATCTACAGGAAAACCACACCTGGTGCCAGTATTAGATAACTGTATCGAGTTCAATCTGAAATTCTGAGAACACCTTGATTTCTCACCTTTTATATCTGAGAAAAAAAAGACATAGACCAAAACTTGGATTGCTAAAGCTGTGTAGTGGGAAAAGAGGAGAGAACATATTTGTTTCATGTGCATAATCTATTTACCCATCCTTACCACTTAGCTAATTGCATTTTCCAGCTCCTCCCTCTTTGTCCAGCTCAGTTTTCACCTGATGAGCTCCCATGTCAAAAGCACTGATTCTTGCAAATTCCGGGCCAATATCTATACCAGCATCTGAGGAAGGCGAAGCTCTATTTCCCCTTTTTTGTTCATAGCCATCACTCCAAAGGGCCAATGACACAACCACACATTTGCTCAGTAATGCTACTATCCTCTTATTAATGTGCTTTTCAGTTCACACGTTACTCTTGAACATGCTGCAAAGGTGACGTGTGTGTAAAGTGGGAATGGAAATTTGGAGACATGGTGATTAAATAACTGTGGTAAAGCAGTGTGCTCTTCCATGAAACAGCACGAGCACAAACTGTTTTATAAAATGGCAGCAGATGTTTATCTTGACAACGTAGACATAAGGGCTTTTTTCTCCTAGCCATATACAATTAAAATAGTCATCAGAATGTGACATCAAACAGTACAAAATAGGACTTTCTACACAGAGATGAAGAAAAGGCACTGTCTTTTAAAATGCGTGTTCAAGCACAGAGAAGATGGGTTCTTTTACTAACAGTCTCATGCAGGTTCTTGTCCTTTTAAACTATTTTTATTATTACTAATTACTTATGTTCTAAGTCAAGGGGAAAACAATGGTTTCTCTGTTCATTCTTAGACCATTTCACTCTGCCAGAGTGCACATGAGCGAGCTTGTATTTCTTCAGCCAGCAAGTGCAAGCCATAGTCCTGAAGATATTTAAGGTGCAAGATAGAGTGCAGGTTTGACTAGTTCTATATGTTTTTGGAAGGTTCTGGCTTCTCTGTAAGAAATTTGCCCTACAACATTTCACCTCTTGTTATTTAAACATTTCAGGTAGTCCTAGTAAACAGATTCATATTCTTTTATCTATTTTCCAGTAGCATAATAAAGCTTGATGTAGAGGTGCTTCAATTTCTCCACAAGGACATAAACTTTTAAAATCAGTTTTCTTTGGCTAAATTGAGAAGGGAAATTCCATTCTGAAAGTAGATGTGCAGCTTTGGAATAGAGAAAATTGAAACCAGGGGTGAAAACAAAAGCTACAAGGTTTGTATGCCTGTCTCCTTCTGCCAGCTGTGTTCTTGAAGGTCAATCCTTGCTCTCAGTCCCTCTTTCTGAGGAATAAACCCTCTGCTTCCAAAGGAAAGAGGCAACCTCCCTCCAGGCAGCCCACTCGATCTCATCTTGTTAAGTATAAGTAAGCCTCTCAAAACCAAGAAAGACCAGCAAATACTTTGCCTAAAAACAGGTCAAGAGTTTCCCTCACTTCTTTTGGAGGCAGATGACAGTGATCTCTGTCCAAACAGGCAGGTTGTGAGCCAGATCCCCAGCTACAGGGCTTCCATGTCAGTTCAGGCTTGCACCTGACTCACTCAGAGTCAGGCAATGCTCATTCATGTCGATTTGCAAAAGATCATGGAGATAAACTCAAAAATAAACACTGGACATGTCAGCAGACCTATCAGAGAATGAACACAGGGCTAATTTAGAGCTCACTCAAGTTTCACTTGTATGCATGCATGCATGTTAGGGCAGCCTGTAGTGAATACTGCTAAATTATTATTGTCTGTATTTACCATTCATTTTTATTTTCTTACCATTTAAAAACAAGTCTGGGTCACATTGTGCTACACACTGCATGAACATAATTGATGAGGAAGGCTGTGTCTAAGGGTAAAACATAAATACTAGATGAATCAATCAAATCAACTAGATGAACTTAGAAGGAAACATGCTCAAAAAAAATCCACAGCTTAATATGTTCAGAATCACAGTCACAATTTTTCCATCTGTTTCTGACTAATAACAGCCTGAGCGGTACCACTTTCCCTGTTACTGCTTTATTTAGTAAAATGTTATGTTTAAAAAAGGTGTTGCCTTTCTGTGGGGCGTTAGTGGAGAATACCATTTTGAGGTTTTGGCTTTCCAATTACTTCCAAATGCAGTAACAATCAAAGTAATTGTTTGCTGTCCTATATTGGCAATAAAACTGGTAGTTCTAATAACAGGCAAATAAAAAAACACAAGTACATCTCAGTCCTTCGACCTTTCTGTGTGTAATCTCACCAAAGTCAAGAGTCGTAGAGGATTGGATTTAGCCATAAGATATTGCAAATAAAACTCATTTCAGGAAATGAATGTAAATAAACCAAATCGAAGTATAGAGAAGAGGGAGGTTTTTCTTTCATTTAACATTTCAGAGGGAGGAAAAACTCTCCTATTAAAAGGTACTATCCAGCAAAGGTAAATCTAAGCAATTTTGCTAAATACATATTATATTCACAACCCTTTTATCAATCTTTTAATGTATTCCTATAATATTTTCATTCATGAAGTCAGGAACTTATGTCCATTGTAATTATGATTCATAATAATTTTGTCTTAAAGAATTTTGTCAAAATCTTTGAAGGTTACCAAGCTAATAGAAAAATTAAAGGCATTATTTCTTGTATTTATTCACACTAGAAAAAAAGTTGAATTTTAATATGGTGTCGCGGTCGGGCGCGCAGACGTCCGACCACCTCCCAAAGGGAGAAGGGTTGAGGGTAAATTGGGACATCTCCCCACCAGGCTCACAAGCAGACACGGAGACCGAAAGAGTATCTAACAAGTTTATTACTAAATATATTCTAATAAAACCTTATTTACTCTATGGAAATATTACAATATTAAAGAACACCACGCCCACCCATTCACTCCCTCTCTCACCCACCAAGACATAAGGGCAAATAAGGACTTAATTATGTCAAAATACGACCTGTATGTGTGGATGGTGCATGTGTGTGCGTGCATGTGTCCTTTCGGCGTTTGATGATGGTCCCCGTGGAACGGCGATGATGTCCGACCGGCAGACCTGGACTGTTTCCAGTGACGTCAGCAGCTTGTAGCTTTTCGGTGCGATCGGAGTTTCTCTCTCTCTCTTTCTCTTGCAGCTT
>VZZY01023254.1:0-67310 GCA_013400335.1 Eurystomus gularis | reverse complement strand
GGAAAAAGAGAAAGTTTGTTTTCTTTTTCGATATTTATGGCTGGCCTTATCTCGCTTCCGTCTTCCTGGAGGATTTATGCAGAATAGATTTATGGGAAATCGAGTTTTTTGCTCACTGTTTTAATAAAGCAGAAAAATCATGTGGTCGGTTCACCACATATGGTCACTCATAAATTATTTTTAACGTACATTAAAACACCATTTAATATCTAATGTACTGAACAGTATTGTTCTGAAATATATTATTTTCTGGACATAGTTCACTTTGGTTCAAGGTGTTGACAAAGCGTGTTACATCTAATATTTGTCAGGATTCATTAAAATCTATCCATCTAGCATTATTTTAGTTAACACATTTTAAGTAAGGGTAAAAATTGGTAGTCTAGACAATTTTTTATCTAAGATAAATGGCATGATGTTAGGACTTTATTTGTGTCTTTTTTAGGTTCATAAGCAATATTTAAAGGGTCAGTTGTATTTATAAAACTGATTCTTCATTGATTTTTGCTTCTGCCATGTAGCTTATTGAATTATTTGTTCTACTGAAAATTGTCTGCCAGCTGTTCAATTTGACCAGCTCACTTTTTGAAAGCATAGATAAGGAACAAGCACTTCATCCTGCATTATGGATGTGAAAACTTCTGGCAGAGGCAGAGTCATGCACAACTGGGGCAACCACTGTTTGCGAGGTAAGCTTGTGTCCATGCCTGGTTACACTATGCCGCAGGCTGCTCCAGCTGAATTTCTCCCCTGCCCTCAACCAGGTCATGTAAAGGTAGTTTGAGCTCCTCTGTCTTACATTGCAATCCATAACGTACTAGTTATAGTGTATTGCACTATATTTAGTTACGCTAATTTAACTACATCTCAGAGGACTAGGTTGCTCTTGTTGTCCTTTCATAGGTAACACGAGAATTGTAATCTTCTCTAGTAATTAATTTTAAAGCTAGCATATGCTTCCTGGCTGCATTTTGAAGTGTGTTCACTTTTTCTTTCTTTTCTCTGATATGATCAATAGTCTTCTATTTGCCAGTCAGGCCATCTTCTACTTGGTTGTTAATTTAGAAAGTTCCTGAAATAGAATTTTTCACCTTCAGTTTTCTATTTAACACATTCCAAGCTTGACTTCTCAGGTAACATGAATGATAGTTTCTTTCTCATCTCAAGAAAAAAGAAAATTTCTAGCTATTTTCAAAATTATTTTGAAGGATGGAAGTGGGCTGCAGTATTTTGACTGGCCTTTTTTCTTTCTTTTTGTTGGTTGGTTTGGGGTTTTTTTTGTTGTTGTTGTTCATTTGTTGTTTGGGGTTTTTTTTCTGGAAGCCCCACAATGGATTAAGACTCAAACGGTTGGGACAAAGTCATTTGGAAAGATTACTCTGAAGTCTTTATATTCTCATAGTATTCTTTAATCTAGAGACCTAGTTTACCCGTTAACATACTGAATAGCATAAGCTACACTGACAGGAGGGATATGAAGAAATGATGCTCTTCGTCTAGCGTATTTTTGCTTTTGAATACAGGCATAGAGAAGGCACAAAGATTTCTGATACTACATGTAGTTTGTAAATAATCACAATATTTAGGATGATTTTTTTTTCAAGATTTTTCTCCTACCAGCAGAAAAACTAGGCAAAAATTATATAGTAAATAAATATCAGAAAATCTGATGGCAGAAAATCTTAGGCTCAAAATCTGTAGAAATTTGAAAACAGAAACTTTCTGGTTTTCTACTAAAGTACAGCTGAAACAAGGAATGTTTGTTAGTATTTCATGAAAAAAGACATAACAGATGTAAAAGGAATAGAAGGAAAGGAAAAATGGGAACTATAATAGTGAGCTAAAACACTAGGAGAAGAAAATAATGATTCAAGAAAAAACTTTCCTGTAATTTCTTCTCATTCCTGGCTTACATTTTTGAGGCAGAAAGAGACTTATTTTATACACTGTTCAAAATATAATAAATTTATACATCACAGATAATGATCTCAACAGAAAATAATATTATCATATACCATTTCACACATCAAATACTCATTTCCAATTCAATACAGACTTTAAATTTTGAGTGGTTCACTAATCTTAGAAGATATTAAGTAGACATTCACATTTAAGCATACAATTAAATCCAGTTCCTGTTTTGTTTTATATATGATACTCGTCTAACCTTATTTTTTAGTAGATTTCATTGTGTTACTAAATATTTTTTATTTTATTGGTATAATGTAAGTACCCATATATTAGTATTCCATATCTACATTTTAATAAAGGAAACTACATTTTAGTGGATAATTTATTGAGAAATGATCAACATTTGCATTTCCATTTCTGCTGTATCAATTTGTGTTATATGTTTATATGAAACTTGTTTACTGTTACAGTTCAGAAGTCATTTATATCTATAAAGCACGTCATACTTTGAAGACAACAAAAGGAGAAAAGGAAACTATACGGTTTATCCAAGCTGTAACTAAAGGGAAGTCTGATGGGTTGTTTTAAATATTTTACATTTTCTTTCAAGGCAAAGGAATGTGGAATTTTATTTGATATTAAATTGTTCTATAAAACCTTAATGGACTCTTTATTCCTGCTAGTAATCATAATCCTTTTTAAATTATATGGCACCATTGCATACAGTAAATAATGTCCCTTTCACTGCAGTGTGTACTAAAGCCAAGAACAACAATGCCTTATTGTGAAGGAAAGTTAATAGCTGTAACTGGCAGCAATATTTCAGCCTCTTGCCAGCTTATAGCTGATAAAATATTAATTCTTATGTCTGTCACAGAGAATTGCAATTGCTGAGCTACCACAGTTGCCAAGCATTATCAACTACTAAATATTTCATCAAAAATGATGTAGCAAATCATGTGTTGTTGTGGGGTTTCTTTAGTCATCACATATCTGCATGTCAATACACTTGTGCAACCCACAGCACGTTGCCAGTTAACCCTAAACCATGGGTATGGGTGCATTGCAGGGGTCAATGGGGCAGAGTTAAGCTGCTCAGGCAGCCACTTTTGAATTGCCACAAAAGACATTCTAACATATTACAGAAAACTGAAATTGATGGTGGTTTACCTTAATACTACAGGCTGTAAGCTGCTGTTGTTCATTATTTCAGAAGCAGCTGAGCAGCCCCAGCATCTGGCTGGGAACTGACTGGAGCAGGGAGAGAAAGGTCAAGCCCAAAGCCTTTGACACAGGAGACAAAGACCAGGACCTGGGAGGATGGCTGGGATTGTTGCACTCTTCTGGGGAAGCATATATTTCCTGGGTCCTTTCACCCTGCAGTAGAGATCCACTTTTAGCTACTATTGGAGGGAGGGTACTGTAATAGATGGCCTTCTGGTCCATATGGCTTTTCTTAAGTTTCTGTTGCCTACTCTTTCAAACATGACTAGCAATCACACTTCAGGAATGCACAAATTATTCTGGAAAGATAAGGAGCACAGTGTAATTACCACTGAAAGTCCAGGTTTGTTAGCAGCAGCAGGACGACACAACAGAACAACCTGTAGATTCTCAGAACGTCTGTCAGCTATCCTAGACTGCTTTGCATCCTGAATTACTGTGTGGTGTGGAAGTACCTTTTTTAAGAACACTTTTCTACCTAATTATAGTTCGTGTGTGTTTATTCTGCTTCTTTTTCTTTACTTGTTTGTTTTAATTATCATTATTTTAGGAATGTCTTTGCATTTGAGAACTTGGGATTGACTTTCTCCAGGAGTGAATTCAATGTCATCTGGAAAGCCTGGGCACTGCAACAATACATCTATTCCCACTAAGAACTGCAGACATAGGGTAAACATTAAGGTTGATTCTTATGAACTGAAAAATGTAGGAAGTGAATGTTTCTGTGACCTGAAGACCTCGATATATTAATTACAGTCCTTCTGATTATTGCTCTCATTCTGACCATAACATGGGTCACATGCCTCCCTGATCAGTCACTGTTTCTTTAAGATTTGATAGTCCGTCTCTGCTAACTCTGTTCTGCTTCTCTGGATGCTGTCATTTCTGCATGTTAACTTATGTGGTGCAAGTGGCTTTCATACACTGATTAACTAATTAGTTTTTGAATGGAGACATCATTTTATTATGTTTCACTTTACTCATGCCTTCAAACTGCCCAAGACAAAGAAAGGCTGCTGTGTTCAGTGAACAATGCAGATGGTGCACATGGTGGTCTCTGAAAATATATTCAAATACAGCTGAATCTTTGAAGAATATTTAACCTCTTTCTCGATCATGAAATACCTTTAAGTTAAGGTAGTATGTTATTGGGTTTTCTGAATTATTCTTTGACAGCCTCATTTTCTAGAAGTGACCCAGCTTCTCCAACCCTAGTATTTTTAGCAGTTTATTTTAAAGGATTCTGATTATTAAAAAGTGATGCTGTGAAAATCAAGTCCCTTTGCATCCATCTGTATTATTTTCTTTTAATAGCTTTGCATCTTGAGAAGTCATGGGAAAAATAAGCATTCTCTGGCAAGAACTATATGAAGCAACCATCCTTTCGGCAAAGAGAAGCTTAGGCATGCATAATTTATCTACTTCCTCTCTGTTACATGTGCCTTTTTTCCTCATTTAGTCCCACAATAAATATAGAGATCACTATGTTGCAGATAGCTGGACATACCCTTTTAAAAGCTATACTTGCTTATTTTATAATAAACAGTCTGACCCTACAGGATTTTTTGTAGAGATGTACCTGATATTAAGATTATTGTAAAAGCACTAATTCTGGCAAAGCTATCTTTGTTTTCTAGTTCATTTCTTTGATTAATCGTTAAATATTCAGAAGAGGATATGTCCCATGACAACCTACATATGATGCCCAAGTGCATGTGACTTTGCTCTTAACTTGAACTAATTGAAAAAGAAAATTGTCCATGCCTAGAGATTTATATCAGTTAGTACTGATATAATTTCCCTCCACAGAAAGCCAGCATTTCAAGGCATACTGAACAGCTAGTACACATACACTTTCATTTTGGAATACATCACTTTATAATGAAAACTGAAGCCAAGATATTTTAAAGCCATCCTTTTTTTATAAAGCAAAGCAAAAACCTTGTATTGAATCAAAAGTGGTTCCTACCTGTAGAAAAATCAGCAATGTGCAAATTCAAATCTTAATTTGCTATATATATATTGATATGCTGCCATTTCCTGAAGAAATGTTCAAAGCAGTTTACTTCTCTTTTCTGTCCATTCATGATCTGTCAGTCCTTTAAAAAGCAAGTCCCTTCTTGGTAAAATCCAGAATAATCACATTCATTAAATACGGTTTCACAATGATCTAATTGTGAGAATTCATAATATTAGAATATTGAAGTGGACATTACATTTTCTGTATTACATAGGAGACATAATTTGAAATTATACACAGAAAACGGTTTGAGGCCCAGATTCATCACAATGCTAAAACTCATTGTTACTACAGCAAATGATGGAAAGGTGACAGCATGTAGTAGTGAATATTGTCTTTTATCGTACTGTCATTCTCTTGTAGTTATTAGATGAAGGTAAATCATATAAAGCATTTCAGGTATGAACTACTTCAATATAATACAGATTGTTTTTTAAATAAATAAAATATTGGAAAATATATTAAATATTATTTTTGTTCAAGTGTTGTCATGTGTGCACACACATGTAATTAACTGAGTCATCCAGCAAATGCCGTTTCCTTGGCATATTTTTCAAGAATTTAATTGTATTTTAAATTTTAAAAATCTTCTAATTTTGTGTTTGCATTATAAACATTCCTAACACTTGCAGCTGAAATCCAAGCTCTCTCTAATTAGGCTCTGATAATATGTATGCCATAGGAATAGACAGTCCCAGGCATAAGCAGCATATATTATATCTAGATAAATAGTAAACAAATAACATTTTTTATCCCAGTTTTACATATAAAAGACTAGGGTTTATAGAAAATTTAAGTCTTGCCCCAAATCCCATATAATTTTTTGCAGCTTTTCTGCTACAGAAAACCTTGAAAAGATCACCAGTTTGTACTGGAAGGACCAAAAAAGCTGAAATACAGATTTTAAAATACAAAATGGAATACATACTTTAAAATTAATTGCTTTTTTTTGGCTGGGTATTTTTTCATGATTTTGAAACATTTATTGCTTTTACCATTTTCATAATTAAAATAATTCTATATATGGGAGTATAAACAGTCCTGATTCATAACTGTTTGGATTGATATTCAGAAAAATTACATGTATATATACAATATATATTATGCTCGCATTTTTTTAATATATTTAACTTCGCATTAATATAAAAACTGTGTTGTATTTAATTTCAAGTTTGTTGTTTTTAGTTTTCACACAAGCACATTTCAAGATGTGACTTGTTTCCACCACCTTCCTGTCATAAAAAAACCTGATCCTAACAGAGCTTTCAGGAGCATGTTACTCCATTGTAAAACTAAGCAGCTCTGTTTGGGCATCCTTCTACTAAAATAATATATGAGCTCCAAATAGAACATTTTTGCCTGAAAACAAATAACGATGGAGCTTCGTGACAGCTATGGACCCAAAAGGCAAACACCACTGATGGGATAGTTCACAGCTGAATTTATTTGGCTGCAGCATAGACACTGACAGCTGATTTGTTCCTTTGTAACCAAATAAGAGAAACAGTCAATTTTGCGGTGCAAGTCCCTTGACCTCAGGGCAAGGTGGAATGTTCCTGAGATGTCCTGGTTTCTCTCCATTTGTTACAAGCTAGGTATGGATAACTAGAGGACCTCTCTTATGAAGTAAGGCTGAGAGAGTTGGGGTTGTTCAGCCAGGAGAAGAGAAGGCTCCAGGGAGACCTTACTGTGGCCTTTCAATATAAAAAGGCAGCCTATGAGAAGGATGGGGACAATCTTTTTAGCAGGGCCTTTTTCAATAGGACAAGGGCTAATGGTTTTAAACTAAAAGAGATTTAGACTAGTTGTAAGCAAGACTTTTTTACAATGAGGGTGGTGAAACAATGGAACAGGTTGCTCAGAGAGAGAGTAGAAAACCCATCCCTGGAAACATTCAAGGTCAGGTTGGATGGGGCTCTGAGCAACCTGCTCTAGTTGAAAATGTACCTGCTCATTGCAGGGGAGTTGGCCTAGATGACCTTTAAAGATCTCTTCCAACCCAAAGCATTCTATGATTCTATGACATGATTCTATGATTCTATGTATTGTGAACTTTGGGTGAAATGATTCCTGCCCTTGTTATCTATTTATTTAACTAATCATCAGTGAGAGCTATTACAATACACTACTTGAGATGAGGTCTCAATAAGCAATGGTCACTGCATGGGTCACTTAACCACCAACACAAGTTGTGTATATTAGGAGGTGTCTTTAACCCATCTTGATTCCTCAAAGACCACAGGGTCACCTTAGGATTGCTGTGCTATAGATATGCTTCAGCACTGGTAATAGCCCAAAAGGATCAGTGTATTAATTGCAGACTTCAGATATTTGCCCTGGGCACTGTCTCCCTGTGCTACACTGACATATAAATGAGGGGAAATTGCATATATCAGTTACATTTCAACTCCAGTTAGTTCCAACATCCTAACTTCAACTTCCTGTACAACATGGCTTTAGGGCACTTTCTATCACCAAAGTTAATTAAGAAATGTTAGAATTTGCATAAGCTTTTTTGTATGGCTGCTGTGCCAAAAAGATGCCAAGAATGACATTCACTGGACCCCATATAAACATAAAATATAAAATAGTTACAACAATTCTATTGAAAATTTTGAGGGGAAAAAAAAGAGAGAGAGAAAGGCAAAAAAGTAGCTGAAGATATGAAATTGGTATCTTCAGGGGAAAAAGTGCTGTAACTTCATCTTTAAAAAATTGAACAGGAATGTTCATCTTCAAGGAATGAAATAAACTTAAAGATCACTGCACAGAGGCTAGACAGGATTAGGATCTTTTCCTGATAGTTTTAGCTGTCTCAGCACAATCCTTTAGACTTTTAAACTCCTTTGTCCGTTACAAAAGTGATTTCTTTATTCCTCACCTTAGTCCAGTTCTCACAGACTTTACCAGTATCTAAGTTCATACAAATGGTTTGCTTGTGGTCTGTGTATCGCACATTTGCTGCAGTTCTTCTGTGACTGAGGTGCTTATGTACCAAGACAACATTTGTTTCTAATTTAAAAGTGCCTTAGCCTGACTAGGACACATGAAATCATAATCCCTAACAGTTTTACCCATAAGATTTTAATTACCTTCCATTCTTATATATATATATGCTAACTATTGTCAATATTCATATGTAGATGCCATTTTAATTTCATCTTACGTAAAGTAGGAGTGCATATGAGTATTTTGAATGAGAACAGAATAAACATTGTCATCATTCATCCATGAAATGTTTATTCCTTTGTTATGTCTCCGTGACTCATGCTGAATTGTGTATTACCCCTCAATGAGTTCTGTGAGGGCCCTTTGGCAACCCGTAGAAAGAAGCAATTTAAAGATGCATAAAATGTTTTGAAATATTTGCAGTTCTGATTTTCTCACAGTTTGTACCAAAATGGATGTTGTTTACAAGCTATAAAGTGGAGTAGCCTGGCAAGGAATAGGCCAGAATTGGCTCTTAGTTAGCTCTATTAATAGGCCTTCTACTGTTTCCAGAGCTTCATTCATGCATATATGTTTGCAGGTAGGTGCGTACAATTTAAAAAACTGCCAGGCTGTTCTATTTTCCCTCTAAATGTTTAAGGATCACCTGAGTTTTTCTCTACTCAGCAAGTTGGAATTAATTCATGTGCACTTCAGTATGTTTTGCACTGAAGCATCCAGAAAATCTAACTAGTTTCTTTGAACAGAGATTCATGAGACCTCATCCAGAATTTCTTGAAGAAGTCCTTAGAACCATCGGGAAACTTTTCTTGTAGATGGACCAAGATTTGTAATGAATGCTTGACACACATGAGCCTACTCAGTAAACCTGTTATTATAGAGAACACCATTGAATCGCTACAGGCTTTTTATTCAGTTTTAGTTAAAGTTTGGAAAAGGTAAGCTGATGGCTGTTGGTTTAGTGTTTTGGGATGTGTTTTAATTTTCCGTTGTTGGTTTGTAGTCCTTTTCAGTCTTGCTTGGAGGGGCAGTAATTATATCATGAAAAGTTTCTGAGAGTAAACTATTTTCATATCTACAAGAAAAATGCATATGCAGGCACGGTTGGCTAAGTTATACAGCAGAGGTATCTGTTTTGCTTCAAGATAAATATCTTTGCCATATTTTTCCTCAGCACCAGTTTTTCAAGGGTTTTTGGTCCTTACTCTTTTTTTTTTTTTTTTTAAATTCAGGAGTATGAACCAAGACAACAAGAATTAGGGTTTTAAAGCCCACTCAGGTGTGGAAACTAAAAAGTCCAGGCCAGGGCAATGCTGTTCTGGCATGGAGCAGTACTGCACAAAGTCCACCCTCCAGAACAGTGGGGAATAGCAACACAGTTATGGCATGCTAGAGGCAGGTTGCAACGGGCAGTTCAGTGATTTCAGAATTTGGTTTAACTTAACAAGTCTGAATTCTTGCTCCTAATCCTGGACTTGTTGAATTGTTTAATTAACGACTCTACAGTGAGAACTGTACTCTACAGTGAGTTGTTCAGTGCCAGTATTTATCACTGTAGCTGCATTTTCTCTGACTTTGTTACTCTTTCCTTTCAGGTAATATCCTAAATACAATGTAATATTCATATGTCACTCACTTTCTACAGCATATGTCTACTAAGTAACTTCTCCAAAACATTTACACAGATCCACGGCCTAACATGTGGATAAAAGGTACAAAACGTAATTGAGATTGATTACAATACATTAATGGTGCATGAAGCTACATGTTAAGGAAAATCTACCTGCCAAAATAATTAAATACTTATACTGTTATGCATTTCTAATTGGATATAATTTTCAGTATCTTACCATGTCTACAGCTCTTGACAAGTTGCAGCTGTACTTTTACTTCTAATATAGAAAAATATGCTACTTTAAAAGTAGCTCAGCATTAGGGCAGAAATTTTATTCCATTGTTTGATTCCTTGAGGTCAAGATGGCAAGAAGTTGAGCTTTTCTATTCCTACACATTCTGAGTACCTTAATAAAGGTATTAAAAAACTCTCTCATATAAAACTCTCATTGTGCTTCCTCCTAAAAAAAATAAATCTACCCAAACACTAAAACCATTAAGTACACTAAAATAATTAAATTGCAAACTTGAACTATAAGCTTCATTTTGTTGAGCTTGCTAAGAATACCCAACTGTCAAGGATAGAAAAGTACTTGATTACACTGACAATCCATCAGCAATGGCCATTCTATCACACTCTTTATTCCTCTGCTCAGAAACAAGATACAAATGGCTGGTATTGTCTCAAGCGGTATTTATGACACAAGATGTGGCAGGAAATAAAAGTTAATTGTTATAATTTTTTTTCGGGGAGGGGATGTCTTTTACAAAAATGCATGAGTAGTCATGGTTTAAACAGGTTTTCAGTTGCACAGCTAACAATAGCAGAAAAAGTATGGGGTTTTTTTGCTGTAGCGTATGCAGATCTTTGCTGTTACAGTATAGCTCTTATGTCCATTCCATACGTCACTGTATTCTAATGCATTATTGAAGTGCTGGGGCCTGAGTTGTGGGCCCCAAGTAGGAGTTGACCTGTGAATGAGTCACAACCTAGCAGAATGTTTTGTTGTTTCTGTTGGCTTCATGTTCCAGAGGCAGAACCTGGCCCACCTGTGTCTCTGTGGCTCCACCCTCATGCAGGTGGTCATGGCTGGAGTGGTGGGTGAGGCCGGGATTTTATTAACCAGGAGCCCATGAGTTAGAAGAGCTTCCTGTTGGGTGTGGTTTCTATTGGGGCTGGTTGCCTCTTGCTGAGCTCTCTCAGTGGTGTCCTTCCATGTGAAGGGCCACTGAGGGAGCCATCTCTGTTGGTGTGTCCAGCAGAGGAGCTGGGCCCACAGGAACCTATGGTAGGACTGTCTGAAAGAAGACTTCTGAGGGGATGTTACTGCCTTCAGTGTTGTCCTGTGTGATCAGACAACTGATAGCAGCGTAAAATGATGATGGCTGAACCAGCACAACAATTTTGCAAATGTAGAATTTTAAATTTAAGAATATACCTAGAGTGCTCTCCCGGTTAGGTTGCTTCAGTGAAGCACTATTTTCCTCACAGTTTCGATGGCTCACTTACTATTGAACCAGTAGCCTGAACAACACATATATGCTAGATGAGGAAATATAAACCCCGTAAAGCTCACTGAAGACAGAAGGCCTGCTAAGATGGATGCTCCCTTTTTACCCTGAAGAAACCACTGTTGGTGGTAGGGATCTTTAGCCACTTAGGAGCTCATTTGCCAGGAGAGATGCATGATGGAAGGCATATGGTAACTATATCTACCTTGTAGCTCAGCATTCAAGAAGTTAGACCACTTTCTTGAGAAGTGAGAGACCTGGCTTGTTGATCCCAAACAACCTAAACGTAAGTCAAGCTACATCTTCCACCTGACAGATAATTCTTCTAATCAGTAGCCCATGAGGTATCTTCAGTATCGATGCTAAGGGCACTCATCCAGAACTTAATGCACTGTGCAGCTGGGGTGTTAAGGATGATGCTCCCATGCTAAGCAACAACAAGAGCAAGTTTCTACTCCCATCATTTGTAGTCTTAAGATGAACATAAAATTTTTTATCCTTTCTGTGTATTTTGAGCTAAGTATTTCTGTCATACTGGTCTCTCCTCAAAGTTTTTAATTCATTTCCCCTGCACACAATGAGTTAATCATTCTCAGACAGAATGTCAAAAGAAAATTATCATTCTTCAGCAGATTTTTAAAGTGTTCTCCTAAGGTCATCTTAATAATTCTTCATCTGCAGTGTGGACATTCACATGATGTTCAACATTCCTCTGAGAGACCACAATTTAAGCTCTCTCATTTGTTCTTCTGTGCCCTTTTGAAGTTTTTGTCTTGTGCAGTCATACAAGAAGTTTCAACATACATGATATTTTAGTAATCTCAGAAGAATGAATAATATAAAATTCATACTCTGCAGAAATGCATTTGGCAGACACAGAAGTAAAATTTTTCAATCAGTATCTTACTGTTTAATCTATGACAATGCAACTATTTGTTTTTAAAGTAAATGTAGAAACATTTCTATATTCTTGCTAATCTTCACAGCTGAACAACATTCTCCTATCTAAGTTCTGCTGATGCACTTGTCATCTATTGACACAGCCCAGGCAGGGGGACCCAACAGCAGGACCCAACTGGTCATCTTAGGAAAAGTCATTGGGGTTGTATCCTGGACAAAGGAGAGGCGCCATACTACACAAGGGAGGTAGCCTGCTTCTGCAACTGGTGATCAGTTGCCACATGGAAAAACGTAATGAAGAAATACCCTAAAAAGTAAAATAGAAGTCATAATAAACATATGCAGTCTTTTTTTTTGCAATCAAAATTTGCACCTTCTAGGATATTTTAAACTACCTCTTTTAAGAAGATATTTTCAGTTAGTGAAAATGAAACCCAACTGTATCACAAGATTTATTCTTAATACTTAGCTAATATAAACTATTTCTGTCAGGTCTCTTTGTACAGCCTGAGCGGCTCAGACATAACCACAAAAAATCCCTTTTGGAGACTAATTTATAATCTGGTCTGGTGTGTGCATATGCATCTGTCAAAGGATATTTGTCACCTGACTACCAGGTTTCAATTTAGGACTAAGAGTCAGGTTTTCAGTTCTGTCTTGAAAGCTCTGAACATATTTATATGTCAACATTATTTGCTAGAAACTTCATAAATTATGAAGTAAGAAAAACTCAAGGAAGACATAAATATTGTTTTAATACTTAAAGATAAAGTGATCAAAAATCAAGTGATTACTACTTTGGCAGGCATAACAAATCCTCTAACTAAACAATCACCTAGCAATTGATGAAATTGGATTGTCTCAAGACTTCTCAACCGTGCAGGCAAGGTAGAATTTCACCACTTCAGTAATGAGAGACAAGGATAAAGATGTTTATGCCATGGTAAGGAGAGGTAAAGGAAACATGAAAGGGCAGGAATAGGAGCATGCATGGATATACTGCCCTTGGAAGCATGGGAAAGTTGGACTTTATAACTACAGAGAATCCCCCTTCTTCGCTCCAGTGGGTTTCCTCAGCAATTTCCCATCTCGCCTCCCCCTTTCATAGCTGAGAGAATCAGCAAAGTAAAGATGGTTTTGTGCCCATTACACTAAATTTTGGCCATGTAAAAAAACAAAAGTCAGATCCCAAAGTTACATATTAAAATAAGTTAGCAAATCTACTTTCTGAAGTATTCCCAGGGAAACAGAATATCTTTTGGTCCTGTTCCATTCCCACTGGACTCAAATTTCAAAATTCCCACTGGCTTCATAGGAAACAGAACCAGAGCCTATTTGATGAGACATGTGTGTTATATTGAAATTTCATGATTAATTTCCAAATATAACTTCAAAAATTAGTTCTGCTACTTCAGATTTTAAAGTTATATAAACACTCAGAAACTTTATAATAAGGGATTATTGAAAATATTTGAATATGGAGTATAAGATAATTTAATGACCATGTAATTTTTCTCATATGCTCAGGAGAAAACAAATGCATCACTGTTGCATTTATTAAAAGACACAGGAAGTATTAGATTCATCTTTTAGTATAGCCGGTGTACAATAAAATGTTACTCTTTCTCAGCAACATGATTAGTTAATATCAAACAAAGAATGCCTTCAGAGAACTTTCTAGCAATAATGAAAGGTCATTTGGATCTTATACAATATGGAGAGACCAGTCTCACTGATTTTTTTTTATTTTTTTCAGAACCCAGTGGAAAAAAAATCACCTTCACATACACAGGCTCTCTGTGAAACAATATTCCAACAAAATAACTGCCTTTGCTTAGTTTTAGCCAAGCTATTGACCTTGGCCTTTGGATGCCATAGGTTTTCCACAACAAATGAGAATGCTTAAGCTTATTTTATCTTACACTTCCCTACAAAATACTATGTCTGAGTGATTACATTCCAAAATATGAGTGTGGTTTAGTTTTCAGAACTTATGCTGAATACTGGGAAATCCAGTTCTTTTTAAAAGCAGACTGAGTGGCCCCAAACCCTATGTTTATGTCAGCCTAGTGAAGATAAAGATTCTCTGATTGAGAGGAAAGGAAGAGTAGATCATGTACATGTATTCATCTTATTCTGAAGGCTTTTTTGACCCTCGAGAGAGGAATGTGGAGGGTAAGTACATGTGTATCCCCTCTTTTTTACAGGGAGGAGAGGAGGCAGCTCTTTTTCTCCCCCTTCTGTTTAAGTTCTTTTGTCTTCCCTGTCACTAAAAAAATGCATGCCTTCCAATAAAGTGCACAGGCTTGCACAAAAATAGCTCAGCAGACTGATACCTGTAGGTTGCTGCCAGTTTACACTGAAAGCAACAACTGAAGAAAACACCTATTTTTCCATCCCAAAACTCAACTATCAAGTGAGTCCACTTGAGTCAACAATTAATTTTTTCACTGGGACCATCACGACCTGGAGCAAACAAGCAAAACCTGATAGAATCTTTTATTCACAAGGGACTTAAGTTTTACTCTAAAATTTAAACTATTGGTACTCAAATTCGTTACAATTTAGGGAAAAAATGTTCGTTCATCCCCTGGCTATAGGAGTTTCTTGAGAATCTCTTTATCTTGCCTGTTAAAACATTCATAGGCAAGCCTCATTTTTCTTCTATAAGTAGAAATAATAAAAGTAATAATGAATAATAATCTGATCGGGGTCTGCCAGCAAGCCTGGGCTTTATGAGCCTTTCATACAGAGATTAGGAGTTTGGACTCTTTCCTTTGATCTCTTGTCTTGCCCTTGGCAGTTGAAACATTGCCAAATGGACCTTGACAACACTTCTTGTCCACTCTGTGCTCATATGCTGAGGCTTCTGTGAAACTGCTGTAATTAAATCTGTCTCTATCAACAATCATGAGATATTTTCTTAGGCTGTGGGGCAGGATGAAACATTTCTGGCTTCTGGCATTTATATAATGACCACAGGTTGAAATGAGAAGTCTCATGGATTTACCTTTCTCTTGCTTATACAGAATCCTAGATTCGCTATAAAATGAAACAGAGCATAGCAGATGCAAATCAAAATTATTGCAACAGCCACAAATAAAAGGAATGTACAGAAAATTAGGGTGAAATCTTAGTTCTGCTAGAGTTCAAAATCATCTAGATATTTCATAATATCTGCACACACAATCTACACCTTGTAAATTATCCTTTTATTTCATTGCAGATGTTTGAGATAATTTTTCTTGGGATGAAAAGCTGAACAAAAGAAAAGACTCAATCAATTCCAATAGGGGACTATAACCTGTGCAATCAATTGCTATTTTCTGCTGTAACTTTTGCTCCATGAAGTGACCATCTCAAGTACTAGGGTATGTCATACATACGCTTTTTCATCTTTATCAAAGACCATGGTTTTCTCAGCCTTTTTTCTCTCTGTTTATTTCTTGTACACAATTTTCTACAAGCTTACAAAAACAGAAAGTTGTTTTGAAACAAACTAGAAATATTGGTAGTTCTGATAAGGTAGAGTATGAGTTTTACTTTAGTTATGACTAACATTTCATCTGTGTTCAGTCTCCTTGAGTGCTATGAAGTGCTATCAGTCTGCCACTGTTAGTTTTTTTTCTTGGACCAGGTTTTGCAAAAAAAAAAAACCAGTACTTTTATACTTTTACTTTGTCCTTATACTGTCAGATGGTATATAAGTTCATTGCTTCAAACTAGAACATAAAAACTGCTATAGCTACAGTGAACTCATTACTCTGGAATAGAGCAAGTGTCCAACACAGGTCTCAGAATTAGGATTTTATGTAACCTGAGTAGAAAACTCTTAACTTGCTTTTCCCATGGGCTTTTATTAAGGAGGTAATACATTAGTTCGAAAATATTCATTGCTTTCACATCCTTGTCATCTCCATTCTGCATTACTATAAGCCATTACATCTCTGGCTTTAGCTGGGAGCAGGGCTGAGCTCCAGCTGGGTGGAATGGGATAGCCAGCTCCTCAGTTAGGAGTGCTGAGTCACTATGTTCTCCTTGTAGCTCTATGTCATTTATCACATGCTAATCACTTCCAATTCTCTAATAAATCCAAGAATGTATCAAGATTTTGCCTTCAGTGGTAGTATTTCTGGATCTGCAGCACATTTCAGGATTCCACATGTAAGGACACCTACTTTTGGGGGGTATTTTTTTAAAGGCGATGGAGGATGAGGGAGAGTTGTGTGTTATAATAAATAAGAGAGTACTTTCCTTCCTCTTCACTTAATAAGCAATAAACAATTATCACACTTATCTAGCCTACGACGGAAAGGGCTTAAAATTCTGTGCATTCTCATTCAGATTATAGAGTTAGTTCCCCAGTTTCTCAGGCTACATACATAATTTATTTTGAGAAGGGGTACTGATCATAGGATCCTGAAATATATGAAATACAGGTTTTTGTTCTCGTTTGAAATCATTAAACCAGGACTTAAACTTGAGACTCCTATTCCATAGTTAAATGCCTTTACTACAAGGTTATGAGCTGTAGGTTATAAGCATTTAATCAGTATTTCTCAGAGAAAGGACCTAGGTACATCAACATCTGTACAATCCCCTATGATCTATCAAGGCAAGTGGGAACTACATTTAACTATAGTAAACACAAAATACTTGTAACTTGGACAAATTATTTTTCTATAACTGCTTATAAGATGTAGAATTTCCACAGCATATTCAAATAACTAAATTCCTTAATAAGTCTTTTCTACTGTGTTTTTCTACTGTGTTTGAAAGAGTTCTACCTTAAAAGGCTAACTGCATATTCCAGCCTTTTGCAATCTTGGGGAGCCAAAATCCATGTTTCTTCAGGAAGTCCAGCTCCTAATATTTTTTGTGCTAACTGGATTTATCTATGGCTACTTACACACCATCATGACAGGATCTACAGAAAATCTACAATGTAAAAATAAGTCAATTCCCTAAGCAAAAATCCTAGAGATTTGAGTCTGTGAAGGACATTCAACAGTATCAAAGGATAAGTCTCAGCTCCTATACTACTGTAGGTCTTTTACCATACATCTTACTCTCCCATGAAATTTACTGCTTAATTCCCTGCAATTGATATTGGCAATACAAGTAGAATGATGCAGAACAGGAAGTGGATATCCTAGTGAAATAAATAAAATTTAGAACCTGCCATCTCTCCCACCTCACCTGGCGCCTAAGTAATTTCTTTAACTGGATTATAAAAGTTGCATTCCAAGGGCTTTGGAAAATATTAGACTTGCTTCTTTATCAACAGACCATCTTGATAAGAAAATGGAATAAATTCTATAAAATCAAACATGAAAGGGCTCTTAAAAAAAAAGCTGGACTTCTGATAATGCAAAGTTTATTGTGGATGGTTAACAATGGACAGTTGATTTTCTTTCTACATTGTGTTCTTTTTTTTTATTTGAAACTTGCTGAGTGAATTGTAACTGTAATAGGGAGAAATTGCTTTCATATGCTCTGGCATGCAGCACGAATGATTAAAAAGATGCAAATTTAACCCACAGAGTTTCCATGTTTTGGAGAGAGCAATTATTTTAATCAGTGCTTTTTTATTTGTTTGTTTTCCAAATCTAGGGTTATGGCTTAACTCAGAGACTCTGCAACTATTTAACATCTCCCCATATTTGTCTCAAAGAGAAAGAAAGAAAAGTCCTTTCTACATTTCTTCCAGGGTAAGTATGCATATCCTACGGAGTTCAACTAGAGAAGGAGTAGATGAGACATGTTTCTAAAATATTGAAAATAAGATGACTGTAATATTTCAGTGTGGATAATGAGTCCTCTAGTCTTCCTGCGATGGGCATACCTATTCTTATCTGCAGCTACATAGACTCAAGTCCATACTGACATTTCAACCCAGGCATTTTGAAAAGATGGGGGTTAATAATCTAGAGTATAAGGGGCTATTTTGTGATGGTTACTAAATATGATTAATTGTGATATGTGGTTCAGCTGATAAGCAACACTTATTGAAAAGCAGGATTTCACATTCAGAAGATGCTTACATTTTGTCAAATTATTATTCACCCCCCTAAAAAAAATACGAAATATTTCTGGTTCCTGCATTATTCTGCAGGTTTCTGGCATTCTGTAATCCATGTTTAGTCTTGTAACTGAAACCTCACAAGCCCAACCCCTACCATATCCAATCTGGGTTAGATCCAGCTCCTTTTGCTCTAGGTAAGGAGAGCCAGATCTCCTGGGACCCCCCTACAAGAAGTCACCTGCTGGGATCTCTTTGAGTGGCACTAGCTTTGCTGGAAGTTGGTGAACCTGAAGATATTTTGCATAAAATATTGCAGGTGAGTCAGCATTAACAAATGAAACATGACTTTTTTAGAAAACCTTAACTAACTCAAACAGTAAAAATATATTTGTTGATATATCGGGTTGCTGTTTTTTACTCAAGTACTTACGGCTTGGTGTAGAAAGCAAAAATGTAATACTGAAAAATATATTTTTTTTCCAATGATACTCACTGTAATTTTCATGGTAGTGACAGAAGTTCATTTTAGAACTGGGTCTTGTATTTCTGCCAATGCACAGCATGCTTGACCTGCAATGCCTTTGCTATTCTAGTCTTAAGCTACTCCTGAGCAAACTCTGACAGTTATGCAAACTATGGCAATGTCGATCTGTAGCTAGTTAACAGGGAAGTAATATCAAGAAATTAATTTCCCCTTGTGACCTGAAGCAACTCTCCAGATAAGATATCTTAGAGATGCAACCCAGCCTTCCCCAATCTATAACACCATTGCCTATTAACTGGTGTTCAGCTGGCTGTAATTTTGAAGTGAATACTCCAAAAATGTAATTTGCTGATAAAACCAAATCTGAGATACCTTCACAGCATGAATAGAGTTGAAACAGGAAAATAAATTTTGATTAACTGGTTACCCCTTCCTTTTATTGGAAAAAATCAGGCATGTACTTTGATGCAGTTGCCTCACAAGTCTATTACAGTAGAAAAGAAAATGTAATTTTATTTTTGACTGGCACACGTACAATTCTTGGAAGATCATGTGATCTTAATATCAGCATAAGCAATTCAAGGACAGGCCATCAAAAACCACGGTATGTCAGAGCTCACCATGTGATGCAGAGGGACCAACTCTTGCCCTCTGTACAGTTGCCTGTAGCAACAGGGAGGCATGTGATGGCTCTGGTGTGTTACAACCACCCAGCAACACTGAGAACTCAGATTTAAATGAGAAGGGTGGAAATATTGATTAGAACAGCTGGAGTGTCCCAGTGCATTGCAGTGATAATGCAGACTGATAATTCTAGTGGAAAAGTGGACAGGTATCAAAAAAATCTCGTGGGCAGAAGTGCCAATTTATTTCTAAGATGTATTTCCAAGAATTATTTATGCCAAAAAAAAAACCCAAACCTGAAGCAGGTGCACTTACCTTAGGATTAAGAACACTAGCTTGGGTTTTTTTTAAATCTCTGTTTACTATATCATAATATAAGGAAAAATAATAGCCAAGACATTAACAGAGGAATTATCATATGCTCAATAAGGAAAATAAAGAATGAAGTAGAATATATAAAGCTTTAAGAGGAAAAGGTAAGTTTTATTTATTTTTTCAGAGTCATTTTATCCCCAGAAATTGAAATAACAATAAAATAAAGAACAAAGCTCAAAAATAGTGCTCATAGGCTTCAAATCAATATACCCAGATATTAAAATTGCATTAGCCCACTATATACATTGCTTCTGCAGCTTGACAGAATGGCATGCTCCTGGAATATCTCAGAAACACAAAACCATTAATTTCATTTTTCATTCATTTTAATTCCCATAGATATCTAAAAGCACTTATGTGTATAGCAAGCTAAAAAATCTCAAGGTGGAATATTATTATTTCAGAAATTGTTACACAATATATTTTTATGAGTTATCATTTGCAATACAACTCAGAGTACTCCCACAAGTTGGTTGCATGTTTCAGTATTTCAAATTTTTTTTCTCATGTTTGAATTTTTAAATTCTTTTTTTAAAGCTATATTTTGATAACTTCAGTGCTGGTTCAAAAGATTTTTTAGATGCAGAGTAACTCAAAAATTATTTTGAAATTTCACTTTATATAAATTAATTTTTATTTATATTTTTCTAAACAAAATATTAAATTGCAAAAGTCTACAGAAGTTGAAATCTTTTTCTGCTCATAAACATGTATTTGCAAAAATTTACTTGCTAAGTTATAAAACAGAATAATGTGTTGTCTTTTTGCCTTATTCTATCTGAAAATGTATATATTTGACAGAAACACCTAAACCCTACACCTTTGCAGTTGTTATGAGTATATGCTAATGAGTATATACTACAACATTAAGTATAGGCTGTGTTCAAACAGCAACAGCAGCAAAAATTGCTCAGATGTCTGATGGATAAGGTGCTTTAAGCAAAATTCTTCAAAGCATTTGACTGGAGCAATATTAGTTTTTTCATTCATCTGAGCCATATTTCTTACAGTAAAGGCTTATTTGCTATACTTCAATTATTTTATTTCAAAATAGAAATATTTTCTGAGGAAATGATTTTCTTTCCAGAAATTTCTTTTTGCAAGAACAGAATTAAATGCAATAGAAATCTATGCTATCTGATCATCACATTGCACAAGTATTCAACAGCCTAATTCAGTCTGCAAAAGAATCTTTACATTAGATGCAGTAGAGGACCTAAGCAGGACTTATGCAGATCTGAGAAGCCTAAAATAAAAATTCCCCTTGTACTTCCACTCAAGATGTCTAAACCTGGGGGCTGTTAGGATCAGTTGGTTCCTCCCTGTTTGGTTTTAAAGCTCTCTAAACTAAAACTTTTATTTCAGTGCATGCCCAGGGCTTCCCCAGCCCCAGGGCATGCTTATCTGCTGCCTAAGCCTGATGAAGATCCAGAAACGAGGTGTTTCTCTGCCAGGCTCCTCCAGAGTCTGACACAGGCTGACAGGACCTCACAAATATGTTGTGGCTGTTTTCTTTCCAATTGCAGCTGAGGGTGGAGGTAGTAGCCACAGAGATTCAATCATTCAACCAGTAAACAGGCAATCTGGATTGAGTTCTCTCCTTCGCCTGAGGGATTCAAACCCACATCACCTGCCTTCCAGGAGAGTCATGTAAGAACGAAGCTGTAGGTTATTTGAGGGAACAAGAGCAAAGCAAGTATGTAAAGTGATGCTCTTTGCATATTCTGCCTGCATTTTACTTCTGCAGGTTAAAAACAGAAGTCAGATGGCTTTCCAGATTCTTAGCTGGGCATCCATCTGCACACAGAGAGCCTGTATCATGTTTGAGTTAATGTACAGAAACAGTCTTAGGAGAAGGGACCCAAAAAATCCTCCAGCATTGTTCAAGTCCTGTACATCAGCTTATGGCACCAAGACCCTCTTTCACTTGCCTCATTATTTTCAGTGCTGACACAGGTGAGGGACAGTGAAATGAGATCTAACCATGCATAATAATCATTGTTGAGTGAATGTGTGGCCTTGCTGCCATATAATGAAGCTTTATGGCTTCAAACCTCTCTTACTAAGGAGAATTTTGAACCTAAGTGCGGGCATTTTCTAACAGAGGTGTAAAAGACAAGTAACTACTCCATCTCTCTCTCTCTCCCTACACCCTCTTTCCCTCTGCCTCTCCTTCTTCCCCTTGCCCTAAAAGAGTAAGCCTCACAGACATTTAAAAGACTGGATAGAAGTGTCTGCCACAGTTTGTATGTACCCACCTGGACCTTTAGAAAATAGATTGTTCTTCTGCAGCCCTTACTCTTCCTTTGCAAGCCACTATTTCAAATGTACTGTTCCTTAGTGTGTTGTGCAGACTGACCCTTTCCCAGTGTCTTCTACTTTCTGGATCCCGTTCTGAAACAGCTAAATCTGCTCTTCCTCTTCATTGTAAGCCTAAGTGCCTCACTCAAAACTTAGTTTCCACCTGGAAAAAAGATGTTTAAAACATAATTAAACATACATATTTTTATGCATGAAACATAATTCTTCATTAAAGGCAGAGATTCGAGAAATGGAAAGAACCTGGCTTAATGCTCAAAGTGTATGAAGTAATTAGAAAAAAAACCTCAAACATTATTTTATAGCTAAGCTAAATATTTGTGATATGAAAAGCCTTGCATTACTTTCTAAATTAGACAGCTTCCTCCTTAGGCTTGCTTTCTTGGTGCCATCATTACTGGGAATCACTTGTAAGAGAAATTTGGATCCTGTACATCCAGCCAGTTACACTCAAATCACTGGTTGGACTGAAATTTCAAACAGCCAGTTTGAAATTGAATGATTATAGCTTTTTTCCTCCACATCCACTCAATCACAGTAATATTATGCAGTTTAATTCTGTGAACCTTTGTATATCTCACATCAGGATTACTCTTGATTGTTTGCAGGTCAGAGATTTAAAAGCAGCAAAGAGGGAGTCTGAAGGAGTGCTTTGATTTAAATACGCAATCACCACTTTTATTAACATTTTCCCTGCTTCATGGTATCACATAATTGGGAAAGTCATCAAAGAAGGAAAAAAGCATATGATTGTAATACATCCAATAGTTATAAAAGTTCTACATAGTTTAGCACCAGGAGGCTGAATTAATTTCAGTGGTACAATATTACAATGGACAACAACATGTGCGTACATGTATACAGGAATATGAATGAACATAGAGGTGTATGAACATATAAGTACCTATTCCATACAGAGAAATACAACAAAAGGATGGTGACAAATACACTTGCATTTACATGACAGAAAGTTTCCTTTTTTCCTTCATGCTCTTCTTGTTTCTGTATCTTCATATCCTTAAATAAAATCTGAATAGTTAGTTTTGCATATACAACAATGTGGTCAACCCCCAAATTTGTATTGAATCTTGACTTTTGGCTTATCTTTGTAAGTGCCATCGTGTACCTTTGGATAGTTGCTTCACTGAAAGATAACATTTTAAACGAATGAACAATTGCCAAAAGTATTTGAAGAGTCTACTGATAGACAGAATTATACTGTTAAACCATCTATTTTTTAACCTATTTTACTGGAAAATCTACAGATGAAATAATTCGCAAGGAAAGAACCTGAACATTTCCTGACATGCATTCTGAATTTATTTCTCATAGCTTAGGAATTTTAAACTGTAGAGGATCCTGGCCAAATAATATAATATAATTGTGATTTGTATTTATATAAGCAAAGTGCAAGCCAGTAGATTTGAAGACTATAATAATAATAGTTGCTATTTAGGAGCAGCCCATGCCAAATGTTTGGAGGAACTTAAGAACTAGATTTAAAATTAAGTATGGGTTTAAAAAAAAAAAAAAACTAAATGAGAAAAGAATGTGACACCCAGAATCCTGATTTCACTTCAGTGTTTCTACATCTTCTCTAGATACACAAGATTAGCTATCAAAAATCTTCATTTTGTTGCCAGTTCCACAAATTATTGCCAAGTGGAAGTAATGTTAGAAATAGCCAAAACTGAAAAAAAAAACCCAATTATTTTCTTTAACTTCTTCTTTTAATATTTCAGTGACCTCTAAAATTTGCTACTGTTTCTTGGAGATGCAGCAGAGTTCACAGGCTAAGAGACAGTTAAAGCAGTTTCAAACACCTGGCCTCCAGCAAAGCATTTGACACTATTTCCCACAGCCTCCTGCTAGAAAAACTGGCAAGATTCAGACTGGATGGGTGGTTGGCAAGATGAGTAGGAAATTGGCTCCCAGGCTGCACTCAGAGGGTGGCAATCAATGATTTTTACTGAGGCTGGCAGCCAGTCACATGTGGGGTTCCCCAAGAATCAGTACTGGCCCCAGTGCTGTTCAGTGTCTTCATAAATTATCTGGTTGAAGAGACTGAAAGAACCTTCATCAAGACATTAACACAGGTGGTGTCTTTATTGCTTAAGGAAGTTCAATTTCTCATTGTAAATGTTCCATAGAGTACTTTTTAAGCTGTCTTTATGCTCAGCCTTTTTTGTGGATACAGTACATCCATCATTCCTAATTAATAAAGATGCTACCCATATTTACTCTGCATTAAATTTCTGATTTTGATATTGTATGCACACTGCTCAGCAGTGGTGGAGAAAGGGAGGAACAAAGAGAGCAGGCCTCTTGGATTTTTTCACAGGTATTGTCTGATGGCCTTATACTAGGGCTTAGTATTTTATCTGAATTAGAACTTATGGAGCCGGTTTTCTTACCTATTTGTGTATGAGGGCTGGATTCTTTGGTGTCTACTTAGGACTGAGAGCAGAGTTTGAGGGAATATTCCTCTGTGCAAGTTGCTTATTTTTAGAAAACTTGTTTCATGTTTCATGAATGTAACAGTTTGAGGCTCTTGTTTCTCTTTCATATTTGATATCTACAAATGGATTCAAAATAAGGGAATGTGCCCCCAGAAGCACTCATACATTAAGTATGACTGTATAGAACTTTTTTTTCTTGAGGAAGTTGAAATCCCATTCTCTCATTGTTTGGCATGACAATAGAAGAAGGGAACACTTCTAATTTTTAAATTTCATTTTCATTGAAAAATATATATCCTATTATAAAGTAGCTTTGTTTTTAATGCTGCTAGCAGTCAAACTCATGTCTTCAGAAAGGTGTTATGTCTGATTAGAAATGTGTACTACAAAAGAAGCTGATTTATCAAATTTTATAGATAACCTGGAGAGTTCACCTAGTGAGAATCACTTCTCACCATGCAAGAGCTGCAAATTGTATTTGAAATGAGTATCTGTGATTAAAATTGGCACTTCTGAGCCTCCTGTTGGCTAACCCCAGTTTGCCTAAGCAATAACCTCATTTCAGCTGAGGATGTCTTCAGCACGTGCTTTCAGTTCTGTACTCCACTCCACACTATTTTTGCAGGATGTCTCTCAAACACTCATCCTAGGCATAGCCACAAGGCTATTGAGATGCCTTGAGTATTTTCCCTGCCATTTTTGCAACTGCTGTGCTGAAAGAGTAGGCAGTGTAGTAGCTGAAAATTTCCACTTTCCTCTCCACTGGTGTCTCTTACGATTCTTCTGATACCTGCTGTTCTACTACTGCCTTGTGATCACTGGCCATCTGGACTTCTCAATGCCAGCCCTGCTATTTATCTTGTGACATCATTCTGATACATTTCTACATTTTCCCAGATGTGTATTAAGATACAGCAGCAGCCAGGCAGAGAGCTCAGTGCCATACTTCTCATTCTGTAAATATAAACACCTTTCTATCCCAAACCCAGACAAATACTCAAAATGAAACAAACAAACAGCAACAAAAAAACACCCAAAACCAAGCAAACAAAAAAAAGAGGGCAAAACCCCCCAGGTTTTAATCAGTTTTTAACCCATTCTAATTTTTTTTTTAAGTTTGCACTACATCTGCCTTCAGCTTCTAAATTGTGGTCTTTTTGACTGGGAAAATTTTTGTTTGTTGCATAGTTGTCTAGAATTAAACACCTAGAGAACTAGCAAGTAAACTTAAAGACTTTAAACATTGAGAGTAATAAGTTTTCTTGGAAAGATATGGACTGTTGCAGTGTAGATCTGGCCCTTTACCTTATACTGTGTCCTAGGCATCACAGTATCCCCAAATGCTGGTGTAGAACCAACTATTGAGATTGTCCTCCATGGCAGCAATAGGGATACATTCATTGCTCCCAAGAAGGCACAGGGAAAGTGCTGGCATAAACTGTATCTCTGACAAAGCATAGTCACCTTCTGCTCTTGGCTGGCTCGCTTAGACCATGTACACACTACTTTAGTGTGCACTATTCGGTGGGCACAGGAGAATCTGATGGACAGAGATGAGTGAGCAAAAGCTCATAGGGAAAGTACGATTGTAAGAGCAATGCTGGGCATTTATTGCTCAGCTCTTTTGTTCACAAGGATAATTTTTAAATACCGGTTCATTACAGAGAGGAAGGCTTACCATATTACTCACGTTGAGCTGGTCTACTGGATTTAGCACTACTGATTTCCAAGAGTGTGAATAGTGCTATGCAAATGGGATAAACATAAAGTAGCTCTGGTTGTTGCTGAAAAATAGATTTAAGTTGTGTGTGAAGCTTCTGTAGTTTGTGAGAAGCAGTCCCAAAATTTCTTTGATAAATAAAAAATACTACACAAACTGCCTTTCATTCTCACCTGTATCCTTGAGAGAACAGTAAGGAGACAAAATGGGAATTGTCTGCACTGATTGAGATAGAGCATTAGAAACTCATTGCAAGGCTAAGAAGTATAAATGAATTGTAAATTTAGCCTTAGTGCTTGAAATTTTGTCACCCTTAGGGAAAAAAAATCCATTGTAATTTCATTACCAACTAACTTATGTTGTAGTGAGATAACTGAATTTTAGAAAATTAAGAAACATTTGAGCAACTGTCAGACTGTCTTTAATTCAAGCACCACCTTTGACACAGCTCTTCAACAAACAGCCACAGGTGGGTTCTGCCTGGTTTTATGGAATACTAGCAGCTATTTATTCTAATATCAGTTCTTTCAGGTCAGTGCCTATTGGGCACTTAACTGTCAGAGGTTAATTCAATATAGAAGAAATATGTGTTTTTCACAGTACTTGGGTTTTCCATCAGTCACAATATCAGTCTACATCAGTAGTTAAGTAAGTTCAGTAGTTAACGATATTACCTTGACCCTAGTTTAGAAGATAGAAATAGCTACAAATATTTTTTCAGAGATAAAGTAGCTCCATGTTCTTCCATGCAGTCTTGGAGAGTTTGATACTGGAAGTATGCATTTAAGGCTGTCAGGAGGACTAAGAGCTGGATTTTTTTCCCAGAAAGTCATCCAAGGAGAGCAGGAGTGGGGGACTCACTGTAGGTGTGAATTCTCTCACCAGGATGACGCCTCCAAAAGATGCACAGCTGGTTACTAACTTCCTCCATTCAGTATCCAGGGCACAAGGGAAATGTAGACATAAAGTTGTGCAAGAGTGAAATGCACAGGTGCTGGACTCTGCTGGTCAACTGGCCCTCACAGCTGTGTTACCCTGTGATTGTATCTCTAGCATGGCTGGGGCTAGGCAGGCAATCACAATACTGGTATTTTGTAGATGGCTGGCAAACTGACTTCCTGAGGGATATTATTAGTGTTATTTAATGATTAATGGACTGTTTATTGGATTACTAGTTGCACCTTGCAACATGGATTTACTAGGGGCAAGTACTGCCTGACCAACATAGTGGCCTTCTACAATGAAGCGACTGCATCAGTTGACAAGGGAAGACCTATGGATGTCATCTATCTGGACTTATGCAAGGCCTTTGACACAGTCCCCCACAACATCCTTATCTAACAGTTGGAGAATTATGGGTTCAATGGGTGGACTGTGCGGTGGATAAAGAACTGGCTGGATGGTCAGATCCAGAGAGTGATGGTCAACGGCTCAAGGTCCAGATGGAGGAAGGTGACGAGTGGTGTCCCCCAGGGGTCTGTGCTGGGACCAGTGTTGTTTAATATCTTCATTAATGATATTGACAGTGACATTGAGGGCACCCTCAGCAAGTTTGCAGATGATACCAAGCTGGGGGGTGCAGTTGATACGCCTGAGGGACGGGATGCCATCCAGAGGGACCTGGACAGGCTGGAAAGGTGGGCCCAGATGAACCTTATGAGGTTCAACAAGGCCAAGTGCAGGGTCCTGCACCTGGGCCGGGGCAACCAGCATTATCAGTATAGGCTGGGAGAGGACATACTGGAGAGCAGCCCTGTGGAAAGGGACTTGGGAGTGCTGGTGGATGAAAAACTGGATATGAGCCACCAGTGTGCAAAGGCAGCCCAGAAGGCCAATCACATCCTGGGCTGCATCAAGAGAACTGTGGCCAGCAGATCAAGAGAGGTGATTCTGCCCCTCTACTCTGCCCTGGTGAGACCTCACCTGGAGTATTGCGTCCAGTTCTGGAGCCCCCAGCATAAGAAGGATGTGGACGTACTGGAGCGTGTCCAGAGGAGAGCCACCAGAATGATCAGGGGAATGGAGCATCTCTCCTACGAAGAAAGGCTGAGGGAGTTGGGGCTGTTCAGCCTGGAGAAGAGAAGGCTCCGGGGGGACCTTATACTGACCTTCCAGTACCTGAAGGGGGCCTACAGGAAGGCAGGGGAAGGTCTATTCACAAGGGTTTGTAGTGATAGGACAAGAAGTAATGGTTTTAAGCTAGGAAAAGATAGATTTAGGTTGGATATTAGAAGAAAGTTCTTTAGCATGAGGGTCATAGAGCACTGGAATGGGCTGCCCTGAGAGGTGGTGGAGGCCCCATCCCTGGAGTCATTCAAGGTCAGGCTTGATGAGACTCTGAGTAACCTGACCTAAGTAGATGTCCCTACTTCTGTAGGGAGGTTGGACTAGATGACCTCTGGAGGTCCCTTCCAGCCTGAAACATTCTATGATTCTATGATTTTTTCCTCCTATGTACAGTGAAATATTAAACTAAAAACGTGTTTCTTTTGCTACAGTGGAGAGCAGAAAAGACTGAAAGAAAAATTTCTCTGTCCATTTGTGCTAGGAATAAGTCTCCAAAAGGGATAGTTACATTTTTCTTTATGAAACAGACCTCCTTTGAAATGTCAACCTTTATACAGGCAGTTAAAAATATACAGAGTTCTCTGAAAAAATGGCTGGGTTGTTACTAGGGGTTTCTTCTAGTGGTGGAGTTTGGGAGTTCATCCGTTGTTTCCATCCATATGAATATTTGGATTTAACATAGAAGTTGATTTTTAAGAATAATTTTCAACAAGCTTCAAACAAAATGTGGATGTTTATAAAGTCAAACTTATTGGAAAATTCCCTGATAATTCTTTTAATTTAGAGAAATGTATTTATTTATATTTATATTTTCAAGTTAATTCTGCATATGAAACATCTTTCATTGCATTAAAGATGTCCATGAAAGAAAAACGTGATTAAGATACATAATTTTCCCGTGTAAAACTCTGAAGACCTCCGATTTCCTGAAAGATTTCCCTACAATAAATGTCTATTTGCTTGTTTACTTGGTCATACAGATTTATGCACTGAGTTAAACGGATTTGAAAAAATATGTCATAGCTGTTATATCCTTTAAAAACATTGGAAATTAAACATTGAGACATCTTTGCATAGTAATGATTCTTCTTTAAAATTCTTTTTAAATCTTTGTTTTCTATTACCAATGAATTTGCAAACTAGATTTAAAATTAAGTATTTAAAATATGTTAAATTCATAAACTCCTAATAAACCTAAATATTGGAGAAAGACTATTGCGCCAATGCAATGAATGACAATGTGAAATCAAATGGTGCAACCAGGGCAACTGACTAGTGCCTACACAGTTTGTTTCTTTTATAATGCTTTCATAAGCAAATTGTATACAGTTGCAGATTTATTTGTTATCCATGTGAAGAGTCTTATTAAGAATGATCTATCCGTGTTAATGAGATGAAGCTTTAACAAATTCTATGAAGATTCCTGTAAGGATCAAGCTGACAGTCATTACGTAAATTTAAACCACTGTATTAGATCAATAAACCTAAGAAATTGTTAGAGACTAAAATATCTGACCCTGAAGTATAGCAAGCTACTTCTACAAGACTCCTCTACACTCTCAAATCTCACTAAGTACAGCAATGACTAAAGATGCTTAGTATCCTTAAGAATCCAATTCAAAAAACATATTGTATTCTTGTAATCCACTGACACCCACACTTACACCATGCTTGAATGTTTATATTAGTGATGACACAACTAACCAGTCAAGCCCCCTCATCCTAGTCAGTCATTGGTATGAAGTAGATCTGACAATGTTGATAAACCCAGACATTTTCAAGGGTCATAGTAGTTAAAAATTCAGATAATGTGTTGTAAATTATAATCCTATTAGAGAAACAAGAACAGCTCTTGGAAAAAAAAAAAAGAAAAAAGAAAAAAGAGGACTTGCAAAGAGACTGCTTTGTAGAAAGTGACTATTATATTTCATGCAGGTTTAAGACATGAGAAGTCTTAATTGGTTCATAATCTGAGCTCTAGTGGCTCACAACATAAGTGCAAACTATGAAAAATTTTAAATTACTTTCTCAGTGAAAGTATTAAGGGCTGAAGTTCTCACACAATGCCCAGGATTAATAAAAATATAATTCTCTACTGAGCGTCAATAGCTAAAATTGACTGAAATTCCATTAATTGCACCGAAAAATAAATACTTCTGTGGAAAAACCACTGCAGATCCAGAAAACACAATGAGATCCCAGTGTATTGACACAAACATGGGGATGTCTTGCTCAGTCCACTAAGACAATGGGAGAAACTTCTATTATATCTTCTTTCCCTGCCCCACTCTTCCACTCCATTACTCTAGCTCTCCAGAAGCACTTGTCTTAGTAATAGTGAGCTAAGAGATTTCAATGAAAGAAGTGGGATGAAAGATGATGGCTCATGAAGTGTTCTAAAGAAAATGAGTGAAGAGAGAAGCTCATTATCTACACAGGTAATATTCTTGGGACAGTGTGAGAAAAATAAGGCTTAAGGAGGTTTCCATCCACAACATTAGCACAAATTAGTAGTGGCTGGGAAGGGGTAAAAATAACAAATGGGCCTTTGGAGCTGTGGGAAGGATGAAGCAGTCTGGGAAACAGTATGTGAAGGCCAAATGAGTCCAAAGCAGCATCAAACTCATCTGCTTGCATTACAGATACAAGAAAAAATGTCATGACCCCACCACCATTTTCATGTTAGGAAGCTTATGTTTGCTGCCTCTTTAAGAAGCTACAGGTTTAAGATTTTATTCTTTATTTCCTCAGTTAGGTAGTGTGGTTTTGTTACACAATTCTTTTGTGATTCATGTTAATATGACACTAAATGGAGAAGATATCTATTAGGTCTGATCTTTTTTCTTTCAATTTTAAGCTTGTCTGTAAGACAATAGATTGTATTTTTCCAGCCATTATTAACAGTTATTATTACATAAAATTAAGAATATAATTGTAATAAAGATGTGATATTGTTTTAGAACAGTCTATTGGGCTTCTTCAAAACTATAAGTGTTTTAGAACCATGGTTTTAGGTTCATAGCACAAATTTCATCAATCTCTAATTCAGATGCAAATTGCAACTTTAAATCCCTCCTAATCCAGAATTTCTTTCAAATTAAGGATTAGTTTGATAAAATCTTCAGATTTTGATAAAAATTTCCTATTTTCTTTTTCTGGAAGGGTTTCAAAAATGCCTTGGGCAAAACCACTTATGGCTTACGGCAAAAACCTAGCATGAATCTTTTCTGAGAACAGTACTTCTAACTTTGAATATTGCTGCTTTTCCACAATTCTTTTTATTTCTCAAACATGCTGTATTTGCCATCTTTGTAGCATTCATTAGCAAAGGTGCAGGATATAGTCCTGGAATAGACCTTTGGGGCCATTTATGTCATCCCCTGGGTATAACTACCATTTTTATTTATTTTTTTAATGGAATGAAATCCCTAATTTTATTTTTCAGCCCTAATGGGTCCTTCCCCTGTTACATCCGCATGAAGATTACCCACCATCTCACACAGAGAAGACATCAACTTCCATTTGCAGGTAAAGGGAGAATGTAAAGGGAGTTTGATTCTTCCCCAGTCTAATGCACCAGCTGCTACAGCTCAGTCAAGAACGAAAACAGGTAAATAAGCATCACCAAACATACATAGTTGTGCAATATACTTCCTCCTGAAGGAAAAAGAGACAAGAAGATTAACTGCAATTTAAACCAAACTTTAATATTTGAGAGCCAATAATTATATGTTCTCTCTCGTTAAAGGCTAGAGCTAAATATCCAACCAACCATCCCATTATGTACCTTGGACTAAGGACCATGCCTTCCTGTGTTTTCGTAAAACAAACTCACAGCACAGTCAGATCCAAAATTATTCTAGGGATTGCAAGGCACTTGATAATATATGTTGTTGGATACACTTCCAGTCCTTGCAGGAGAATACCTGTAATTACACAAGATTTTTCTGCATTTTGACATGCAAAGCAGATATTTTTAAAATATGTATTTTACACTTGAAGAAATCTTTGTCTCATTCAGCAAAAAAGTTTTATGAGAGAAATAAAGATATAACTTAAAGTAAACCTCTAGCCATTTTGAGAGTACTGGTTTAAGAACACTTTTTTTAGGAAAAGGAAATTTTGCCACTACACTTTTTCTAGTAATTGATCAATTAAAGAAGTTTTCAAATTAAGATAATGAATAATGTTTTCTCAAACCTTTTCCTGTAAATATGGGGAAGAATACATCACAAAAGAACATGCAAATTCTACCCCAAATTGAATTCACTGATTTAAAATTTAATCTGTTCCATTGTGCTGCTGAAAATAATTACTCCAATAATTAGGGTAGCAGAGAATAAGACATACATCTTCATCTTCTCTGCTCTGTGTTAGAGATGCAGATGTGATTCTCTGCTTGCTACTCCAGCTGAAGTGTGTGGGACAGCCACTGAATGGGAGCAGGAAGTGTGCTGGTCCCAGATTCCACATCATTCTCTGCTGAGCCTGCTACGAGGATAGGCAGGTGCAGCAGAGCGTTAGACTGCTGCCGATGCTTCAGTAACTCCAGCATGGAGGTGATGATGTCTGACCTGTTTTCTGCTGCTGCAGCCATAGGGAAAAGAGTCCACACGAGAGGACAGGGGTGAGCATCTGGGAGCTACCTTGTAAAAGCAAACTGTTATGAAAGCAGAGATTTTTGTTCTGATCTTGAAGAGTTTCCTCTAAGAGTTAGGAAAATTTTTCCCTTTTTCTGAGATAGTTATGTACCATAGTGGTGAGAAATTCTCCCCCTTTCTTGACATTTTAGCTTGGCTGGAAGCCTGTTGCTCCACCCTCTCCATGTTGCTGGTTCCCATTGTCTTATTGCAAACTTCACAATATTTGCTCCCAAATGATACAATTAGGCGAGAATTTAAGCTTTGCTTTACATATTATTATTTATATATTAGCAGTATACTGCTCTATTCCTGCCATGCATGGAAGAATGTCTTGAACACAAAACGTGTTTCTAGTCTGGAGACTCAGAAATCATAAACCAAAAAGAAAAACTGTAGGGTTTTTTTCTTTCTTTTTTTTAATCTTGTGAGCATCAAGTCAGACAAATGGTATTTGCAGACCTTACTCACAATTCTCATATGCTTGGAGACAGTAAAATTAACCTCCTTTGTCACCCACCCACTTCCTGACCAGCTGCATCAGCAGAACAAGGGAGGTACAGGTATACTGGTACCGTTACCTTCAGGACCCAGCATTATACATGTTGCCTTGCAGGACCAACATGAGGTTGAACTTCTTTTCCTGATCCCAGGTGGGTACAGATTTCCTAAAATGGAAACTACCTTTAAAACCTGAGCACAGATAGGGAAAATAGTTCACTAGGATATTCTGCTTCAAACTATTGAACATTACTGCCATATTATCTTTACAGGAACAGCTCCCTCCTCAGAAACTATTCAAGTCTGTACTACACTTTCTTAGTGAGTAAGAGCTCTTTCTCAGACACACTCTATAGATAAAGATACAGACAAAGCTAAAATTTGTTCCTGTAATTTAAAAGTGACACATGAGGCTGAAATACAGAAATCCAATCAAGGGAATACCCTTAAAAAACACTGCATGAAGAGATCTGAATAGCTTTGGCTTAGTGTTATTTGTTAGAAAAAATAAACTGCATGCATACATATAGTAACTGACCAATAATAACTACATGGGTGTCATTTTATTGTTTATTGCATTGTCAGGCTCTGCAGCTCAGGACAAGTAACTTCCTTACTAATTCTTCTGTACTGTTTTCCTTGGGAGTGGAGGTCATTACAAGCTTTAGACCATCCTCATGGGAAATCTATAGCATGGCAAGAGCACCACTTTGTTAAAGAGAACCACTGCCTTGTGAACATTCACTGGCTGGAGAGAAAAGAAATCCAAGAGATTACCCTTAATGGAATGATTTAATATGACATAATCGAGTACAGAAAAATTTGAAAAACTAATGTTAGCTAGTTTTTGACCTTAATAACTTTGTACCTGTTAAATCGCCTTTTTTTTTAATGGGTTTGGGTTTTTTTTTTAGGTTAAAAAATTATAAACCAAGTTCTCAGGCATAAAAACATGCTTCATTCCCACACACACAGGGAGGGATAATGTGATTATGGCAAAGTATTGGGCATTTAAAAATGTGTAGTGAAAGCTAAAGTATTCTGAAGTCAAAGAAAGGTTTACTACTGGTTTCTAGGGCTCAAGTTTTCACTACAGAATGTATGTGTTCTGCCAGAACCTCCTGTTACCACAATGGGTAAACTTCCTTACTCAGAAAGCATTTACCTATTTGCTTAATCTCAAATATATAAGAATTCTGCTTGGGATTTCTGAATCTCATTTAGCCTTATCTCTGTGTTAAGCATGAAAAAAATGTCATTGTCAAGCACATGAAGCAAAATTATAACTGCAGTCTGTATATGGAAAGTAGTCTGAAGCATTAATTATAATTGCAGTGGCTATCAGGAATCTATTTTGGTGGCTTACAATACTGGTCCTTCCATGGTAGAGACACTGTGTCTGAGGCTAGTTTTTATCATAGCTGTAATTATCAAGCTGTCTGACATGAGTGAAGAATGAGTCACCCAGATCCAGACATGGGTGCAGGTTCTTGGCCCAGTGCGAGCATACGTTTTAGAGCCCCTCACAGTTAAGTCTCTAAAACACCATGCAGGAAAGTGAACTGGCCAAAGTCAAGAGACTGAGTGGCTATGTTTTTTAATGTTATTTTATACGTTATATAACACTATCTGAACGCACTTCCTTCCTCTTGGAAAAGAGCTCCTGAATCCTTTCCTAAAGTAGTTACCTCTGTCCTTTCAAAGATGGAATACAGATTGTTCCTTCCTCTTAAAATCCAGCTGTAGATGGTGATAATTTGGTGGTTAGAACACTTACACTCACTTGCCTGAGGGCTGTCTTATAACCTACCAGTCCTCCAGCCGTATCTGGGGCCTTGCCCACCACTCATTAAGTTTCCAAGAGAGTGTGTGAGAGGGCAACCTTCACCTCTGCCTTTGGAAGAGCAATGCTCTGAAGGAAAATAACAACAGATTCAGTGGAGCACAGAGTTGACAAGTGAAAGCTTGACTGTCTCATCCAGTGACTGAGACACTCTCTCAGGAGTCAGCTAGTTCTTAAATGGGCTGTTAAACCTACTTGTTTACTTCTACCTACTGCTGCATTTTATTCCAGAAGTGTGCACAATCTTTGTGTACTCAGTTGCAAAATTCTGCTGCTCTTTTCCTCCTCTCTCTCAGAGAGAGAAACCACAAAATTAGCCACTGAAGGTGTTCAAACTTCTTCAGCTGAAAATGAGATTGATTATCCTTTTTATCCTTCCCTTTACCTATTTGAACTCTGTCACTCTTGGCTTTCATTTCTCTACCTCTAAGTTCAGTCTGGGATTATTCCTTCCCTTCCCTTTCAGATGCCATTCTGTCATGGTATGAACAGAGGCAAAATGAAGAAAGCAGAAAGTTGCTTATCTGGCACAAAACAAACCCATGACCCCACTACTTTTCTTTGTCCCATTCTGCAGAACTCCACTCCCTGGTCCTGTCTCCTCTATATTCAGACTGCAAACACCCACAAGTCCTCCATGGGCTGGGTGAGGATGCAATTGCATCCACAAATTTGCTTGGCTGGAGCCCCATATGGTCAGTTATTTCTGAGGACACTGGGTTGAGCCCCTCAATGGACAACAACTAGCTGGTGAATTCTGCTTAGTCTTAGAGACTGAGCTTTGATTATGAAGATGGATACACCTCATAAGATTCAGTTAAAGAAAAGAAAGCAAGAAAAGCCTGATTTTTCAGGCCCACAGCTTTGGTTTTCTATAGTGTCTATGCTTGCTTCTTCTTTTTTTTTTTTTATATTAACTTCAGTCAAATATAGATTTTTTATTTATTTAAAGTTTGGATTATTGTGGTTTTTGTCAACCTGAGGGCACTCAGCTGATCCTGTAAGCCTGGTTATTGCTTGATCTTTAAAAAACCAAGACTTTTCCTGTACTTACAAGTGTTATCATTGTCTAATATTAAATGATATGCTGAATGTGGAATAATGTGTCTCAAGATACATCCATGAGTGGGCGTATATAAAAGGTTTGGGTTTTGTAGTTTTTACTAATAAATTTCATTTCCTAGTCCTAGCTGTTTATAACTGTAACTATTTAATGGTATTTAAGCCTTCTTAAGCTACTACATGTATAGATATGAAGAGGCTTGCACAATACTATTTATAAAAGGGTATAAAATGTACTAAGAATACAAGATATAAGCTGTCATTAATTATTTGAATATGAATAAAATCGGCTACTAAAGCTATGAGACCCCTCTTTGACACTGAGAAATCAGTCTGGTATTTGTTTTGAATTCCTGAATCCATTGGAAATAAATCTGTGGAG
The DNA here is from genome assembly GCA_013400335.1 of Eurystomus gularis. Classification (NCBI taxonomy): domain Eukaryota; kingdom Metazoa; phylum Chordata; class Aves; order Coraciiformes; family Coraciidae; genus Eurystomus; species Eurystomus gularis. The sequence goes on along the minus strand of VZZY01023254.1, from coordinate 30,679 downwards.
GAATTTAGAAAAGAAGTTTAGGGAGGAAAAGTTGATGGTAGCTGTTACCATGATTTTGTTTTAGTTCTACTTCTCAGGATTTTTTTCCATGTGACAGCATAATTTCTGGATTTTGACTTGTTTCAACTCCATTTAAAGCATGTAACTTTACTGAAATTAAAAGCAGAATTGTCCCTCAACTAAAGGAGGGCTATGATTCCACCCTCAGCTATTTATGGCCTTACCTTTTACGTTTTTAGGTAAGGATAATTTTTCAGCTTTAACTACTAAAAGATGAGGAATATTTTTGTTGACCCCATGTGGTAAATGGAGTGCTGGACTGTGGCAGAAGGATTCAGAGAGTAATGTTCATGCGCACCTGATTTAAAATGTGTTTCAAAAATACCTGATGGTTTATTAGAACTTCTTGAACTCACTGGGACAAATGCAGCTTATTATTCCATATTTTAGGGATCTTGAGGATTGTGTTAATGCACAGGACAGGTATAGTGCAAATTCATTTCAAAGTAATTTCTAGCAAACCTTAGAATTATTAATGGTGACTTTAAAGATGAATTCAGCAGCACTGCCGCAAGTCTGCCACGTGAATAGAAATCATGCAGGACTTCTATACCTTGAAGACTGTGCCCTGTTTATGAAAATGACTTCAAGCTGGAGTGGAAACATATAGATCCTTCTCTGTTAGGCATGAGCATGAGCTGAATGCGGCCTCGTCTATTTTGGCAGAGTTGACCTTCTCACCCTAGGGTTTGAATTTGTTTCTGTAGCTGCTGATGCAAAGAAAATCGTTGGGAGCTGCTATTAGTCAGCTGCCCTTAAGGCTAGTTTATAATTATTGAATACAATTACAAGATATGTTAAACCATTATGTGATGTTATTTGAACAGGTTAAAACTCATTAGAAACCACATAAAAACTTTTTTCATTAATGCCATGAAACAGTCCCATACCTCATTTTTGTGTCATAGGCAAATTTCTCTGCTTTTATAAACACACCCTCTCATGTACAGTACTGGCCTACAATCATGGCTAAGTGGATTAAGTATAAATTCAGAATCATTAGATTTAGGTTATAATTCCTTTCACTGCCATTAAGGCATAGGTTGGGGAACAAACTTTTAGTAGGAATGGCCTGAATTTCTTTTGCCTCTTCACTCTTTGTTCAGACCTGCTTGATCTTGCTGCCACGTTGCTTGCTCGTCTTTGCCAGCTGGCACAGACTCTTGCATAATGTGTACCCATGGCCTGAGTCTCTGCGTGTGATCTTACAGAAATCGTTTACACTCTCTGAACAACAGTTCATAGTCATCAAGGAGTACAAGAAAACTTTTGTTATTATGTGTATTTGCAATTTGCAAGGCTGTTCTTCATAGATGACTATCGAGTGCTTTGCTGGGCTGACCTTCCTCCACAACTCAATAAACTATCCTGATGAGTTAGTTGCTGACTGATACTTTTCTCACATTTAGAAGCTCTGTTTCACACAGATTTCACAGATGTTTTATTCCATTTTGCATGAAGTAAAAGTTTGGGGATTAAATACTGTTCTGGTTTCGGCTGGGACAGAATTTTCTTCCTCTAGTAGCTGATACAGTGTTGTATTTTGAATATGAGAATATTGATGTTTTAGTTGTTACTAAGTAGTGTTTATCCGAAGTCAAGGATTTTTCAGTTTCCCATGCTCTGTCAGCAAGGAGGTGCACAAGGAGCTGGGAGGGAGCATGGCCAGGACAGCTTAGCTGTACTAGCCAAAGGGATATTCCATACCATAGAATGCCATGCTCAGTATCTAAACTGGGAGGAGTTGGCTGGGGTGGGCCAATTGCTGCTCAGGGACTGGCTGGGCATCAGTCAATGGGTGGGGAGAAATTGCGTTGTGCATTTCTTAGGTTTTACTTCTGTCTCTTTTTTGTTATCTTCCTTTTCATTACTATTATTATCATTAATTTGTTTGTTTATTTATTCTATGAAACAGAATGCTTAAGTGCATTTAAATGTCAAAAGACAAAAATAATTTTTTTAAAGTATAAAAATTAAAAATCAACATCCTATTTCTTAAGTGCTAGAATCAACAAAAAACTAAAACAAAAACAGTCATGCCATGAATTACAGTAAAGAACTTGAAGCTACAGAGCTAGGAAATAGAATACTAACATACTTTTGATTTGGGAAATATTTGTCCTGATGTGCCACTTGGCACATTCAAGTAAGGGAGGCAAAAAGTATATAAGTAAGTTTATAGAACTCCATCAGCTATGGAAATCTTAGACCTGAGATTATAGCAATAAGCAGGTTCTAACAGTAAAATTTCAACAGGATTACAGTGCTTATGTCTCTTAGATACATTTTGAATGCCTGCATTACCTTCAACATGGATAAGACAAGGCGGTGCTTTCTGCCTCCAAAGTGGCAGATCTGAGCTGTAAGTTTCCATTTCCTTCATGAAACAGGGGAACGGGATAGAAAATGAAAAGTAACTGTTGGTGTGAGAGTCCTTCTGATATCATGTATTTATCTGGCTGTGGAGGAAAAAATCCGTTTAAGAACTAGGAAAAAAAGTCCAGCTAATTTAAAAGATGGGTTCAGAGCTTTTCTGATTTGAACCAAATCTGGCCACTATTAATGGAATCATCCTAACATGGTTAGCTGAAAGAAAGTATTTCCCAGTTTGCCAGTGTTCAGACTTCCAGAGGAGTTCTCATGACTCAGGAGTTGCCTAGAAAAATTCTGTAAATCTGATTAGTTACTATAATCTTAAAACTTCGTATTTTGGACAGCTTAGCTGACCCAGTTCTGCAGCCTTTGAGGTGAACTTGTCAAGAATATTCATACTTTCTATGAAACATAAGGTCAGAAATCTCACTTAAGCGACGAAAAAGAAAAGGCAAGAATTCAGATTTAACTTTGAAACTCTCTCTCCCCTGCCATTATTAAACACCCGAATTCATAAGAAGACCAAGTGATTATGTAGTATTTGATATCCTGTAAAGTAACTCTTTTTTTAATCACAGATTGTAAAAATGCATCTTGTTGCATCAGTCTTTCCTCCTGGTCATTGGGGGTTAAATTCAATAAGAAACCAATCCAGATTCCACCCACCGAGAGTAAGTGAGTTTAACATTCAAATCATCTTGTTCACCGGAATCCTCTGTCAGCATGAGGATACTGCAATCAATAACTGCTTTATTGCAAAGGTTCTTTAAAGGCACTTTTGCATAACAAAGCAAAAGCAAACAGGTAAAAATATCAGATATTCCAATTAGGAAACAAAAAATAATCTCAGAATTTATTCCACTGTACTACCACCTGGCAGTACATACTTTAGAATAATTTTATTTTCTGTACTTTAATAAACTCCTTGCTTTTCTCTGCCAGATACTGATGAAAATGTCTACAAACATTTTCCCTAACAATACAGTACTAAATTGCATTTGGTAAAAATACCTTGGTAATATAAATATAAATGTTATCTAAACCTGTGTCTTTTTAGACTGGACCTACTATTGATGGCATAAGCTTTGTGCAAATCTGGATGAAGCTGTCTGGCCCTTGTCTGGATTTAACTGGCTTCAACAAAAGAGCTGAACACCTTTCTCACTGTTCAAAAGCCGAAGCACTGATTGTTGGTAATAGGAGCAGACATAGCTGGATTTTAAGCAGCTTCACTTGAATTTTATAAATGAGTTTATTGTGATCCTAGGTTACGAATTTTAACTTTTACCATTGGAGAACCCAACTCAAGTAACCTTACCAGTAACAGTGGAACTATTAGTTATTATAGTAGCCAGTTATTATAGTAGCCATTAGTTATTATAGCAGCAGTCATTATATATAGCCCAGTGACTCCCAGCAAAACCCTTTAAACAAATATACAGTTCAAAAGCAAGCCCTATATCCAAAAGGCATAAAATTTAAAATGATTAAGTCAGACAAATGAAGAAAAAAAGGAAGCGTTCCTAGTCCATTTTACAGAAGGGGATTTGGAACAACGACCCAATACGTCAATGACAAAGAAGAAAAATGAATCAGGACTTTCTGAATCTGTGTCTATGATCCTAAGTACAGCACTTCAAAACTCATCTCAACACTTTATTTCTAAATCAAGATCCACTTAAGGGTGGTCCCAAATAGCTTTTTTAGCTTAAACCTTTCCTTTCTGTTTACATTTCTAATAATCCTCACAATAGTTTATCCTATCTATATATAACTCATTTAGTATATTACATGATATATTTTATAGAAAATGCTGTCTAAAGGGGTTCTCATCACATTTTAACACATGAGCTAATACTCATCTACTGTTCTGAAGGCAACAAAGGGAATACATACTGTCAGTTCTTTAGACATTCCTTTCTTCTCCAAAAAAGCTGGAGAAACCATTGTGATTCAGGCTCTGTTCTTGCTCGCACTGCTATTCATCTTGAAGAATACCACTAAATGTGGTGGAGTCAGACCCATGTGAACTGGTGTAAGGTAAAGAAGAACCTGGCCCTTATCTTTCTGAAGAATTCCTTTTTGGCTTTTACAGCTATATGGGACACAACAAAATGTGTGCAATGCAAAGAAGCCAATTACAGCATTATTTGAAAGATAACTCTTCAGTGGCATTTCTTAGGAAAATGAGACCCGATTGCATAGCCATGCTGTAAAGGTATGCCTTGTGTGAGTGCACAGGGGTACAAGGTGTGCGCGCAGTGATATGTAGACACATTCTTGCCCGAGTGTCGATCTGTCATTCCTTTCCCATGTCTTTTACGTCTGTTGGCACTCTCAACAAGATTTGCCAGAGGAAGGTTTGAAAGGTTTAAAAAAACTTAAGGTTCCTACTACAGTAATGAAAGCAGATGACTGAGGTTAGGAGAAAGCCTCTTAGAGGAAGGGCTGCTACATAAACATACCTTGATTAGTAACTAAGACATTATACAGAAAAGAAATGGTCAGGGACCTGGGGCTTTTTAGCCTAGAGAAGACTGAGGGAGGATCTTATAAATGCTTATAAATATTTAAAGGGTGGATGTAAGAAGGATGGGGCCAGACTCTTCTCAGTGGTGCCCAGTGACAGAACAAGAGGTAACGTGCACAAACTTGAACTTGGCAAGTTCCATCTAAACATGAGGAGGAACTTCTTCACTTTGAGGTGGCAGAGCACTGGAACAGGCTGCCCAGAGAGGTGGTGGAGTCTCCATCTCTGGAGACATTCAAAACCTGCCTGGATGCTGTCCTGTGCAACCTGCTTTAAGTGAATCTGCTCTGGCAGAGGGGTTGGACTAGATGATTTCCAGATGTCCCTTTCAAACCCTAGCATTCTGTGATTCTGTGATTAAGTTATCCCTTCACTTCATCATCTCTGGGCACACTGAAATGGTATTGAATTTGGGAAGAATTATACATTCTCTATGATAATCACAATATAGTGTTTACAGACAAAGGGGCATGCATTACCACTGATCTCTCTTGCAGCTTTCATTTTCATTCGCTGGATTTGAACTTACCATTCATAGACAATAGATGCCCCATTGAGCGTTGCAGTAACGAGTTGAGTTGTGCCTGCAAATCATTCAGATGCAGTCAGGAACCCAAAAAGTAATATGAATTTAAACCAGCTGCAGCTAGACCAAAACCCCAAGCCATGCAGCATTGCCAACTCCAGCCAAGCCAACTGCCCACAAAATACAAGATTTGATCAATTTTTACAAGCTTTCTAAATAAATTCACTCTGTGGCTCCTGTCCTCCCTCCCCTCGCCAAGCCTTTTTTAAAGTCTGTATGTTTTATTGTAAGGTTTTCTTTTCATTCAGGAGGACTACACATGAAGTTTTAATGAAAGCCCCTTTTCTCACATGAGAATCTGTAACTCTAAGAAATAAATATTATCTCACATTTAAGAAACCCTAAGAATTATCACGCTCTAAAACTATTAAGTAAAATAAAGTCAAAGGGTAAAAAGGGTTTACTTAGATGACAACAGTTACTGAAAGCCAATTCTAGAGTTACTTTCCAGTAGTTCAAAATTCTGAAACTGCCACTGCACAAGAACAATGATTTTTATTTGCAGACAGAAGTATCATTAAAGATCATTTAAGGACCCCCAAATTCCAGTAATTTTCAAGGAAAAAAGAAATCATGTTTTTTTCAGGGTATTAAAATGCTTTATCCAGTCAATCTGGAATTAAACATTGATCCTTTGGAAACTATTTAAGTCAATATTAAACAAATTTTATTTACTTAAGAATAGTTTAGACTGGGGAAAACTGAAATACAAACATGTATTATTTTCAAGGAAAAATACATGATGGGATCTGGCTGGGGAGCTTTCTTTTACAAAATATGAAACATATAGATCATTCTAATCACCTTATTGTCATAAGGGATAAATTCCATAAGTTCTGTGATCAAAGCATTGTGCAGGACTGCCTGCATGTGTATTTAGCATAACTGAGGATTAAGACTGTTCTTTAAAGAAAGAAAGGTCACCTTTCATTTCGAAATATCATTAGATCACTGGGATCATATGATAATGTCACTACATCTGTTAAAGCAAAAAGGATATTATTTACTGTACTGTTTTTGGAATTCCAAATACTTTACAATAATGGAGAACAGGAGCTTGGTTAGTGATTATTCAAACCCTGACTCACTCTAAAAAAAAAAAAGAGAGCTTACTTTTTTCTTTTACATTTTCATGTTAAGTGTTCCTTTTTTTGTTTGTTCATGGATAGTGTCCTAACTTCTAGTATCTTCCTATTAAAATGTGGTTTCCATATTTCATTACAAAGAGCTTTTATTTCGAAAAAATATAGAATTTTAGAAAAATTTTATATAAAAATTATCTCTTTGATTCATCCTGTTCTTTTGAATTTGGATCCTCAACTTCTTGGAGGTCATACCTGAAGTTATCCCATCTGTTGTACTCCAAATTAATATTTTAAATATTTGAACCCTTTCCCCATGACTTTTGTACTGGAGTAGCTTTTTCTATAGTGTTATGGGAGCTTCTCATTCAGAACATGCATGACATTCACAGAAGAACTGACATTGATTAAATTAGCTTTGGATAAGTACTAAACACTAATTACAAATGTCCTGTGGGAACTGCAGATTCTGTTCCCTCAGGAGCAGAGCAGTATGGTGATATAAGTGCAAACCAAATAACTATAATTTTTACTTCTTTCAGAATATGAAAACAAAATTACCAGGTAGCATTCACACCACTGCAATTCCAAAGTGCCTGCTTAATTGTACAAGGCATCTGGTTTGTACCTGTAGCTGTATAAAAATTCAAGTCTAAACCAAGCAGTGTAGAATTTATTCAGAGCCACCTGAATGCTCTTTAACCCCCGGGAGAATTTCCCAAACATTAGTCACAGTGAGCACCATGACTATTTGTTTGATATAATATGGACAGGGATTCCATCCCCTTGTATTGTCTAGTATTATGAGAGCTTGTTGATAAACGGTGCTTGAACATATGAGAGTTTGTTGATAAACAGTGCTTGATCTTTCTTCTAATTAAAGCTGACAGAAAGCATTACAAAATTTCAGCAAGCATGGCAAAGCCAAATTGCACCAAATAGATTTGTATCCCCAGCAGAATATCAATATTTTTTGGTTTTTTGCTTAAAAGTAATCTTACCTGTGTAATTAGCAGGCTGATAGCAATTGCAGTTAAGATCGAAACATTGTTTTCAAACCACATGTTTAAGTATTCTTCACATCCCTAAGAAAGTACAGATGAACAGATTTCAGGAAAAAATATTTCAACATTTTAATTCATATTGCATCTTTATAAGAACATACTTTAAAAAAAAGTAGAACTTTCTGCATGTTATGATGGGTTCTGATATTTACTTGCCAGAAAGTAAATACATCAGTAATGTGTACTACAGAGAGTTAGCTGTAACATTTTTTTAAATTATCTGAACTAAACAGATTGTTCTTAAGTAAATCTGATATTTTTGAATGGAAATATTCCAGAACTTGTGACTTAATCAAAAGGGAATTTGATTTTGTGTGAGTATAAAGGAGATATTATCTTACAAATAAATGCTTGAAATAATATTTTCAAGTTTTCACTGATTCTCATGCATTATGCATCCTAAAATGAATGTGCATATTTTCCAGAGTACAGTCTATAATTATTATATTGCCTTTTAAAATGAATTATAAATTATTACATAGCTTAAAATACCTATAAATATAAGAAAACATACTTTGAAGTGTTCTTTTAATAATGACAAGGGTTTGTAGAAACAGGGAACTATTCCAAACTCATAGGTGATGGAAGACAATACCAGATGTTGTTTGACAACATCCTTTTGATTATTTACTGTCCTGCATTGTCAAGAAACAACCTTTGCCCATCGATTTTTTTTGTTTCTATTAGATAGCACTATTAACACTGGAGGGTTTATAGAAGAGATTAATATGCATCACTTTTCTCCAGCTCATGTGATGAACATATCTGATGGTGCTATGCAAACTGATTCCTTGATATTAAGAAATGTAAATGCTAACATGAAGTGGTTTCAGGAAATACATCTCATATTTCAATGCTTTACTCATTCCTCTTATCCTGTAAAGTATTGGAGATACTCTGGAAATAGATAATACAAACAGGTGGAGACGTTGCTGACATTCTGTAACTAATGAATAATAGTTAATAGTGGAAAATGGACTGTATACTTTTTATATACTGTCACTTTCAATTGTCATCATTGATTTACACAGCATGGATTTCTGAATGCTAAGATCCTTACCACCTTTTAAACCACAACTAAGTGTCCCTGTGGTACTGATCAGGCACAGCTCCTGTTTTCTTGAGGTAACCTTTATTTAGAACTACCTACATGACTGACACCTAATGGGTAAAAACCAAGGCTTCAGAATGACCAAAGATAAACCAACGAATACTATTAATACTTTGGCACTTGTAAGGCAAGCCTTGGTAAAAAATATGTTTTGTACATTTTTTTTTTCCAAAGTCCATATTGTAGCAGAAGTTACATTCTTCAAGACAAGTTTTTTATTTCTTACCGTACTGTATGCTGAATCCATTGAGACATGACAAAACCATTTCTTCAAATTGGATTTTGTGCACGAACATGGGATCTGAGTACTATTTTCTTTGTTTTTATTCCTTTCCCACTGTGTAACATTGTATCTTCCACAGCATTCCATCTAGAATAGAAATCTTATAACTTGGTAACTACAACATCTATAAAGACTGTCACACAGAGGAATTTTCATCCCAATGAGCACTAACTATTAGCTGATTAGATTACCTACATTGCTTCCTTCTGTATTCAGTAGAGAGAGGTTTCTGCAGGGGATGATTCACTTTTGCATATGTATCACTTCCTATGGTACACAGGAATAGTACACTGGATACTACACTGGGTAGCACAATACACTGGATAGTACAGACTTCAGAACAATGTGATCTTAATATATACTTTTGAAAGAAACTTTCTTTTATACTCTAAATTATTCTAGAATACAGGTAAATAGAAAAGAAATAAAAAAAAGAAAAAATTACAAATCCAAAACATTTTTACTATCACATTTAGCTGTTCAAAGTAATTTCAGTGTGGGTATTGTGTGTAAGCAGTAAGCTACATTAAGGATGTGCTCACTGTTAAGTACAACAAAAAGAAAAAAGACACTGTTTTACTCAGATCCAGAAACTTAAATAAGGACGAGATTTTGAAAACTTTTAGTTATTCCTTTGTCACTTCTAATATCATATTTGCGAAAAATTCTCTGCTCTTATCAAGAGATCTTTAGCAAGGCTCCCAATTCCAACTTGTGTTTTAGCAGCAATTCATCTCTTGTGAACACAGCTCAAACTTGAAGCACAAAATAAAAACAGTGCCCTGTTAAAACGGATTATTATCTAGCTCTTACCAATAATTTCTTTCAAGACCTGTAACACAAAACCAAACTAAGCTGTCAAACAGCTTGGAGAATGGAATTCTTATCATGTGGGAGATTCCAGCAGTTTTTCATTCTGAATCAGAATGAAACTTCAGAAATGTTTTAATTGTTTTGTGGGATGAAAAGTCTGCCATATTTTAGTGTAGAGATGCTAAACAAAGCATCTCATTTTTGTGTTTTGAAGATCAATCTAAGATAAACTGCTTCTAAATTTTAAAAAAATTAGATAACTTTGCCAGAACTGTCCTTTCTCTGTAAAAACATTCCATTTCAACAACTCTGTAAGTTGAGTTAAAAAAAACACCAGCTTTAAGCAGTACATTATGTATTACAAAGAATATACAAAAATACAGTTCTTCTCTAATACTAATCATGATCTTAGGTTTTTTATTTTTCTCATGGCAGATGACACTGATACTGTAAAGAGCTGGAAGCATGTAACACAAGACTTGGGGATTCACCTTGGCAGATTTGATATTTTATCTGGCTTAGATAACAACAGCAAAATATCCACAAGACTTTGAGATCTGCTACAATTTAAACGTGCCCACCAGGGTAGGTGGTGGGTAGGTAGCTTTGCTGAAATCTGTGCTCCCATAACATTTCAACAAAACTGAGCTCAAGTATACCAGCACATAGTCTAGCTGCACCATTGACATAAGGGGGTCACCATTAATCACTAGAGGAATCATGAATGCAATGACACAAGTCCGAATTTTCAAAGAACAGATTTTAAATATACATTACAAATGCATTTGTAATCCTGACTCTAGACATATGTGCTTTGTGAGTTATCAGGAATCATAAATTATCTTCAGTGTGAAGAACTATGTAACTCACTTCTGCAACAAGTCATATTAAGGGACTCACAGCTGGTCTACAGAAGCATATTAAACCATATTAAACTCTAGCTGTAGTGTTTGTAATTAAAAGCTCATGATGCAGAATTAATTTGAAGAGTGGATAGCAGGCCACTGGTCAAAAACATTGCTAACAACTTCCAAAATAACTGATCCCATACAAGTGCTTTAAAGGACTTTTCTGAAAAAGGAAACAAATTACATGCTGCCAGGCCACAAAATTTACTATGATTAGTAATAAGTAAGTGTGCTGAAAGTATTGATTTGCAAGCCCATTTGAGGTTGTAAGCACTATTTCTGAGAGTCTCAGTGCAATACCTATTCAAATGCTCTCAATTCAAATGCTATTCAAATACTAGGAGCTCTGCTTTGACTTCATAGCATCTCTGCTTGATCATGGTTCAGGTCAGTCTTGAGATGTAAGCAAACCAAGTGTTATATGATACCTAGCACTGTCAAAGATATTACAAAACCCACTGGTTTTTGCAGCTGCAGTGAACTTCAGTAAACAGAACTGTCTGCTCCTACATTGATCGACAAGTCCTTCAAAAGCCTAATCTCATCCATAATAATCCATGTAACAGCAAGAAATCTGCCTACCCACATCAGATATTAGCAGTGGATCTTGAAAACTTAATCCTTTAGTAAAGGAGTTGTTTCTTTCAAAGTAAGTTCAGTATCGACATTTTTGGCTGATGCAGTATTTTGGTGGTGATATTTTGCAGGGTTTTTTTCTTATATTGTGCTGCACAGCATTCAGAATGTTCCATGCAGGTTCCTGCGCAACCAGACTCTCATTCCCGAATTCAGAAATAACTTCATCAATTCTGTTGTTCCATTGATTGTGGACCTGTTCATAAATATATATGGCATTTTATAAATGCATAGATATGTGCATATTGGTAAGACTGTAGATGGATAGTACAATCCTTGATCTTTTATTGATATTCATGTTTCTTAAAGAGTTATTTGCCAGCAGCAGCATTCTAATCAATTTGTCAAATATGATCAAAGACATGTTATAGCCATTGAATTAATGTGAAAATTGAAAGCAAAAAGGGAAGATAAATGAAGTGACCCAAATCACATACATAGCACAGGCAGGCAAAAGATTATTAGCCCTCTTCTGGAGCCAAAAGAGCCAGGGAACACAGTTTAGATGCACCTGATGTGTCCCAAAATACTAAATCCTACCTCTCACACTTATTTTTAATAAGCGTAGCACCATATAAAAATAAGCAGAAACCCAAAATTGATTTTACACCTAATGTGATCCAAACTTTTCTGAGCACCATACAATCTGGCCAGGACGTGCACTGCTTTGGACTAGAGGAGTTAGCAACTCATGTTGGGCCTAGATTAGCCATCTTTGCAGAGGCTGTTAAAATATACCTTCAACGCTAACTGGAGTGGACAAACTGATCACAAAGAGTGGGATTATAGAGCGCACAGCAGGGAATACATGCAGAAGAGAGCTCCTAGGCCACTGAAAGGTTTCATTACAAAACAAGGAAAAAATGAGGCTTCTCCAACTCATTCCCCTTGCTACAGCCATCCTAAAAAACAAAATTTAAAAGCTTGCACAGTGAATGATGATGTTACCATCATTTATTATACTTCAGTAGTACTTAATTAAGGTTAAGATCAAGTGCAATTACAGTTGATGTAAAATAAATTTAACTGCAATCTTTCAACCAGTTTTCCTAGCACAGACAGCTGACTCGAGAAGGCATTATCATTCCTGACAGTTCGTATCTTTTAATATATATAAGCATCATATAAACTAAGGAGGACTCCATCATTATGAATTAACATTTAATGAAGAAATCTTGATGATACAGATTCAATTTGATGGAGAAAAACTGATTTATTTGTGCTGTACCCTGCCTAAATAGCAGCAGGATTTGGAGAACTGTATGAACCTTATGAGACTAGTATAATGGGAGATTTTCTCAAACCATAGATTTTGGAATTATGGAATAGAGCGCCCTGACCAGTATAGATTCAGTACAGATTACCTTCTGTACAATACCATGAGGAATGCTCAAGCTATTAATTGCGATATGTAAACAAATAAATAACTGAATAAAGCTTCAAATCAGTCCAGTTACTAGTCACAACAGCTATTTTGGTACTTATTGTTGCTTTCCATTGTTAAAAGCAAAAATATACATGCTCAAACAATAAAATCAGCAATTCATTAGTATACTTTGCATGCCATGATATCAATGACTCCTACTATCAATTGCACAGCGGACTGCAGTTATCATCTGCTAGCAGGCACAGGTTAGTTAGCATCTAATGCTTTCTCCTACCTCTGCTTATGTTCAGGAAAGAGGGACTTTCTGGGTCATCCCTCAGAAAGGAATAAAGCTGTCCTTTACACTGTTGATTCCACATTTCTGAACAGGAAGAGTATATTTTGTTGCAGAGGAGAAACTGGAAATATATTTCCATGCACTCCCCTTTACAACTATTGAACCATGCTGAATTCCTCAAATTAAGTTTTCCATATCTTCTGTTATGCTCGGTCAACATTTAGAACACTCAAGTTCATACAGCATACAATGATTAGAATTTAATTAATTGCAAGAAACTATTTTGAAATTACCAGCAGTCTCACATAATTTATTTACATACCTCTTCTTTCTTCACAAATATCAGTACCAATATTGCCATCTGGGTAACAAACACCAGGATTTGAAAACTCATATGCTGAAAAAAAAATAATAAATGTATAAACGTAACATTGAACAAGTGAGCAATGCAATAAAAAAATCCAGAAGCTCATGTATAATCCTTCATTACTATTGCTCAGAGTCATTGCCACAAAAGTAAGAAGTACTTTTTCCTGGAAGCTCTCAGAGAATGACATCATAGTCTAAGAGGCAGGCTTTAGGCAACGCACAACTCACTGTTTTGGGCTTAAAGACAAAGTCATAACTTTCTTGGAAGTGAAGAACAAAAGCTGTTGTTAAACAGCTGTGCTCCACTGAAGAAAACCCTTATTTCATTATTTCCTGTTTAAATTATTGTGGTACCTAAGTCTCACACCTAGTCAAGGACACCTGTGAGCTACAAGACACACAAGCAAAACAAAAAAATAGTTGATCTTGTTCATTTTCGGTGAGACCAAACTTTCACCCACAGTATCTAGATACTGTGATATCGCATACTTCCATGGAAGTTGGAAATGAGACACTTCTTTTTGATCATCTTATAATTTGTGAGGCAAACATTACATGCCTACAGCAGTAGCAGGCAGGAAGAAGGAACAAGATTCCTAGTTATAGCACCTGGGCTCCTCTCACTGCTGTGCCAATTGATACCTGCAGTGCTTAACAAATGAATCAGTACAACGGTTCTCTGCTTCAGCCTTCACACAGTCTAAAACAGATTGCTCAAAAAGAGTGACAATAAACAAAAGCCAAAGGAAAAAATGTAATCAAGGTGATCATAACAATGCATAATTACACTGTATTTTTTGAGATACTGGAGTATCTAAGTAGGTCTACATAGGTAACAGCTTTTTAGTCATACTCTCCATTTCAATATTGTAGCCATACTGTAGCTACCTGTGCCTTCAGCCTGAAGTATTTTGCAGCAGGCTTTTCTTTATTTTTTCAGCACACACTAAGTGTGTGAGCACATACTGATAGATAGTTACTCCGCATAATTTCAATACTAAATTAATTTAAAAACCTCTAAGTTAATAAATACAGTGGTTAAAATCTTTGCCGGATAAAACTGCCAAGTGTTTTGTCATTGAAAACATTCCTGCAGTGATATGGAAGGATCTTCAGGTTTTTCAGATTTCATCTGAGGTGGGATTTTATTTAAAAATATCTTTCTATCAGTAGACTTGTTAAGCGCTGTATGTGAAAATCACAACATCAAGACAGGATAACAGTTTTCATGCACACAAAACTCCTTTCCATTTTACAAGAAAGTTGGGCTCTGATTTACACTTACTGTAACTAGCAGACATTTGATTTCCATAACACTTCCAAGGAATCCCATGGCTGATGTAAAAGTAATAGCAGATCCAGTTCCAAGTAACATATAAGAAATATATGCCACTAGCTGCTCCTTGCCTGAATAAACTGTAACACAGTGCATTCATACCGTCATTTCTCCTTTTGTTGAGACTTTCACTTACAGAACTTATTCCAGTAAAACAATTAAATCTTTGCAAAGTCATTATTGAAAGGATCAAAATAGCAAGATGTTAGAAGAGTGTTATTATTACTTATGCTATTTACAGTCACAGAAAGAAAAATATATATTTTCATAAATTCAAAGGATAGTAACAACATGTGAGATGTAAACAGAACATACTCAGTTGAACAATGTGAACTACTCACAATGAAATCAGAGAACAATTACAAATTTGCAGAGTTTTTCTGTTTGCCAAAAATTAGTAGCTACATGGACATAGATATAGTTCTCATTAAATCCTGACTCAGATTTAATGCTATCCTGCCTCTTTGCGACTGGACACTTCCCCTTTTCCACTTAAGCTATTTTTGCATAGATGTGAAAAGTAGCAGGAGGTTTCATTACCTCCATCTCAAATGCTGCACTGGATTTAGTACTGGAATTCCAGTACTGGAATTACTGTACTGGATGACTCCCATCTCATCAGTTAGGGACCGATGCTGCTTGGCATAGCCAAGGCAGACAACTCTTAAAGACCACAGCTGCTGTTATATGACCCGAAACTTACTCCTATGTGAAAGAATTTGATAGACATTCCGGGAAAAAGGAACATCTATATGGAGAGGCCCAAGCTCCAATTGTGTTCATTCCACCCAAATATTGATTTAAAGAATCTAAAATCTTGTCAAGTGCAGGCCAAATGCAGTCTGGCAAATCATATAAAGAAAAGATCAATAGAGCTGATTTATATTTTAGTGATCCATCTATAAGCTGTACACTAAGAGAAATAAAGTAAATGTATAATCATATATAAGTTGTATATATACCAATACGTATCTTTCTCTATTTTGATAATCTTGCTGTCTAATGATGGAAAATATACAACAGAAAAAAATAATCTCTGCATTTCAATCCAATACTGCCACCTTGTGAAAAAAAATAATTCTGTTGCTGTTTGTTGATTTATCCTGCAATTATTTGAAACAACAGAAAAATTTTATTTATACTCACGTAACACACTGAGTAAATTGTTTCTGTCAAATAAAAGCCACAGGCCAAATGTCAAAAGCATAAGACCCAGAGACTGGAAAAAAAGGGAATTTTATTGTTTTAATTCAAAACATATAAAAAAATATTTTGAAGCTGCTAAATAAGAAAAAGAAAACAGAATTTTTACCAAGAAAATTGCATTGAAAATATTTAAGTAGTACTTCTGTATTAGTATTTTATTTCTTGTTTCCATTCTTCTGTTTTCAGTTCTGAATCACAGCTGAAAATATAATCAAATATTCACTTCAATATGAAACAGATATAACTAATTACAATGGGATTTGTTTATTAAACATCTTCTTTTTATATTACAATTCAGATAATATTTTATAAATTTAAACAGTCACCTGATACATTGAACAAAAAAATAGTAGCAACAGTAGAAGCATCAAGTTGGTGTCTGGTCTCAATTGCCTCTAATGTTATATTGTACACATGCATTTCTTTTTTAAGTTGTTTTTTTTTTTTTTTTAATTACTAAAGACATTTGGAGGCAGCATATGTATAGGAAGATTTATATCGTAGAGATGGCAAGAGTTACATAGCCTGGCATACACTAGTCCTTAAATTCTTCAACATATTTACTTTGGTAATTGTTAAGGATGCCAACTGAAATGAAGAGGGAGAGCCATAGTAAAGCTAGAAGCCCTCCACTGTCTACGTGACCTGATGCAGTTTTTGTTGAAAATGGCAGAAGAGCGTGTCGAGGCCCAGTGATTACAGTGCAATCCAGCACACAGTTCTAGCAAAGCCATGAGAGATGTCAAACAGTGCTACCAACTGCCTTGTCCTAAACTCTGGCATACATTTTACATTTTTGAAGTGAATCTCCCAGGTGCCCCCACTTACATTTTTCCTTTGTTTTTTGCTGGGGAATGTAACAGAATGTGAAACATTGAATTCCTTTCAAATGAAACTAGTTCAAGAAATGCCCTTCATCTGTCATCATTAGCAAGTGAGTGCTTGGTCAATGAAAGGGCAAGCAGAGACCCTACCAAAAGCAACTGCCCCAGAAACACAGGTAAAGTGTGCATTAGAACCTGACTAGCAACTGTATCACCCTTGCAAATGCTTCTGAAAGTGGACAGGACCACAGTGAAGTCACATGGGCATTCACATCTTGAGCAGAGTTCAGCATATTTCAGTGGGAAGGACCCCTAGCACTGTAAACCCTCCAATGCAGGACTTCTTTTTTATATATAGCATTATTTATATTATCATTATTGGATACCATATCTTCTGGGCCTATCAAGGTTTCTGCACACAGAGTGAAACTCATATATTTGTCCTCCACCTCACGTCCCATTTCACCTGCCTTGCCTCTTCTGTAAACATACTCTGGGATTTCAGTAGGCCTGGCTCTGTGATACAAGCTGAGAAGAGTCCAAAAGCAGCAACGTTAGAAGATGGTTTCTGCAATGGCAGCTGACTGCAGTCGTCCTACACTTCTCATGTGTAAAGCAGGCAGGGACACAAACATACACACTCACCAGCACAGGCTTACTCTTCAGTAAGTATTTCTAATGTAAAAGGATGTGTTTCAAAGGAACCGTCTTTGTTTTTTGTCAGAATTACTGCAGATTCATTACAACAAGAAGTTGTCTTTTGTTATCTGTAAAACAGGAAAAAAAAAAAAAACAAGGATGAAGCTTCTGCAGTCAAAAATACCTTGCATGAACAACTTATTTTACATATAAAACATATGTTACATGTATATCAAATTTGTTGATCAGGAGAAAAAGCTTCAGCAAATACAAGCTTTGCCTGCCCTGTCAAGGTCCTCACTGCCTGGATCATAAAGCTTCTGTTGCTGAATTGCAGAATGAAGACAGCTATAAGCTTCTCAGACTAGCTCTGCAGTGGATTTGGGTCAATAATGCACCATGTAAACCTATGGACTGTATTAGATAATTGGTTTTGCACTTTCCCTGAAGAAGATCCTCTACTTTTAAGGGCAATTAAACAGACTCTTCAAAACTGGAGTGTATTAAAGTATTGGTGTGATATCTTTTTCTTCTAAAAAACCCTGAATGGTTACATATTTCACTTGAACACTAGCATCTGCAATAATGCTGTTGTAATAACTATGCAGTTTCAATGCTTTATTTTGAGACATTTTAATAATAATAATTCAGTTGATCTTAAATTATCTGAAAAAATTTATCTGAAATATTATCTTTATAAACTACCCTACATTTATGTACATTTTACATTACTTTTTACTTCACAAGAAAATCCTTACCACCTCTGAGTATTTCCATCCTACCTTAAGGAGCACACTCTTATAATGATACATTTCTTCCTGAAGACCAACTTAATCACATCCTTACAACAGAGAAGTTTTCTTCTGTTGATCAGCCCTGACTTCCTGGTTATAGGCAACAGGCCTATAGAAATGTCTTTTTTATTGGCAAAATTGTTTGCTAAATGCATGACACGGTGCCCATGGTCTTCAGTCACCATGATCACAACATAACTCTCATTACAAAACAAGTATCAAGTGCACATCCAGCTCCACGCTTGAAGACTTAAAATCATGGGAAAGTTCACTGGTTACATGATTCTGTACCGTACGAGATATTGCAGGGTGGATTTCAAATGCAAAAGTTTCCACCATTTTAAGATCAAAATGTCTTTTAAAGACAGTAGATGGGAAAAACCCCTACTATCCTTGGCAGATCCTCTTCATTGCTCACAGAAGTGCTCATTTTCTATGTAAAACCTGCCTCTACCTTTCAGCTCTTTTTTTTCTGTTATACCTGTCTTTGCACCTTGGTACTCCTAATCAGACTTTAGGGGCAGATGCATTCTCTATAAATAGTTACACGCTAAAATGATAATGTCTGCGCCCTCCCTGCCCCCTTGCTAGACTGAGTTGTGTGGAGTCTTTAATTCCCCAACTGGACATCTTCTCCAGCTCTCAAATAACTTGTATGTGCCTTTCTCTGATTGTTTCCAAACTATTATTTTTTGCTCCCTGCCCGCAGCTCAGGGAACCCCCTGTAGCCCTCAGGCCAAGCCAGGCTGACCACCTCAGAGCCCATGCCCTCCATGCCCCATGGCTGGCAGGTCGCGGACCCTGAACACCAGCCGACTACCGGCCTTGCCAAGCCAGGCCAGGGCCCTCGTGTGCGAACACAGAATGGATCTCTGGTGGGTTTTCGTTTTTCATGCCTCTTGAGTTCTCCTGGCAAAGAAGATGCAAAACCACAGTATTTCAATCCACCTTTATTATACTTTCCCTTTGGTCTGCTTTTAGTCTGTTTGTTTGTTTGTTTGTTGTTTACGATTAATCGCTGATTCCAATTTATTCCAAACACTGAATTCCATTCCGTTACTGAAAATAAAATAAAATCATAAAGTAAAATAAAATGAAAGAATATAAAATAATAAAACAAAACAAAACAAAATAAGATAACAAAAGGAAGTAAAATAATATGAAATGAAATAATATAAAATGAAATGAAATAAGCACGTCTAAAAGGGCTGGGAGGTGTTTCCCCCGACGCCGAGGCCGGCGGCGCACAGGCCTGCCCCGGGGCCGCGAAGCGCCGGTTGCCCGCCAAGTTTGGCTCCTCCCGCCTGCCTTTCTGAGCCGCTTGCTTCCCGTTGCCGTGGTGACGCTGCCGCTACAACAAGCGCTTGTGGCGGGGCTCTCGTCGTCCCGGCGAGTGGCCAGGCCAGGGAGGCCAAGGGGCTGCGGGGTTTCAAAACGGAGAGTCGGTCGGTCGGTCGGTCGGTCTGTCTGTCTCCGGAGGCGGGCAAGAAGGCGGGGGGTCCGGTAGGAGCTCGGCTGAAGCAGAGGTGAGCAGCTACACGGAGGGCCGTGGGTGCCCTGAGGCAGGACTACAGCTCCCAGCATGCAAAGGGGCGGCTTCGCGTCTCTTCCCCCCCGGGAAACGGCTGTGGGCGGGCGGCCTTCCCACAGCCGTGCCTTGCGGGAGTTGTAGTTTCTCTCAGCGAGGAACTTGCTTCGCGCCTTCGCGGCTGAGATGTGCTCAGCGTGTCAGGCCCTTCTGTTGCTCCAGGAGCCGGCGAGGGACGAGGAGTTGCTCGCTGCCTCCGATGGAGTGCGTCTGGGCTGCCTCCCCTGTCCCCTAACCTGGGGCTAGCGGTGAGGAGAGGGGTGCGGGTTGGGGAGGGACGTGGGACAGGGAGGAACCCCTTCCCCTCCTGCCTCCCTCCATCTATGTGCAGGTCCTGCGTTTCTGTGCGTTAGGCCATTTCTCACTGATTTCTCTGTGTCATTGCAACTTCATCCTGTGCTTTCTGGATTCCTAGTCATATTTTGTAATTGTTAATATGTGTTTATTGTTTGAAGTATTGTTTTTCTTCTTTGCAGCTCCTACGGCTGAGAAAAAACCCTTAGTAACGCCTTCATAGCAATGTTACTGTCCACAAGGGAGAGATAGCAGGCAGAGGTTTGTAACATTCAAATTTGGCAACACTTGCAAAATTTAGGGGGGCAGACTGAGGGGAGGTTCTCCTCCCACAAACTGACGTTTTTCTTAGTTTTCACTTGTTAATGTGGAGTGAGGTGTTCAGAACAAAGTTCTACTGTACCTTTTCATGTTTTAAGCCAGCCTTTCAATAAATACATCTGAATAAACTTATGCTAAATGAGTACTCTCTTTATTTTGGTTCATGCAGCGCTGAAAGTCAGTATTTTCTTTGTGTAGCTTTGAAAGCAGATAAGACACTGTGGAAAGTAGAATGTCAGAAGATATCAAAGAGATTGAAAAAGAAATAGAAGCTGAATTAAGCAGAATCAGTGTTTCTTCCTTTGAAGCAGATGATCCTGACACAGAAGTATCAGACAAATCTTTGAGTGACAGTGAGACAGTAAGTATTCGATGGGCTAAAACTGCTTCTGCTTGAAAGTAGTACAAGCGCTGGAAAGCCTATCTGATTTTCTGACATACCTAACCTGAGGATTTCTTCTGAAAAGTAGTCTCAGTATTATTGCTTCATGAAAAATGTAACCTCCAGTGGCGATAATAAAAGAGATGAGTATCAGCATTCTACTTCAGGGAGAAAATCAGACTTGTAGATAATTATTTGCTTTAGAATCCTCTGAAGCTGGGAGATTTTATTAAAGCTAATGAGGTAGATTAAATCTGGATGAATAAACCAATGATTCTTCATTTAAATCTGCATTTAAATCTTACAAGAGACTGTCTTATGTTTGAAGACTTCCCAGTGCAAATTTCATGTAAATTGGTGCTTCAAGTCCTCTTTTTTGGATGACTTCTCCTTTGAGGAAAGATTTTCCTCTGAAATCAAATCAGTTATTTGGGTAATTTTCAGTTACTTTTATCTTTCAGACTGGTAGCAAAATAAATAATCTACAGAATATTAAGGTAGATGATATCGGTCATATGTGGCCAGAACTCATATGTTTGATCAGACATAAAGATAGGCAAAGGCATCAGTGATAATTATTTATGCACTCACATGCTGAACACCAGCTATGTTTACCACAATTTACACATCTGAGAGAAGGCAGCCCATTTTCCAAAATCCTTGCAGTAAAAGACGGTCTTTTGAATGGAAAATATCTATGTAGTAAAGAAAGTTGAAGCATCTGATTTACGTGCATAATTTAAACACTAGAATAAAATTAATCTATTTTTTTAAAGAGTCTGAACAATTTTAAGGAAAAGATCCTGTGCATGATAAGTATTTGTTAATTTTTGTCTTAAACTTTTTCTTAATTTCTTGGTCCAGCACAATTCAAATAAAATGTTAATTGAAACATATCTCTGAAGATAAGTTCCTAAATGTATTCTGATTAAAATTTAATTAGAATGTAATTAAAAATGAGAATTATTAATTGTTCAGTGAGTGATATGACAATGGGAAGAGTACTAGAATTTGGAACAATTTGGTAGCAATTGCTAGTAATCTCCGTCAGTGCTATATAGGTGAAGCCAAAATGCGTCTTTATTCTTGCATGTCACATATTTGCCTTTTGTCATTTCTGTGAGATGAAAATGTCAAATTTATGTCAAATGTCTTGTTTATCTAGATTTCAGATGACTTGCCAGAATCAGTTATCTATTTAAACTTTATAAAGAGCAGAAATCCAGATGCTGAGAGGCTTATACTGCAAGACTTAGAAGATGAAGAAAGTACAAGTAAGCAGGGATCACGGTTATTTATGCACCTCATATTGCCAGTAGAAGTTATACTAACAGTCATCAGTAAAACAATGCAAACTTTTAAGTAGAGCAAGGAGTGAAACCTATTGCATCAGATTCTGAAGGCATGGTGAAAATCTCTAGCAACAAAACCATGCAGTGCTGTCTCCTACGGTTAACATCTGAGTATGAATTTTTCTAAAAGATTATCTGGTGCTAGGCCATAGATCAAGGCTAGTTGCAGGCTCATTCTCTGAAACGAGACCTGGGCCAGATTCTTCCTGAGAATTTAAAAGGAAGTCACTAGGAGCTGAGGTGATGAGTTGAGGTGATACAATTGAACCCCATAGGATATGTTTAAAGTCTGGCTTTAGAAATATCCAAGCTAGCATTAAATTAAATGACCTTGTAATTCAGAATAATATTGCTGTGTCAGCTGTATTACTGAAGCCAAACTTAGAGCTTATATGTCAGAGGGATGGCATTGTCTGTTCTGTTCTAGTTTTTCACATCATCTTGGGTTTCACACTCATTTAGTGTAACCATCTTTGTGAGCAAAAGTTCCAATATTGTCTATATGTTTTTATATTTGAGGAAGGTTTCTTTTTATCTTTTTTTTTGTAGTGGACTCTTACTCTTTTTCATTATTTTTGTAGTTCTTTGTCAGAGTGGCTGGGCATTTAAGAGTTTTAGAGGAAAAACAATGCTCTCTTTTAGTTTAAAGAAATACAGAGCAGAACTGAGTACTAGTAGGGAATTTTCTCTGTGTACTAAATTACATATTTCTTTCTTCATTAGGTAACATTTATGGAGTAGTTTGCCATGCTTCAGATGACTTGGCAGAATTGGCTTCTGAATATAATGAAGATCCAGAACGATTGAAAAAAAAGGTATTCTCTATTTAAACAATATTTATAGTGAACAAAATTCTATTAAGTCATCTAGATAACTTACACTTGATTTGTTTGCCTCCTAAGGAGACCTATAGATATGTTCAGTTTTGTTTCTGTCGGACTGTCCATAAGATATTAAGATGAGTTTGTATGTGCAGTTCTTTAGAACTGGAACATCAACTATAATACACCATGTCTATAAGTTTTAAAATTTGGAACAAATTCTCTGTATCAGTAGTTGATATGCTGAGCACAGAAATAAAAAATAATTAAACAAAACTGAATAATGCTTTATTGTTAATTATTTGCAGAATATTACCTCAGTAGTAGGATAACACTTTTCAACTTTTATCTTATTTTTTTATGATGATCAGGAGGATGTGCTATTTTTAATCTTGCTCCAGATATATTCCATTATTTTATAGAAAATCTGAGTTATGAACCTGGATTCTTCTATGTTTTCATAGGATTTGACTGAGTAACTTGCTGAAGTTCTTAGAGAAACATAAACCTGTACTTAATTTAGTCACTTTTAATTTGTCGCCTGGCTTTTATTAGTGAGCACTTTTGCAAAGATGATTTTTTTGTTCTCAGAAGACCATTGTTTAGAACAGCACAATTAAGTTATGTGACTTCAGCTGCATTACAAATATTAATATATGCCCCAAGCATGTGATGAATAGATGATAAATGAGCAGAAATAGATTACTTCTTGCCAATAAAGAACAATGAAAGAATTATAGCAATCTTTGTGCCCATAGCATTACTTTCAAACCAACTTCTTAAAAATTTACTCTGTAACTAGTTCTTCCCCTATGTGCGTAACAGTATAAATGCATATAGTGCTTAGTTCCACAGACAGTAAAACAAACCCCAAATGCAAAATATGCATTTTTCCAAGGCAAAATATAAAATATATTTAAAAATCAATATTTATTACTCTAGAAAACAATATTGTGACTGATAAATTTGCATTACTCAATGTCTAAAAATTGCAGTCAGTAGTAAGTTTCATATTACTTTACTTGTAATATGATGAAAAGCTTATGCTTGTTCTGGAAGATTTTTGTAATGTTCTGCATTTAAATTTTGTTTCTTGTTTCTTAATGACAATGTTGAATTATATTAGGTACCATTTGAAATTGAAAATGAAGACTTGCAAGACTTGCAGAGTGCTACACCACCTAGTTACAATAGTCAGGCCACCAGTGATGAAGTGGTCGCTGATGACCGTTTTGTTACAGGTAAGCAAGCATGTTAGTCATTTGGTTGAGCTGATCTCTAGCATCATATCACTATTTTCTGCATTTCTGTTTTCATGAGTATCATAACATTCTTTGTAAAGAGTTACACGTTACAGTATGCAATACATTTTGAAACTTCATGAACTGGACGCGAACAAGTGCCTGTGCTTTTATCTCCTTTCAGGATCACAAAATTATCTTTGTCTTTAAGGTCTTGATAGAAATTTGTTTCAAAAAATACTACCCAAAAATGATTTAAATAATTATGAATACAAACTGAAACCAGATTGGAGGCACTATGCAGGTTTTGCTTGGGCCACAACTTCTTTTATTTTTTTTTATAGTCACATTGGCTGGGAATGTTTCCCTTTGCCATGGCCTTTGTATGTTTTGGGGTGGAGTGCATCAGTTATAAAACCTTTGCTGATAGCTGCAGAAGAAATTCATTCTGAAGCCAACGTGTAATCCTGAAATATATATTGGTAGAATAAGCAGGAGTGTAGCAGAGTCAGTAAGTGTGCGTCATGATAATAAGACATCTCAGATAGAAAACTTTTACGTTGTAGTTCTGATTTCCTTAGGGATATGTATTGTTGGCTGTACCAGCACAGAATCCTTTCTTGTCAAAACTTTAAGACTGTTTAGTGCCCCTCAATGCTTATTAAGAAATTAATAAAACGTTTGCTCTGTTGATTACAAATTTGTAGCTGATGTTGAAATGAGCATAAGCCTTACTCATTGTGAAGTAGAAGAAAAATGTAGAAAAGAACTTGAGCCATGGGAGAAAAGACAAAAGGAGCTTGAAGATGACAAGAGGAAAAAGTGGAAAGCTGAGAGGGAAGCCTGGGAAAACCAGAACGAAGAGGAACACGCAAGAAGGGTGCAGCATCAGGAGGAAATTGAGGCAGAAAGAATAAAGTTAGAGGTTCTTCATAAGGTAATTAATGATATTGAAGCCAATATGTTTCCGTCTAGATTATCTGAAATCAGTATCTAATGTGGAAAAGAAAGTACTGTCTCAAACTGTGACTGTCCTAAACTCTGTCTGCTTGTGATAATAAAATGAGATGTCAGACATATTTAAGTACAATCCATTGGCATTTATGCGTTTACAGCTTTGATCAACACTGAATTAATTTGCTTGCCCAGTGCTGAATTAGTCTTTAGGCTTTGCCTGTTCTAAGTTTTAATATTGTGACACTGAAAAAAGTCCTGGAAATGAGAGTTGTGTGAAATTACTCAAAAATGAAAAATGGTCACTGTGCTTTAATAGAAAATATGTATTTACTTTGGACATGGCACCCCAAGTTCACATTTGGAAGTAATCTGAACCAAAATCATTCAGTTCAGAAATGCTGGTGCTGTGCTTCATCTAGTTAAAAGTTACAGTACTCTCTTTTCTTGTCTGTATCTGGGAAACTGAGTCAGGCTTCATCTCCTGAGTTCTGCCCCAACAGAACATGACTCCACATGTTGACGAGATGCATTCTCAGAGTATCTAGTCATGTTTTAATATAGTATGTGGAGCATACTGAAGGATAAAATTCGACTGCTTTCCACAAAACAGTATAAGAATGTGAAGAAATCTGAGACATTGTGCTTGTGGGACCACAATATTTTTAGCCTAAGTATTTGTATTTTGAGAGTTGAAATAACACTATGTTTTCAGTATTGCTCTGAAGAGGTGGGCGTCTTGGCCCTAGCAAGGTAATTCAAGTCACCAAAATTTAAGAAAGGGTTTAGTAAGTGAAAAGACCTTTGATCTCTGAAGGCCCGTTCAGTGTCTAATAGAGCTCCGTTTTCAACAGGCCACCGAATTGATTAGGCTTCCTCTGCTCTTTGATGTCACAGAGAAGTTTTGGATGTAGGATGGCTTTCTTTTTCTAGACAAGGTGGGGCTTGTCGCCATTTAGACACTTTGATAGTACTATTGCTAGTACACACTTTCTGGGGGTGAGAGATGGAGACTAACTTCCCTGTTACAGAGCTAGATGTCTGCTATTGTCTAAACAGCATGCTCTGAGCATGCATGAAAAACAGTGCTTAGGCATCTGGGAAGACTATACTCCAAGTTGCAAGTGCTAGTTTGGTTATACTGGTTCCTTCATATCCTGCTGTGTATTTAGTTTGGCTGATACTGATTTATCTTGGTTGCGCCAGGAGTTCTGTGGTTCTGGCTCAGCCTCTGGTTTTTAGGTACTTACTGTCTGCTGATTTTCAGTCAGATGTAATTCCAGATCAGTCAGATTTGTTTTTTTTTTTCTGATTGTGAATATGTTGGGCAAGGAGGGAAATGCTATTTATTTGCCAATAGTTAGAAAATAGACTCACACTTTCATTTTCCATTGAGAAACAATTTCAGTGAAAA
This sequence comes from Eurystomus gularis, assembly GCA_013400335.1. Lineage (NCBI taxonomy): Eukaryota > Metazoa > Chordata > Aves > Coraciiformes > Coraciidae > Eurystomus > Eurystomus gularis. Next base: position 4,034 of record VZZY01023254.1, on the reverse strand, counting down.
ACTATTTCTTTAGCTTTACTGAACACAATTCCTTTTGAAAGATCTTAAGATTATTAGTGACGTGCCAATGAAATTACAGGAAGACTGTTCATGCTACTCTCCAATTGTTTACTTCTGTTGTGTTTCTATTATCTACCTGTACTTTGAATGTTTGTTTCATGATCATAGTTTTCAGCTGCAATAGTAGTACAGAATTTGAAGAGGAAGGTCAGTACCAAGATGCTGACTCTTTGAAGGTATGTATCTTCCAGTACATGACCAAATCTGCATTACTGATGGAAGTGTCCAGTTGTTTTATTTTGATCCTCACACAGCTGAGTGTCTCATTTTAATTCAGGCGTTCACAGAAGTAGACTGTTGGAAAGTCAAGAAGATGGGGGAGATTGTAGAGAGGGTATTATGTGATGTTCCAGGTTTTGTACAATGTTCATTTCAGTTAATTTGTTGTGCAGAAACTCCAAACTGCAATAGAAGATGAGTTACAGAAAGAAGATAAAGTTTGGAGAGACAAAATGATGCAGCCTGAAGTAAGGTTGTACAAAGAGCTTTTGTCACAAAACTGTGAGGTTACTATCATGTATTTGAGAATAAATGTTTTTCTGGAACAGTTAGTGCACCAGATTTGTTTATTAGTGCTAAATGTGTGCCAACACCTGTCCTATTTTAAAAGTGGTTGAAGTCTGTCCTAATTGGTTTGGCCTAGGAATTGATCATGAAGCTGCAGCTGCAAACGAAAGAGGAGAAAAAGGCCCTGAAAGAGCAGAAAGCAAAAGAAAGACAACATCTGGCAGAGCAACAGAATACAGCAGCTGTGAAAATCCAAGCTAGATTTAGATCACTTTCAATCCACAAAAATTATGCTTCCATCTTAAAACAATGGAAAGACAAAACTAAAAAGAAACAGAAAATACTAGAAGAAATAGAGGGAGAAGCGGAAGAAAAAGAGGAAAAAATGAAGAGGCGAATGGAAGAAAATAGGCAAAAGAAAGAAGAGGAAAAAAAGAGACAAAAAGAATTTGAAAGACAGAACTATTTGGAACAGGTGAGGAGGCATGAGGAATATGAGAAAAAGAAAGCAAGCCTGCAACTTGAAAGAGAAAACCAGCTGCAAATAAAAGAACAGAGAAAATTAGAAGAAAAAAGTGCAAAAGCTATGATGACTGAAAGTGGAGAAAACAACAAAGAAAACATAAAGGATAAGCAGACGGAAAGTAGAAAAGCAATAAGAGAACAGAAGACAGAAGTAAATAAGCAAATAGAGGAAAAAAAACAAACTGAAATGATGGATGAAAGAAGTAAGTGGATGATTCCAGCAGAAAGAAATTTGACACCAACACCAAATATAGTTTCTGAGAAGAAGGAACACTCTTCTCAAGTAACTAATGAGAACATACGCATGAATTCAGTAACACATGTAGACGAAAATTACTCACAAACTAGAAATCTTAATAAAGCTTCAAGTAGTCATACTTCAAAGGATGAATCTGTTAATCTTGGAACTAATGACATGGTAGAAAATAAGGCAAATAATATATGCAGCAGTCCACCAAATGTCCAGCCAAATGCTAGTAATGGAGAAGTCAAAGATCAATTTTCTCAGTCTGAAGTAATGAAGAAAACTGAGTTCCTAGTGGAAGATGCTAATGAGGACGTTAGAGAGACCTGGGATGGAATTCAAGATGTAGCTGATTGTTCTAGTAGAGTAATTCTTCCTGATGATATTGAAAAGAAGAGAATAGAATGGATGAACACATGTAAATCTTGGTCTAAAATATATGAAGAAAACCAAAGAAAGCAAGCAACTATAAAAAAACGACCAAGAAAAAGTTTAGTTAACAAGATGCCTCCATTAAGTACACAACAGATAATTCATAGTGGCCCTTGGAATACTCTGCAGCAGGTAACTATATAGAAGATTTAGAGTTAAAAGTGAAGCTATACCATCACTTCTTTTTTTTTTTTTTTTCTTTTTATTGATTTGGTATATCAGCAGAATGCTGTTTTGGAAGAGGACATAATCATTGAGCAGGATATAGATCTCAGTGAAAGTTCCTCTTCATGAGTGCAGAATAAAGTCAATGAAAATGGCTTTTGAATTCCTGTGAGCATTGGGGAGTAGACTGGTGTGGTATTAGTCTTCAGGTGACTGATAGTATCTTTGGCCTGTAAAAGGCAAGAGCTCTTAGCTCCTATTTTCTCCTAAATTAACATAGTTTTGCCTTTTTATGAGGGTCCACATTTCAGGTCCTGCTCATCTAGGCTGTTCAGAGTTTTGAGAAGGCTAGTGTCTCAGAAGCATGACATTGCTGATCAGCTTATAGATGGTGTTTTGCCATAAAGGGTGTCTCTTTGTTCCCAGCACTTACTTTTCTTACTGCTTACTAACCTACTACTGTTTGCTTGCTCTGTGCTCTTATGTTGGTATCCACTCTGAGATGACACGCTAGACTACATAGACTTTCAGTCTGAACTATTTTTATCTGTTCTTACATGCTCAGTCCTCACTCATAATAGTGTGATGGGAAACAATTCACACTATTAATTGCTTTGCTTAGTGTTAATCTTCCATCCATTCAAATTCAGTCATTAGCCAAGCATTGGTTTTACTTATTTTAAGGTGATGTTAGAAACAAGCAGATTGTTTTAATAATAACTTCTCTCATTTATCAGATCAAATCTGTCATTGCCATGCTTTTCTATATGAAAGGATTAACATTAGTTGCTTTCATTTTCTGAAGTGTTAGTAAAATATAACTGTGGTCTCTTTCTTTTTAAAGAAATTATAATGTGACGTACCATGAATGTTAAATATACAAAGAATTAATTTTATTTATCAATAAATGCATGTAGGTCACAACACTTACACTCGAAGATTTGCCAGCTTGTAGCCTCTCAACGTTATCTGAATGTACAAATCTTCAAGTTTTGACTCTGAGGCGCTGTGGACTAGTTGCTCTGGAAGGACTAAGTAGCTGCAAAGACCTAAAGTATATCAATGTGGAGGTACGAAGCGTGTTTGATTCTTTACTATAGCCTGGGGAGAACTGCCAGTTTTGCTGCTTAGGTGGTTAGGCAGTTGCGTCCAACTGAATATATAACCTTTAGTGCATTAAGAGCATAGGAATATCAACAAAATTCTTCCAAATGTGAACAAAGTTTTGTGCAGATTTGCAGTGCATATAACAATTTGCATTGTACTAAAGCAACATCCTGCAAATGAATCAAGCTAAAAGTGCATCATAGCATTAGTCTAGGATTAGCATTAGTATGGCACAGTGATCGATCTCTGTTACCTCAGTCTCTGATTCATGAGTGGGCAGATGCTGTTCACTATAGCAGGTGCTCATCTTAAGCAGGAGTAGGCAGAAGGAAAAATCCTTTGCAGTACACACCTTGAATATTAGTTTAAATTACTCACATGTCTGCTGAAGGAACAGTATAGTGAGTCATGCTAGATGCATAATGTCTAGGTACTTGCTACTGCACAGTGTCTCACATGGCCTTGTAATACGAAAGAAAACATTTTGTTCTGTGATAGATGCATCTTAGTTCCAGAACTTGCAATTTACATGAAACAACTCTGTTCACAGTTTTAACACAACCAATTCACAAGAAAGTTAATATGCCTGTATTATTTGTAGAAATCTTAAATGCTTCTGCTTGCCCAGTAACTGGTGTTCTTTCCAAAGTATGGGGGCTTTTGTTGGTTTTGGTATGCTTTCATTAAATTTGGAGAAGAGAGCTGATAATAATTGTAGTTAAATTAGTGTTGTCTGCCCATTAATTAGACCTTTGCAATAGGGCAGGCTGAACTACCTGTATCTTTTTCTCAGTTTTCTTATCTATTCAGAGTGTAATTTCTGGAATTTGATAATTTTGGGTACCTCAAAATACAAGAGCAAAGTATAAGGGCATAATGTGTATCTAAGCTGCCAGTATTACTAAGATTGATATTCATATGTGAATTTTTTTAGATCAAATACTGTCTCTTGCAGAACAGTTTTGGGTTTGTGGTAGTTTGTTTGTTTTTTTTT
>VZZY01023253.1:0-16620 GCA_013400335.1 Eurystomus gularis | reverse complement strand
ATTTATTGTATGAATCTATGATGCTTTGAAAGGTGTCACTATCTTCCCTTCTCAGTCGAGACAAGATACCCCATAGAATGCCACAGAAAATCTTTCTGAGTGCAGATCCCTCCTCCTCATGTATGTGTTTATATTATGGAAAGCAAGCTTTTGTAGTCCTGCTAAGTTGAGCTAAGTCAATCAATTCATATTTCAACTGTTTTCCTCCGAAATTTGGACAGTCTTTTCTTGTGTAAAGCTCAGTATAAAGGAAGATTGATTCTGTTGGGCTTGATTGTTTTGAAGTGATAAGCAACACCTTTGTGTGTGCTCACAATCTACCCAATTAAACAGTTGCTTTCAGTAATCTTCCCTCTAGAAGTATGTGATTCAGAACTGCTGTATCAATTTTTTATGTAAATAATTAGCTGAAAGACACCCACAATGTTTTTCTTTTTAATTAGCTGTACAGGGTTCCTTGTACCCCTCTTCCTTTCTGGCTCTTTCTCTCTCCCACTTTCCTTTCCCTTACTTTCACTTTCTGCTTAAATCAATAAACCCATGAAGGTGGAGCGTAAATCACAAGAAACTCCATAATATATAAACAATGAACACCCATTTGTTTAATTTTGTTTCTGTCATTTTGTAGAGGAAATGGAGTGTGTATCTCCAGTGATTAAATAAACAGCATTCATGGGAAATCCTAATTTGGGATCCCATACTACCATTGCCTCCTTCCCTAGCTCTGAGCTACAGAACATTAGAAGGCCAGCTTATGCTGAAATACACCCATCTGCTCATTTTATTTAGATCTTGCACCATTTTGCCATTGCCATTCTTAGAAAGTGACTAAACCTAACATTGACTGGATAGCTCTTTCTTTTACCTCAAATGATTATAAAGTTTTCTCTATTTTATTACAGTCTCTTGAGATTGTGACTGATTTGCATATTCTCTAACACTTAATTAACGATGTCACTTTCCCACTGCCTTGAAAACAGTTTTCATTTTTTCCTCGGCAGGCCTCCAACAATTACCTCCCACATTTTCTGCTGCAGTCCTTTTTATTACTTTAATGACAAATAATTGGACAGATTCTGAGTAATGAGGGTGAGAGCCAAAGGACTGTTGCATAGGAGACGACTGCTTGTTACAAGACACTTTTAGTGGTCTCTAAATCAGATAGACAAGTAGAGTAATGATCATCTTGCAGTAATGAGACGCAATTAAGAATCGCTGCAGCAAATGACAGAGCAGTTCATTGAACAATAACCTCCCTCTTCCTTTTTTCCAAAGAAGATCGAAGCTTAATTATAGCATCACCATTTGCAACGCTATAGTTAAAGTTGTGTCAGCATTTCCATTATAAACCTGCTACTTCCAAAGGCTTATAACTTGCATGAAGAAAAAATCTGCTTTAAGCTGGAAATTTTCCTGCAGAGCCTTTCAGTTTGTTATTTAATTTTTATGATTTATTTATTTATTTTAAAAAGTGGACCGGATCCACATCCAGCATAGCTTCATTGGTGTGACTGAAGCTATAATAATTAGCATTTGCTGAAGATGCTACTCAGACACTGTATGAGCCCACATCTACCAACACACAGAAACATGGCACTTAAGCTGAGGAGCAGCAAGTGCTGCTTTTGAGAAAAAGACTCTATGTTGTTTTTCTGGTGAGGAGGAAAGGAGGGCATTCAGTGTCTTGCAGTGATGGGCCTATACAGCCAGGTTCTTCAGAGAACTCAGCTCCCATTTAAGTACCTAAGTAAGTGGCCAGCTTTTCTATATAATAACCATGATAAGCACTTCTGAGTGCTCATGTAACTTTAACTGCTTGAGATTCACCCTTGAGGTGATTCTGATGTCACAATTTGTCATTCAATGCATATGTCGCTGGGTTATTGTCATCACTGAATAGACCAGGCAGGAAGGAGAAGGTTGATTAGAAAGCAGGCACTGTTTTACACATAAATATCCTCTATAATGAACACAGATTAAAAGAGAAGTTGAGAAAGAAATAAATGACAGCATAATCATCTTTCGGGAAAATACGCTGTGCTTGACTGTTTTCCTGAGTATGAATGGCTATTTAAGTTGCAAGGGTGACATAGGCAGCACAATCTAGTGAATTCCAAATAATGGATAATTCTTCATATGTGCCTTGAACTCTTCCACCTTATCTCCACAAGAGGTTAGAAAAAGATGCTTCTGCCTTGCTAGTGAATTCACCAATTGTTGGCCTTTGATATAATCTTAAATTCATGTAAACAAGAGGCAGTTGTGTTTTATTACCTGTATGCTTCAAAATTGATTACTGTTTTCTATGCATCCTAACAAGATGATGGGCTTTATTTCTTTTGTGTAATCAGAAAGGTGCTTTGGGCACATTATTGACCAACAAACCAGTTTATATGAAAACTCCATAATTACAGGTCATCTGTTTATATAACATCCAGCAACTGCTGTTCACTCTACAAGCAAAATAAAGGTGTTACATTATTTTCCAGTTACAGCTGTTTTCATCTTATGAAGTGTAACTGTCAAAGTCAGTTAGATATCTCTGTTTAGTTATTCTGTGGTGTAGGGGAATTGTTCACTAATCAACAAGACTGGAATAACTTGGTCCTGATTTGACCCCTTTATCTGAAAATGGAGTACACTGGCAGAAAAGCCTTGGGCAGTATTGAGTGCCATTGCTCATTAGCTTTGGTGCAACCAGAAATGACCTGGTGCTATCTGGAGTCTGTTGTACCTGTATCACACTGGAAGGTCCTAAAGGGAGCCTTCAGGAGAAGGGAATGGTTATGGAGAAAGGACAGCCAGGAGCATGCAGTCCTACTGCATTTCATAGTTCTGTCAGTGCTAATAAACTGAAAATCCAGTTCAATTATTCAGTATACCCATATAACTCCTATATTAATTTTAGTCCTTGGAATTAAAATGAAGAAAAGTTAAAACTGCTACTTCATGTCTTCAGATCATTAAAATGTCACAAACCAGCATTTTGGTGGGTTTCTCAACTTTCTAGACATCAGCTGGGAATATCATACTGCTTTGATAAGCAAGTCTGGGGAATTCCTGAAGTATATTGAAGATAATTTCTTGTCACAACTACTCAGTGAATGAACTAGAAAAGATGTTCTCCTAGACTTGTTATTTATGAGTAGAAAAGGACTCATGGAAGATGTAATGCTAAGTGGCTGTACTGACCACAGTAATCATGAAATTGTTGAATTTAAAATTTTTGGTGTAATGAGAAAAAAGTTCTGTAGAACTATCTGGGATTTTAAGAGAGGAAACTTTAAGCTACTTAGGAGCTAGTTAGCAGTGTTCCCTAAGAATACACTTTTGAGGGCTAAGGGGTCTGTGAATGCAGCCTAGTTTTTAAGAAACACCTTTTAGAAGCACAGGAGCAGGCCATTCCACTATGTTGTAAGTCAAGCAAGTGGGCCAGAAACCAGCTTGGCTGAACAGGAACTCCTCATGGTGCCTAGGAGGAAAAAGAAATTGTATGATCTCTGTAAGCAAGGTTGAACTTCAAAAAAGGATTACAAAACTGTGGTTTATACATGCAGGGAGAAAACATGAAAGGCCTAAGCTCAATAGAGTAGAAACTGGCCAGTTTTTTGTCAGACAACAAAAAAACCTTTTTAAAATATGTCAATAACGAGAGGAGGACTAAGGAAAATATTGGACAAATACTTGATGAAGATGGTCACCTGGCAAGTAGGGATGAAGAAAAAGTGAAGGCATTCAATGCCTTTGCCTCTGTCTTTAATGCTATGAAGTGCTGGGGCCTGAGTTGTGTGCCCCAAGTTGGAGTTGACCTGTGGATAAGTCACAACCTAGCAGAATGTTTTGCTGTTTCTGTTGGCTTCGTGTTCCAGAGGCAGAACCTGGCCCACCTGTGTCTCTATGGCCCTGCCCTCACCCAGATGGTCATAGCTGGGGTGGTGGGTGAGGCCAGGGTTATATTAACCAGGAGCCAATTAGTTAGAGGAACTTCCTGTTGGGTGTGGCTTCTGTTGGGGCTGGCTGCATCTTGCTGAGTTCTCATGGTGGTGTCCTTCCATGTGAGGGAGCCATCTCTGTTGTGTCCAGCAGGCGATGCTGGCACCACAGTGGGCAGTAGAGAAGCTGGGCCCACAGGAATTTATGGCAGGACTGTCTGAAAGAAGACTTCTAAGGGTATGTTGCTGAGTTCAGCATTGGCCTGTGCGATCAGGCAACTGATGGCAGTATAAAATGATGATGGCTGAACTAGCACAGCATACTAATAATAGACCTTGGGCCACCCACTCCTCTGAGTCAGAGGACCATGACTGTGGGAGCAATGGCTTTCCATTTGTGGACACTGAAATTGTAAGAGATGAGTTGTATCAGTTGAATTTTATGTTTTGGAGATGACATGTAACTTTTATTTACAAGGTGAAGGGCAATATCAAAACAAATATATTCCAGTTATTTCCTTCCTTTTGTTCTTTTTATATCCCCCCTTCCCTTTTTAAATTTAGCTTTAAAATGTCACTTTTAATAACAGTTTCCTTTTTTCCTTCTTCAAATAACTTCATTTCCTGTGACACTCTTAATAAGAATTTCTGCTCAGCTACAACATAGAACCTTTTTTCACTTACATAGCTAAACGTCAGCTTTTAGGACAAAGGGAAATGTTAAAAGGAAGATCTGTGTGACTACTCCAGGGCTAGCAGTGTTTAAATTTATGAACTTCTATCCTCTCTGAGAACTGCATTTTTGGGAAACTAATGGCAATTTTATTAGTTTTCACAAATGAATCTGGAGTTTGATGCTCTGCTCATTGGGTAGTTATGGATGATTCGATGTTAACAGGTAAGAGAGAGCTGAAGAAAATAAGTCTTTATTGTGGTTCACACTTGTAAAGAGATACAGCTTTTAACTACTGATTTTAATGAATCATGGAAATATTTTAGCTCACTTGCTTTGTTTGCACAATTTTACACCTGGAATGGGAAAAATATGAGTTTGCCTTGTTTTGTAACGCATGCATTTTTTACATTGATTTGGCTGTTTAAACTTTATACTTGGGGTACTGTAAAAAGATCTTGTTCCTCTGTTGTTTTTCCCTTACTTAAGCCTCTATGGTAGGAAACATATGCCCAATAAAATGTGAGAATAAGGCCTTTCAAAGAGTTGATGAACAGGGAATCCAAAAACTGAAGGCCTTTCAGTAGCTACTTTTTAAGTTTGTGTTTTGCAAATACTGCTACATGATGATCACAACTGTTCATGCAGTTGTATGTAAGAACATAAAATAACTTTTAAGATTTTTATATGCTGCCCCATTCACGGACTAATAGAATGGTTGAAACTAGAAGAGACCTCTGGAGGTCATCTTGTACAACCCCCTCACTCAAGAGATGAGCACTGGAAGGGGCTGCCTGTGCTCAGTGCCCACAGCTGCTGCTCTCCCCCATGCCAAATCTCAAAGAGTGAGCCAAAGGTCCTGCTGGAGCCCGCACACCTAGTGTGTGTACTTGCAGGAGCTCTGTACAAATTGCACAGGGACAGAGACTGCAGCTGCTGAAGACCAACATGGTCATGGGCAGTCACAGATGACCCCCAGTGTCATTACAGGAGTGTGGGGAGCTGCTCTCCAACAGCTGCCCAGCTAGGAAGGCTGATATCCTTTCAAATGGGAAAAGCCTGTTCCACAGCACAGTTGCCACTTTCTTATTGGCCTTGCAAGGTGGTTTTAATCTCAGACTTGTCAAGTCTCGTTATAAGAGGCTGGTACCCAAAGCACAAAGGCCCAGCAATACAGCTGAAGAGCTCTGGTGAGCTCCTTGGTGCCAACAAAACACCCTGGCTCAGCTCCTCTAGGGCACCTCTCAGGGGAGAAGGACCTGCCCCATGTCTCTGGAGGGAAAACCTCAGACAGAGATCACAGAATGGTTGAGGTTGGAAGGGACCTGTGGAGGTCATTATGGCCAAAGTCCCCACTCAAGTAGGGGGGACAACAATAGAACAGGTTGCCCAGGACCTTACTGAGAGGACTTTTGAAGGTCTACAAGAAAAGAGAGTTCACCAGCTCTATTCACAACCTGCTGCTGTGCTCAGTCAACCTCACTGTAAGAAAGTACTTTCTTTTTTCTCTCACTTCTCCAGGTTAGACAGTCTATACTTTCCCAGTCTTTTCTCCTATGGGAGATACTCCAGTCCTTTCACCATCTAGGTGGCCCCTTGTTGGACTTTCTAGAAGGCCCATGTCTCTCTTGTAGTGGGGAGCCCTGAACTGAATACAGTGCTCCAGGAGCGGCTTCACCAGTGCCGAAGAGAGTGTAAGGATTGCCTCCCTTGACCTGCTGGCAAGACTCCTTGTTCAGCCCAGTATACCTCTGGCATTTTTTGCCACATGGGCACAGTGCTGGCTTTTGTACAACTTGCTATCTGCCACACTCTCCATATGCTTTTCTGGAGTGGTTTTCCAGAATACATTGCTGCAGGGGATTATTCTTCCCTAGGGGCGGGACTATGCACTTTCCTTTGTTAGAGCTGATGAGCTTTCTCTCAGTCCATTTCTCTGAGGTGCCTTTGGATGGCAGCATGATCCGCTGGCCAGGCATCCTCCCTGTTTTGTATCATTGGCAAACTTGCTGACTGTACACTTTGTCCCATCATGCAGATGATTAATGAAGATATTAAACCGGATTGGAACAAGTACTGATTCCTGGGTAACCCAGTAATTACTGGCTTCAGACATCATGCTACTGATCAACGCACTTTGGGCCCAGTTGTTCAGCCAGTTTTCAGATCACCTCACTATCTACTCACCCAGATCATACTTCATCAGTTTCTCTGAGAGGATTTTATGGGAGATGGTGTCATGAGTGTTACTGAAGCCTATGTAGGAAAAAAAGTTCTTGCCTCCTTTTGTCTAACAAGCCAACCATTTCATCATAAGAGGTTGTGACAAAATCAGAGAATGGTAGAGTTTGGAAGGGACCTCTGTAGGTCATCTGGTCCAAATCCCTGCTCAGGCAGCACAGCCTAAAGCAGATTGCCCAGAATGGTGTCTAGATTGCATTTTACTATCTCCAGTAATGGAGAATCCAAAACCTCCCTGGGCAACGTGCCAGTTTTCAGTCACCTCCACACTAAAAAGTTTATTCCCTGATGTTCAGGGAGAACTCCTCCTGTTTCAGTCTGTGCCTACTGCCTTTGGTCCCATCTCTGGGCAGCACTGGAAAGAGACTTGCATCCTCTCTTCATGTATTTATACACATTAATATGTTACAGTAGACAATATCCACTGTTCTGCCCTCCATCCACCTACCAAGCCAGTCATTTTATTGTAGAAGGTTATCAAGATGGTCAAGGATGACATCTCCTTTGTGAATATGTGCTGACTGCTACTGAGTACCACCTTCACCTTCATGTGCCTGGAAATGGTTTCCAAGACTAGTTATTTCACAACTTTCCCAGGGATTAAAGTGAGGCTGAACAGCCTGTAGTCTCCTGGGTCCTCCTTGTTATTCTTGAAGAAAGGCGTGACATTTATTTTTCTCCAGACTCCAGGCTTGTCTCCCAGTTGCCATCATCATTCAAAGATTATTGAGAGTGACCTCCAAGTGACACCTGCCAGGTCCCTCAGCACTAGCGAGTGCATCCCATCAGGTCTCATGGATTTATGTATGTCCAGTCTGCTTAAGTATTTTCCAAGCAGATTCTCTTCTACCAGGGGTAAGTCTTCCTTTCTCTAGATCATCCCTCAGATCTTTGGGGACTGGGACTCCTAAAAATCAGTATTGCTGGTTAAGACTAAGGTGCAGAAGGTATTCAGTAACTCAACCTTTTCCATGTCCTGTGCAACCAAGTCCCCTGTCTTGTAGAGTAGTGGCTCTACTTTTTCTTCCTACTTTTTCTTAGTCTTCCTTTTGACACCTATGTACTTATCATGTACGATATTCTATCAAAGACATCCAGTTTGACATTCAATTCCATTTGGGCTTTAGCTTTCCTAACTGCACCCTTGGATCAAGTTTCTCTATTCCTCTCAGGCTACCTGCCCTTGTTTCCACCCTCTTTAGGCTTCCTTTTTGTGCTCAAGTTTGGTCAGGAGCTCTTTGTTTCTCCATGCACATCTCCTGGCATTTTTGCCTGCCTTCATATTCATTGTGATGGACTGCTTTTGAGCTTAGAGCAAGTGAGTTTTGTAACCAGCTTACTTGGGCCCTTCTTCCCTCCATAGCTTTATGGCAGGGAACTCTTCCAATCAGATCTGTAAAGAGGTCAAAGTCAGCCATACCGAAGTGCAGGGCTGTGAGTTTGCTTTAATCTTCCTCCCTGCCCTCAGGATTCCAAACTCCACCATTTCATGGTCCCTGCAGCCAGGGCTGCCTTTGACCTTCACATCCCCCATGAGCCCCTTCTTGTTGGTGAGTATGAGGTCCAGCAGAACACATCTCCTTGTTGGCTTGTCTGTTACTTGGAGAAGGAAATTATCATCAATGCACTCTAGGAACCTCCTGGATTGATAATGCCCTGCTGTGTTGTCTCCCCAGTAGTGGGGCAGCAATTGAAATTTTAAAAAGACTAGGGCTTGTGAGAGTGAGGCTACTCACATTTGTCTGCAGAGGGCCTGATTCACTTGTTCTTACTGGTCAGGAAACTTATAGCAGACAGCCAGTATAATGTCAATTTCATCTGTTTTCTCTTTAAGCCCAACTAGTTGGTTCCTCATCCATCCTCAGGTAGAGCTCCATGCACTCTAGCTGCTTTCTCACATAAAGGGCAACTCCTCCTCCTTGTCTTCTCTTTCTGTCCTTCCTAAAAAGCCTGTATCTCTCCATTGCAAGACTCCACTCATGGGATTAAATCCACCACATTTCTGTGATCCCAATAAGATTGTAGCCCTGCAACAGCACACAATCTTTAATTTGTCACATTTATTCCCCATACTGCATACATTAGTATACTGGCACTTCAGAGGCATCCCATCATGTTAAGCTCCTGGAGAGGATTTGGGTTTTTTTTTCATAGTAGTACCTTGCAGGCACTTCCTTGGTTACATGCAAAAAGCCCCATTTTGTTGATTTGTGATCCCTTGTGGTCGGATCACCCCATACCTTTTACTCAGTGATCTTGCTGGTGGCTCCCTCACGGAACTACTAGTTACCCATTTGCTCCCCCACCATTGTTAGTTTAGAGTCATCTTTATGAGGTCAGCCATCTTGCTGATGACAATAGCTTTGCCCAGGTCAAGTGGTGTTAATCCCATCTCTCCCAAGAAGACAGATCTGCAAACAAGGTCCTGTGGTCATAGAAGCCAAAACCCTGTCACCAACACCAGTTCTGCAGCCAGTTATTGTTTTGTCCTATTACTGCCCTTCTTCTCAGGACAGTCAAGCATGTTTGTGCTCATAATGTTGCTAAATAAAGAGTTTGGACTTCTTCAGAGTGTGCGTTGACAAATCAAAATATCCTTTTATTGTCCTATGAGATTAACGTATTTCATGTACAGTGGAAGATACCTTATTTGGAAGTGCCTTTAAGAGCTGGGGCTGGAAGAGATAATAATTATGTTTTCTGTATTGCTAGATAGTTCTGGTGCTTGTTGCCTTTTTTGTGCCCTTTGTAGAGTTCTGTGTATATTTTAAAATAGCACTATACATGTAAAATACAAATCTTACAACAAAACTTTTTAAACATAGGTCAACTCTTTGGGAAGAAGGGGAAATGGCATAAAATGTTTTCCAATGATAGCTTTGAAGCCAATAGGGAATATTCCTTCTTTCTTCTATAATCCTTCTTTCTTCTATAATCTGCGTAAGAAAAGTGGTTGCCCACTCTGTGCTTTCATGGCTCCTTTAGCAGCTAAAATGTCAAATTCTAAATCATTCTAAGTATGACATGATGCAAACGCTTTTGGAAGGAAGCTATGGTCTATATTTGTTCTGTATGGACTGTGTTCATTGACTTTAAGTGCGCCATTGTCAAAAATGAATTTGCCTCAGCAGATATGTAATGTTAGTTCTTCAGCACTTGGTGAATAGCTGAATATTGATAAAGCCTGAAAATGAACAGGACTTATTCAGCATATACTGATACATTTAAAGGTAAATAAAACCTGATTTCATCTTTAACTTCTCCAATGTAGCGAAATGATTAGTTTAAAAATGAAACAGAACCCTGACACAACTTTCACTTATTTGATGACTTTTTACAAAATCTAAAGTATTACACACATAGCTAAGACTATGCTAAGCAGACAGTCCTTAAAACTTGTTCTATCCTTGCCCTGCCTTTTTGACAGGCAGTACTTATCCGTATGTGTGCATGTATTTATGTATAAATACACATACTTATTAAAAAATGCTAGAATTTTCAAAGCAGATGGGCCTTCCTTTCCTCATTGCAATGCCATAATTTCTTTTTAGTCTCAGTTTTCCTCTACCTTCTGGACCCCTATGACCACTAGCAAAGTCTGTGGGAGTGAAGCAAGTTAAGGATCTCTTAAGTCAATTAGAGATATGCAATTCCATGGGATGAGATGGGAAACATCTAAGGGTGATGAAGGAATTAGCTGATGTTATTGTGAGGTGGCTTTCTTTCACCTTTAAAAGGATAAAGAAACCCTTTGAAGGGAGGTTCCTGATGACTGAAATAACATAAATATTGCAACCACCTTCAAGAAAAGCAAGAGGTAGGATCCAGGCAACTATAGGCAATGTGGAAAGGTTAAGGAGCAAATCCTCTTAGAAGTTATTACTAAACACTTGAGGATTAGGAAGGACATTGTCCTATGCCAACATGGGTTTGCCAAGGGTAAATAATGTCTGATCAACCTGACTGCTTTCTATGGTGATGTGACTGGCACTGTGGGGAAGGCAATGAGTGCTGTATACTTTGACTTTATCAAGACTTTTGACAGTCTCCTAGTCTCATTATCAGCAACTTGGTGAGATACAAGCTGGTTAAGTGAATGATAGGTGATTGGGAAATTGGCTGGACTGCTGAACTCAAAGAGTTGATACCGGTGGCACAAAGTCCAGGTGGTAGCCAGTAACTAGTAGCATGCCTCAGCTATCAACACCATGAACAAAATTGTTTAAGATCTTCATCAATATCTTGGATAATAAGATAGAGTGCAAGTGAGTCTCCAGCAAGTGTGTGGAAAACCAGCTTCAGTGATCAGCACACCAGAGCACAGGGCCCCTAGCTAAAGAAATTTGGACAGGCTTGAGAAATGGAGTGGCAGGCATCATACAGAGTTTAACAAATGCCAGGTCCTGCATCTGGGATGGAACAACCCATGCAGCAATACAGACTGAGGACCAGCTGTCAGGAAAACAGATTTACAGAAGAGGACCTGGCTGTCCTGGTAGGCAATTTGTTGTCAGAGTCTGTCAGAGAAGCCTACTTCAGCTGTATCAGAAAAGTGCAACTAGCAGGTCTGGAGAAGTGATTTTATATTTGGCACTCATGAGACTTATGTCTGCAATGGACTGTCTAGTTTTAGGCTCCCCCAGTACATGAAGAATATAGACATACTCAAGTGAGTCTAGTGGAGACCACCAAGATGGTCAGGAGGCTCGAGCATATAGCATAGGAGGAGAAGCTGAAAGAACTGAGTCTGTTCCGCATAGAGAGCACAAAAGGGAGACCTTATTGCTGTCTTGTAAACTATGTAGTGTGAGGATAGAGAGAAGGTGGAGCCAGACTCCTGTTGGAGGTGCATGCTGGTAGGATGAGATGCAACAGAGACCAGCTGACCCATGGAAAAGTTTGAGGTTTACATGTTAAGATGATGTGAAATATCTGTCCTTGGAAGTATGTAAGACTCCTCCAGACAAGCACTCCAGCAGCCTGATCTAATTACATACGCTTTGAGCAGGAGCTTTTCTCTAATGACCTCTCTAAGTACCTTCCAGGGTAAATTATTCTGTAATTCTACAGATACCACTGCAATTCATATTTTCAAGTGCTCAGCTTTGCAAAAATTGGACTCTCTGCTTAAAACTTCCAAACCAGTATATATTTCTGTGGCATAACAAGAAAACACTGATTGTGTTAAAGAACATACAACTGATCCTTCAAGAAACTGGAAGATTCAGTTCTGAGTATACAAATTTAAAATGTCCAGAAGGATTTAATGTACTATCCTAGCACTAAACTAAGCTACCTTATGTAATTTCTGTTCCTTACACTTCCCCCCAACTGGCTTTTTTAAAAACAATAAACAGCGTTTACCTGCTGCCAGAGTTCCAAGTAGATATAGGGAACACTTACTAACAATTGGGGACTAATCAGTTTTCTATTCATATCCAAACCATTTTCTCTAGAAGTCTTCTCAAAATCATTCCCTGTCATGTGTATATGTGTATAATCACACACATCTTCTAAACACCAGCAATTATCCGTGTTTCGTCAGTTCTTGATACTTTTGAATTTGGATTATAAGACAATATACTTTATTCAGCAGATTTGTTTTAATCTAATTACATAGGTGAATAAAAATTGCTGCATGCTGTTGCATCTAATATAAGTTATCTATTATTCACACCACATTTACTTTTAATATTCATGCAGATTCCCTTTGACATAACCTACTGTGTCACAGTTAATCCAATAAAGATAAAATATAGCTCAGCAAAACACTAGTCGATTCCAGCATTCTGGTAATTATTAAAGACTATTTCACACTGGTTCCTTCAATCAATGCATTTCCCCTTGGATGTGATAGCACTCCTCTTTGAAGCTTTCAATCCTCCCAGTGGATTCAGGGGAACATTCAGGCGCTTTTTTAGTCTCTAGGTCTCCGAGGCAGTTCAAAGAGCACAACAAGCCATCACTGGTTTATCCTCAAAGGCTGACACTGTCTGTTTGATGTATGGTGACTTAAAAAGTCATCTCTAGCAAAGTACGTGTTTGCTACCAGTCTATTGAATCAGCCATTTATCAGCTAATCTGTATGCACCCAGCACGTCTGCTAACAGATCCAAGGATAGAACACAGTCTCCTCCCGGGCCTATTATTGATTTGATTTCCCTCTCTAATTTCATAGTGGTTTTGGTGTCCAGTTATTGAAGCAACCTTTTACCTTATAAAATAAGAATGTATGCCACCATTCTGGTGGTTGTAAATTTGTGTGTAAGTGGTGAGACCTAAGACTGCAGTGATGCCGTTCCAGCAGTACTTGCCTTTTGCTTGACCCTCAGTAGCCTGCAGCCCCTGCCTGCCAGGGTTCATGAGACACACACACAGTGCTGTAGATATTTTATGTTATAAATTTTTACTGTAGGGTTGCCAAGGTTGAAGCAGTATGATCCAAGTATGGGTGATTTTATAATAAAGATCACCAGCACTGTTTCACTTTTTTGTTGGTCAGTGGTTGACAATAACTGACTTCTCTTACTTGATGAGGGAGTATAAATAATTTTAACTTATTCCGTATTTTACTATGTACTACAATCTGGAAGGAATTAAATAGTACCTGTTGCAGTGTGGTGCATCTTTTTTATAGGAATGTTTGTATGTAGCTCTTAATAAAGCTAAGGACACTCGGTATTTGTCCCATCACACAAAACCAAACTTAATAAAAGGTTTTCTATCTAAGGAAGAACTTGATACCTTTTTCAATATGGGGATGTTTGCCTCTTAAAACAGTGTGGTCATGGTGACTCTGTCCTCCACCACAGCTTCTGACGTTCGTTTCAGGTACAAGAAGATCAACATCTGTGGACCCTGTTTGCTTATCACCAACCAATAGTCTAATCTTTGGTTTTATGGCAATCCTAAAGGTATGTATTGGTCATTTCTGTGGTCACTTATAGACAGAAACAGTTCCCTTGTAGATTTTTCTGCAATCTTTCCTTTAGAAAGAGTATGTCTGAACTCAGTGATACCTACCAAGATTTTATTTCCTTTCAGTCTTGACCTGAAGCATAGCCAGTGACACAGAATGAATAAGATGGACAGAGTGAATACTAGGGAAAACATGGTGTGATCTTCTGATATGCACTCAATTTAACCTAAAGACTGAGGAAGCTGTGAAACTGGTTTCTCTGTCTCTGTTGTTGCATCCCTGGTGGTGCCAGTGGGACATTTATGAAATATTTAAACCTATTTGGACTTTCTTGTAGACATACTTTGCAACTCTTTGTTATAAAAGAGGGCTTTGGTCTGAGTTTATTGTAGGACAGGCCTCTCAGTTACAATTATCTCCATAAAACAAGTGAGATTCTGAATTACATTAAAAATCATGGTAAGGTGTGCAAACATCATCCTCTTTCCTTGCTTGCCTTTAACAACACGTGGTTCCCTCCTGACAATTTTCTTTACATAAAAAACCTTTGCTCCTAAGGTATTAGTCTTGCCAAATCTCTTACTGCTTCTGTTATTAATCCATCTGATGGTCTAATACTTTTCCTTACAAAAATGCCTAAGCATGCTGCTTTGAAGTTTGCTGTTACTTGTATACAAGGTGGAAAAAGTCTACCTGGAACAACAAAAAATGTTATTGGATGGCTCCGGTGCCAAAGAAAACACAGAATCAAGAAGAAAGTACCTGAACAGTTAATATCAAGAAGAGATCATGCACCACACACTATATAGTGAACACAAAACTGGTGTATTTGACAAAAAAGTGGATTAAATGGTTTTGTAAAACATTCTTCTTTAATTTTAAGATATTTTCCTATTGTTTTTTTCTTTTTTTTTTTTTTTTTTCTTTTTTTTTTTTTTAATTTGCTTCCCATTTTTGCTGACTTTCCACTTGTTTGTTCATGAAGTATCAGATACAAAGACATAAAGCTACTCGGTGGTATTTAGGAGACTCTGGATTTCAAAACCAGCAGTTTCAGGCAACAGGTGCTACTAGGATGAATTTTGTAATGCTTTGAGGGATGTAAGGTCTGCTGTTCAGGTGGAGTGAATCACCAATGTAGTTGCAAACACACACGTCATTTACAAATGTCCTGTGTGGACTGCCTTGGCTAATGTGGTAGTTTAGACCCACTCGGGATCCAAGCACCTTGTGGCTGCTCCTGCTGCTCTTCCATCCTGGACAGAAAGGGGAGACGGTGGAAAATACTACCCCCCTACAGGCTGAGATAAGGAGAATTTAATACAACAATGCAAACGGAAAAGTAAGAAGAATAGTAGTAACAATAACAGTGATGAAGCAATATACAAAACGAGTGATAAAAAGCATACAGGCCATGAGAGCTGCAACGAATGCACCAACCCCTGGCTCAGACTGCGTGCTCCTGGCATCACAGGTGTGATGTCACAGGTGTGTTGGGTCGTTTAGTTGTCTATCCCAACTATGGCTCCCTCCGAACTTTTGGTGAAAATTAATCCTATCCTAGTGAAACCAGGACAGCTAACAAAAGAAGAATTAAAGAAAACAAATAACCTTCCTGAACTCACACTCTGGGGTTAAGGGAACAGTGAAGCTGGGTGTTTATGTTTATACTCATATACAGAGTGCACTTTAAAGCTTTTGAGTATCTCATTAAAGCCACACTCTAGACTTAAAAATTTTCACTCTTCTATCTACTCTTTCTCAGGAAAATCTCAGAACTGCAAAGAAGTGTTTCCTTCTTCTTCTTCTACCACTTCTACATTTACTCTCCTGAGTCGGGGAAAAGCAATTGCAAAATTAATCACCTACTGATACCTCTCTCAAATCTGATCCAGAGCTACTACTCTGGTCTTCTGCCGGTTTCTGGAGCCCATCCTCTACAGTGTACGTCTGTCAGTCTAGAAGATGTAGCTTAGAAAGCTTGGCTTGCATAATGAGATAAACTGAACATGTAGGAAAGCAAGACAGAGCTGAAAGTTAAGTAAGCAAGGTGGCCTAAGAGGTTTTCTGATTCAACTATTTATGTGTCAGGGACTGGATATTAGAATGAGTAGGTGGAACTGCATGAGAGCACCAAAAGAAAGCCCTAACAGGTGATAAAATCCCATACTTCTGTTTTCACTTTATACAGATTAGGTACATCCACTACATGTCATAGATCCCTTTCAAAGAATCTTGTCTACCATTTTAGTATCATTTAAGCCTACCTTGTTGAGTCAAATCACGTTTTCCTTAATTTTGCTGTTATACTGTTTCTGTTTACACAAAAATAAAAATGTTTTCACACATACCAACTAGATCTTGAACTTCTACCTAACACAGTAAATATTTATTAACATCTAGGGATTTTTTTGTTTCTTTCGCTGCTCATGAGTTTACATGACTTTTAGAATTATACGTAAGGCAAGATGGCAGAAAATAATTTCAAATCCCTCCTTCCTACTGGAGTAAAGATAAAAGTACACAGCATAACTTTACAGCACTTTTTATCAACTCCTGAAGTTTCTGTAAAAGATTGTTGCTGACCAGGAAACTAGGTCATGCAATTGTTCTTCAATAAAAATGGTCTTTTGATGTGTCTCAGCAGCAGCCTTTCTTTAACAGGAGTCCTGCAGTTTGAGCTCTTCACAAATTGAGCTTCATGCCACAGATATTTCTTTTGCTTTAATGAAATTCTTCCATCTGGCTTAAGTTTTGTGATTGATGTATCCTGTTCATACCATGAGGTTATTCTATGTTGCCTTTACTAAATTATTGAAATCTATCAGATGGACTCTCCTAAAGTTCAGAACTAC
>VZZY01023250.1:0-15224 GCA_013400335.1 Eurystomus gularis | reverse complement strand
TGATGGGGTGGTAACAGACTTGGAAAAAAAGATATAATCACTTGTGTGCAGTCTCCCTATAATTCTCCTGTCTGACCTGTGAAAAAGCCAGACAATGGCAGCTTACAATTGATTTCAGGCAACTGAATGCCAATACCACACCTTTAACTGTCACCATGCCAAATATTTCGGAACAGATACAAAAAGGGTGGAGTGTGATCACTCTGAGACCTTTCCATCTCCTAGATACAGTTCACAAGGGTATGGCTTTACCCACAGGCATTGCCCAGAAGCCTACAGTACACAGGACGGCCAGTGCTGGTTAAAATGCCTCAAACTGGGACAATGGTACTAGATGGACTGTCTGCCAGTTGTATAGCAACCAAACACCTCTTCTTCAGGTACTCTGAATGCCAGCAAATTGCACCTGGTATCATGAACTCCCCTACTCTAATTTAGAGTGTCCACAAGGACTGTTGATTTTTCATTTGTTATGAAAAACAGCTTATGCTGAACAGGTAAAGGGAACTGGCAACTTTACATGACAAATAGCAGATTTTTTTATCATACTCCATGAATGTATTGTGTCTATGGGCCCTCGTGAATGGATCTCATTATTAGAACCTGTTCATCAGAATTATTATTTGCACCCTAGCATTAGGTATGGGCTTGCTCAGATGGCTACATTTATGATTATATTTCACCTATATAGTTTGGCTTATAGTGCATGTTAAGAATGCTTAGTCTGTATCCCTATTTATTTTCCAGTAGAACTATGGTATTTGGGATCTAAGCCCTGAAATGGCAGACAAAACAATGGGCATTGTCAAGCATAGAATATCCCAGTTATTACACCATGGGGAACACCACAGCATGGTGATTGGCAGCTACATGATGCATTGAAAGGGAGAGACATGTCAGGCCATCTGAAGACCACCTACAGGTGGGCAACCAATATCTAAATTTGAGTGCTTCCCACCTGAATATTCCAAAAGATCGCAATTGGAATTGTTCCAAAGTGTACACATGCAATACCACTGACAAGGAGATTCAGAGAATGAGTCCAGTAGCACAAGCTATTAGGATAGGATGTGTCATAATTATACCCCATGTCTTAATGCTACTTGGTCTCATTTAAGCAATAGTGACACATGGTGTGACATAATTTGTTCTGAGGTTAATATAACCTCTATGAGACACTATGGGTCAGCAATGATGGCACCTGAACCACCGATCTTGTGGTAGGAGGTCGATGACATCAACATGCTTTGGGACTATTGACTCTTTGTCCTCTCTGGAGGAAACAATCTCTTAATCCTGCCTTTTGGGGACAAACAAAAAGAGTACCAGATGACCCATGGCAACATCCAACAACAGGAACTGTGGTAGGAATTAGTTTTTACCACCACCACCCCCCCTCCCCCAGGCAGCAGCCCTTCAAAATCTACTAGTGTTATAAGTTTTTCATTAATGGGTTGGTTAGAAAGTTTGCTGTAAACAGTATTGTTAGTTGTCATCATGCTTATTATGATTTGTGTCTTGCTGTGTTGTAGTAAATCTATGTTAAGCCATATAGTGATCCGTCAGGTGCATATAACATCCGATTGAACAGAATTGGAAACATGTCCAGGTAAGGAAGAAGAGAAGCAACCCAACCTTGATTTTATAAAGGCATGATTTGGGATTCCCTGTTGAGTGACTATAGAGTCATGGGGTGGATGATGTGGGATAACAGCCTAGTTTGCCATGAGACAGGAATACAGTCTAATTTAGTGCACTTTAAGAGAAAGGTGAAGATGTTTGTGACTACAACATTCTTGTGCTATCTCTGGGGGTGGAGACCCACTGAGCTGACCTGCCAGAGGGCTGAAGGAGGTAGTCTTGTGAAGATAAGAAGGCCCTGTTTTGGCTAAGCCAACAAAAGCAAACAGCTCTTACATAAATCTTGAAGGCCGTACTGTCTGAGCAAAGACCTTTGCCTAATTAACAGCAAAATTAATATTAAAGTTTACACCCCTAAATATGGTAATGAGCCTAATGGAGTACATGCTAAACATACATGACTGTGTTACTCAACTCTCCACCCAAATCATGCCAAATGTCACCTAGAAGGCAGGGACAGACAGGATCAGGATATAAAAAATCACGAGGGGAATACCTCTCAGAGGACTGCTGAGAGCTGGCGCACGTGCTGTAGAGAAGACTGAAAATCTAGCAGAGATGGTTGACAGATTGTACTCCTCTTCCTCCACCGAAGACAGGGACACTACTTGGTAAGAATTGCGCCTTCAAGATACAGTACACCTTTTCCTAGCATTACTATTATCTATTAGGGCTATTACAAAGGCTTGTGCCTTCGACTGTGTCTGATGTACCTGGGAATCACTAACTTGAGTTTGATTATCTTTCTTTGCAGTTAGTGCATTTATCAATGGCAATTCTGAACCTGTTGTATCTGTTGCTTTAATAAATCTAATAGTTTTAACTTTTACACTGCCTCAGTGCAAGTCCTTATCTGGGGCTCTGAAACAGGTAACTACTGTCTCAATACAAGCCCCTTAGCTGGGGCTCTGAGACTGAATTCTCAGACCTACTTTTTGACTTTGTGGAACTGCTCAGTGCAAGACCTTGGGCTCTGGCAGGCAAATGTCACACTCTCACCCCCAACATGACAGTGAGGAAGCCACGTGAAGGCCTGTCTAATCTTCTGTGTGTCATAGTCATTCCATGCAGGAACAGCTCACTCCTGAAATATCTGAGATAGATAGACCACAGCAATGTTTAACATTGCCTGCAGACATCATGGTTCAAAGGAAATTAGGACAGCTGACTAACTGAAAATTCCAAGGAGCTTCTTTCCTGCATTTGAAAGTAGAATTAGGAAAACATTTAAATGGCTGTTGCCATTGGCTGCAATATGATTTATAATCTGGCATAAATGAAACCTTTCAGTGATAGGAAAAGCCTGGAATTGAAACAATGGAGCCAAACAGCTCCAAAGAAGAGCTGAGGAAACACTTAGGAAATTAAATTTAAGAGAAGGCATCTGTGAAGGTCCTGGTGTCTTTGTAGCACCAAGGCATATGCCAGGGCAGATACAGAAACTGGCATTGGAGCTATCATCTAGTCATTTAGGTGCTCAATTTGCCAGTATCACTATAATATGCAAGGAATTCCCAAGGGAAGTAGACAAGTACTGTCATGCTGTGCCATAGGAGAACTAAAACACAGAGTTAAGCCATTTGACTGAAGCCATACAGAAAGCTTTTGAAAGAGCAAAGGACAGAATCTAAACTTCTGAGCATCACTCCACTGTCTGATCCACAAGGCCATTCTTCCTTGTTGCGCCAATTGCTCAACAACTGATCTCAGTCATGGCAGACCACTTTTCCAACAGGAAATCCACATTCTGGGCTTTTCTTGAATCAAGTTAAAAAGGACGTAGATATTTCTGAATAACAAATGGATAACAAGCAGGTTTAGAATCTGGGCAAACTTTGATCTGCAAGGTAAAAAAGAACACAGCAGAGGAAGCAAGTCAGAGGCTTGAAAGTAGCAGTTCAGCAAATGCGGATTAAAGGAAGTATTGGTTT
Organism: Eurystomus gularis; assembly: GCA_013400335.1. Taxonomy (NCBI): domain Eukaryota; kingdom Metazoa; phylum Chordata; class Aves; order Coraciiformes; family Coraciidae; genus Eurystomus; species Eurystomus gularis. The sequence goes on along the minus strand of VZZY01023250.1, from coordinate 11,652 downwards.
ATTGGTTTAAGTATCCTATGTTCTTGTCGGAATATGCTTTTGTACTATCTAGAGCAAATATCCCTGCTTGTCATCCATCCAAACAAGTATACTTAATCCTTTATTAATAACTGCATCTCTTAAAGCAGCCATTGGTATTTCCATGGCTCCTGGATCCTAGACCATTGTACGCATGCGGTCAATACACAGCAGCGTTAATAGATTTTCCATAGTAATCCTTCTGTAGTTGCTCACTTCCCAGATACTTAAGGAAATGCATCGCATCAGTAGTACAGTGCAGAAATAGCTAGTGGGATGTGCCAGGAAGCTGTCAATAGGCAGTAGGGACCAGCTTACTAACCTCATCAGGAACTTTTGAACTTTATCATGCTGGGGACGATATAGCCATAGACAGATTGCCTTGTAAATGATTTTTCGTCTTGCAGCCATAGAAAACATGCTTCTCTGTGTGCATATCCATGTGACTAATTGGTGCCTCCAGTAATTCCAGCCCCTATAAAAAAAACCCCAACCCTTCATGTTATCATCTCCTCATCTTACGTGGTCAGGCCTCCTTCTCAGGATACCTGCATCAGCACCTTTTTTTCTGTGCTGGTCTTGCTGACCTGTACCTTTTGACAGCTGTTGATAAAAAGCTAGTTACCACCAGATGATGATATGCTTGTTACTAACAAACAGCATGTGCTCCCAGACCCACATGTGAGGAGTTTTGTATTGCTTTTAAACACGGTGCTTCATAAAACTAGTTATGGATTTCCTGAAGTAACATTGGTCATTAGGAAAAGCTGATTCTTTGAAACAAGCCCTGCTAGTGAGAAAGAGCAGCTTTTCATAAATTGATTCTGTGAAAGTCTGGGGAAAAAATTATGTGGTTATGGTATCTGAATTTAATGTTTTCAAAATAAAGCCTTCTTTTTCAACTGGAAAATCTTTTTGTTTCCATTATTTATCTCTTAAAAGGTTTTAAATGTTCAGAAGCTCAAATGGAAAAAGTGGTTTTCAAGATCAGCATAACAATATTTCAAATCTCCCCAGTAATTATTTCCCCACAGATTATTTCCCACAGAATTTCCATTCACTACATTTTATAAGCTTAGGGTCTTTTTCCTACTTCAGGAAAAAGAGATACATCAAAATCAGACATCCAAAGAAACAAAAAACTGCTTAAGACTCCTCTTGGAACATTCTTTATTTTTTTCACATCACTGATGCCTATCCAGATATCGCAAATCAGGCACTCTTCTAAAGTGATTCTTATTAGAGCCTTTGCCAATAACTTTGCCTGTTTTCCAAACATCTGCTTGTGTTTAGTGTGGTTCATTTAAAATCACAGATACTGGCAAAATGAATACATTCCATGCATTTCCTGTAGATCACTTTGGTACTCTAGGTGTTATTCAGACTTTCTAGATCAAAGAAAAAAACATGTCATATTTCAGTTCCAGGGTCTGAAATACTGCAAGTACAGTACTGTGCTCTTTCTAGTTTCATTCCTGGCTGATGAGGACAAGTGAAGAGATATGTAAGCACTTAAAAGCATAAATCATATTTGAACTTTGAGCATTGGTGTTTAATACATTGGACAAAACATGCCTGGCACTGCTGTTGTCGAGCTCTGTATCCAGTAAATAACTGACACTGACTGCACCAGTACTGCAATGTACAGGGTCCCAGGCAGAGATTTGTTACTTAGGGGTCAGGGAGTCAATCAGAGCCTGCAGTAAGGCTGAGATTTATTGTCTGTATGTGTTTCAGTATTTGCACTCTTACAAAAGTGGACAGAGGAGAAGTATATATGCATTAAAATTGTTGCAAATGTCCTTCATTCCTTAGAACACAGGATTGGGTGTTGAGTATCTCATCTCTAAAATGGGAATAATAATACTTCCTCGCCTGGGTAGGCATCAGTCTCCCCTTTGATAAATCACAGGTATTTCACTATGAAGGTACATTTTGGTGGTCTTTTTGGCTATACGAAGGGTTAGTCAGTTAATAATTACCCTACTAACAAAGTATTTGGCCCTCTTAAAAATCAAATTCTTGATGCTGTAAGAACAAGGTCCACAGAGAAAGGAACATTTTCTGCTGTTGCCAGCCCTTTCTGATTTCGTGACTTTGCTTTGCACCTCAACTCTCTGCACATTAGTGTCCCTGATTGTTAGATAAGGTAATGGTCCCCCAAGCTACAAAAACTCTTTAGCATCCCTAGACAAAAGGCACTGTGGAAGCACAAAAGAAGTGTTTACATGAGTTAAAAAATAACTTCTAACCTTTGATCTTGAACGTGTGCACCATATGCTCAAAGGCCTGACAGCTTCAGCTTCACCTCTTTCCTGTGGATGCACTCTTTGACTTCGCAGCCCGTATGCTTTTAGCTTGATGGCATCCAGGATGTTCCTGAGCAATCATATTCTGCCAGCAACACAAATTCTTTGCTCCTTAAGATCTGGGAAATTTGCTGCATTACTCTCTTTTCCACGCTGCTCTTTGGAGAAGTTAACCTCTGAAGAAACCCAAGCAAACAAACAAGAAATCCCACAAGCATAAGGGATTTGTAGCACGTTGAAAATGCATAGGGGTGGAAAAACAACTCTCTAGTTGTCAGCTGAACCTGATCCAAACAATCTGATCAAAGATGATAACTTGACTTTGTTTTGTGCAAAAAGAACTTTGTTTATACATTGGGTCCACAACAAGGGGAAACCATTAGCAACATCAAAGTAGCTGGCCTGCAATAAGAAATAAGACAGCTAGAAGAGAGGAACAGGAGCCTGCAGGAGAAGTTCAATTTTTATAGGGCTTCTGGTGACAAAGGAGATGGTATGGAATGTGGAAGGTTTACTTCAGGGCAGATATTTTTAAACTGGTATCTTGCCTCTAGTATTTGATTTAGAGAATATTGTGGGGCTATGAAAGAGGCAGGAATAGGAACAGAGATAGCCATGAACACCTTACATATGCATCTGTACAGTGATCATATCAAAAGATTAACCCAAAGCCAAAGGGTCACAAAGATAATAAAAACTTGAGAAAGATAGGAGACTGAATAGTAGCCTCACACTGAAAACTGCAAGCTGAGTCACTTGAAAGTATAGGACAAGGAGAGGAAAAGACCGATTCTTTCCCTGCTCTCCCCATCTCTGCCTTTCCCACCTAGCAATCAACAAACAATCACATCACCCAGCACTTTCTCATTGATGACTCGATCTCATATCCCAACGCATTCAATGCTCTCCTCCATCTCTCTCTCCCTCTCTAGTCCCAGTCTTCCTAAGCACAGAACAGCCATCCTCAGTTTTACTAAAGGTCCACTTTAAGAAGGCAGAATACCGTCTCTGTAGGCCAGTGGCAAATGCCAAGGGAAGGTGTATAAGAACAGTCCAAATGTGGTTCAGTTCTCTCTCCAGTTCCAGAAATCCACCAGTTCAAATCTTCCCCACAAGCCAGAACAGTCCTGGGTGAAGCTTTCTTTCATGAGATGTCAAATCCCATTTTGAAAGACCAGACCTGAGGACAGCATTCCAGATGTGGACATGTCAGGGTTCTAGTCTTCCCATGGCACCTCCAAATATACTGAATTCAACAAGAAGCTGAAAGGCTGGTAGATGAATTGCAGTTGTAATCAGTGTAAGTCCTCTTGTACTATACAAGTACTTCTAAAAAACAAAGAACGAAATAAACAAAATTAGCAACCGCCAAAATAAAAAAAAGAAAAAACCCAATCACTCCAAATTAACAAAATTTTTGCCATCACCCAAAACAAACCAGCAGCTGAAAAATAAATTTGAAAAATATTACTAGTGCCAGGCTACACTGCCAAATGTTGCCTTCTGCCTTACAAGATGATGGATGATGATTTTATTTAAAACTCCAAGCAAAATAAATTGGATTCTAGGAAAGTTAAAAAATTAATAGCTACAATACTTTCTGAGGGTGGCAATTGCTACATAGAAAAGCAAACTGTGCAAAGCAAGTGTAACAACCAAGAGAGAAGGCAAATGGTGAAAGCAGTATGACAACTGATGGAGGACTGTGGAATGATCAACACAATGAAAAAGTTAGAATACTAATATTAAGACTCTGGAATGCTCCATGAGATATCATCCCTGGGTACTGTTGTTTCAGTCATCCTAGACGGGAAAACTGAAGTGATGATACAAACTGTTGAACCTTAGTTATAACAAATAAGGCATGTTTAAAGTGCTTCCTGTAGTTTCAGAGTTGAAAATGTGTAATGAGTTGAATAACTAGATTTTCATTGTACTTTTATCAATCTTTCCCCAAATTCCTTGAAATTTGAGGTGAGCACTGAGAGACAAAAACTTGAATTAATGTCTGATTGAAACTTGATTACACTAAGAGTAGGGGCCTTTCAACTTGAGCAATGACTTTAGCTTACAAAAGCATTTTGAGAACTCCTAAGCAAGAGCTGCCCATTTGGAAGAATCATCCTTGGGCTAAATGTTTTCTGGTTTATTTCTCAGAACAGTTTCAGGAATCTCAAGGAACATAGGCATTCTTTTGGGCCACTTTTTATAGCTATTTCTCCTGATTCAGCTGGGTCCCCTTTATGTTCCAATCTAGCCTCCTTAGTTGTGAAGATACCAATGATGATGGGGGTGTACAGGGAACAGGACCAACTTAAGAACATGTATTATTAATCTTAATTCTTTAATCAGATCAATTCCCAATTTCCTGTCCATCTCCACAGTTGACCACACACAACAAAATGGGGTAAATAACTATTTGGGGGCAAGGGAGGCAAGTAGGAATTTCTTAACCTTGTGGCTCTGCTAGGAGGATTTTCTTGGAGCCACAGCCTCAGATACAGACAAATGATATATGGTATTCATCTGTGTATCTTGTTAGGCCCTTCCTTTCTGCTAAAAATCCAGACCTATCAATGTCATGATCATAAGTCCATTTGTTTTATGGCAATAGTGACCTAGTTATTGAATCAGCTACCAGGCAGAGGAGTGGGTGTGGCCATGGAATCAGTTAGTTAAACTGGCTGGTAACTGACAGATAATGAGGTAAACAAGATCACACCAAGATTTGTTACAGACAATTAGGCCAAGTCGCAGATGGTGAGGTGTAGAAATTATTTTCAAATACTCAGCATTAAAGGCCTATGTAATAAATCACTGCCTGTTTGCAGAGTTACTCATTCTTGTAATCATCTGAAACTAATCTCTGCAATACTGAATATGGATATTAACTCAAGTGAGTTGATTCGTATTTGCAAAGGAGAGGTAATACTTAAGAGTGTCTTTCGAGCAAAGAACTTTTCAAGAAGAAAAATACTTCCTTAATGGAGACATTCTGTCACAGAAACTATTAAGACTGATGTAGAAAAAGAATGTAGTAGGATATGTAGCTTAAACATGATAACATCTCTTCTTCCCTTGCCCTTCAAACACTATGTCAATATTGACCAATAACTGAGTATATAAAAGCCATGAAGAAAATTCTCATTGTCTAAAAAAGCCTGAAGACTCACTCTGCCCAAGAAGTGTGTTCTAAGACATGGTAAGTGTGGAAAAGTACATGTTGAAAAGTAGGGGCAATACAATAGCAACATTTAAAATAACTTTTTACGTTTTTAAAAGGAAACAGAAGGTACTTTCTGAGGTACATTATAGGTACTGTATTATTGCATTAGTAGCTGTGACACAGAAGACAAGGGGAGATTAATTATTTCCTTTCTTTAATGACTAGATTTATTCAGTAATGGCGGAACAGTACCTGTGACCATTTCACAGGAAAGCAGAGGTGGTTAATGAGAGCTTCATTAAGACTAATGATCAAACAATACCGTAATAAAGGCATAAATCCAGAGGCTGGGATGTTATAAAGACAGGAGAAAACATTGTGAACATGTAGTCTGACCTTTTCTGTAACAGAGACTGTTGGATTTGGAATTAATGTCCTGACATTAAAAAAAACAGTTTTGAATTGAAAAGATTTCCATTGCAGAGATTGTACCAGAAATTGTTGGTAATTGTTCTGACAGCTATTTGTCAGCAATATTAAAAAATTCAGATCTGAGTTTCCTTAAATTCAAATACCAATAAATATCTCTTTCCCTGCTAGGTGTCAGGGTGTAAGCGCAGACAAATGGCTGTCTGTCGGTTTATGGGTAGCTGGGGGCTTACCTATCTCTTTTTGCCTGGTTTGGAACACCAAACAGGTAAGGTTATCTACTTTTTGCTTTACTACCATAAAACTGTCTTTGGCTTTGAAACTCAAGAGCTTGCTTACCACCTTCCCCCTCGCCATGTTGATACTTGGTGGCTGTGATAAACTCACACCTTCACCTTCCTTTTCATAAACTAAACAAATCTGTTTCTTTCAAATGTTCACTGAGGCATTTTTTCCCCAAATCTTTAATAATTCTTATGTCATTTTTCTTGCTCATCTCCAGTTTTAAGGCCATCTGTCTTAAAGTGAGAACACTTGCACTTGATACACCATTCCATCTGTTGCCACAGCAGTGCAAATCAGAGGCAGATTTTACAGTTTTTACAAATTAACACTTTTCTGTGCAGCAGCATTTGGGTGAACCTGATATTCATCTACATGTCCACTGAGATGTCCAGCTGCTTTCAGAGCAGTTGAGGACTAAGCCATAGTGAATATATGCACAAGTGTCAATACTTGTGGATTTCTTATCATGAATAACCCAACAACAGCTGAAGAAATTACATTGTTGTGAATGACCGATTAGAGGTGTTGAGGTAAGACTGATGGCATTTTGCATTGATCTAAAAAGATACTGAGAACTCCATTCATCCTGGTTTTAGGATATTTTTTGCCCTGACTGAAGGTCCTGACTGAAGTATCTTTGTTAAGAGCAAAAATTGTCCCCTGCTGCCTCTCTACTCCATTCCATAGAAACATACCTCCAGGGGGCTGTTCCAATCTTTTGATGGGGCCTTATACTTTCACTCACCTTCTGTTATGTGTTATATAGTAAGTATCTGAAAGGATATGAATTACAGATCAGCACTTGCACTGCCAGTTCTTCATCTCTCTATTGTTATTAGAGAGCAACAGAAGACAGCAACTAATTTGTAGAAATTTATATGGAGGAGTGCATTAGCATTCAGCCTTTACTACAGTAAAAACTTTTACTTACAAAGATTGCAGGGAAAAGTAGCTGTTAACCTTCATGGTCATGAATAATTAACCGTGACAGCAGCTGAACTTAAGATTCATATCTCAGTTCATGCTTGTCCAGACAGATAATACCTGAACTGACCAAAACTAAACATAAAACCCACACCACACCCAGTCAAGCAGCCAAAATTTGCTCATGCCTGCAATCGCATGAAAAAGCATTGACTCTTTAAATAACTCACATTTTGAAATTATTTTTAGTGTGTGAGATGATTAAGATCCTTCTGTTCTTAGAAAGCTGTTTATCATTCCAAGTGTAAGTTCTCTGGGAATGCTACAATTTTGGGACAGCTCATGTGTACAACTCAAAAGTGGAACAGAAATTAAAAGAGAAAGGCGTTGAGAAGAACTCAGAAGGGCAAGCTTATGGGCATATGGCTGGAAATCTGGCTAAAACGCGGCACTTCTGTGACATTCTCTTAATAGAAGTACAGCAGGAGATCACGGAAGTACAGAAGCTAAGAAGCTATGGGAAACATGAGGGAAGATCAAGAGGCTTTCCAAGAGTAACTTAGCCCTTCAGGTTCAGTTTTTACCTTGAAATTTTTGAATACATACATATAGGTCTTCCAAAAGCACTACTAAATATAGAGGAGGAAACATTCTTAAGCTATCCAGCTGTAAATTCAAAGTCTTCTGATTTCAGCATACTTCTGTGTTTGTTTTTAATCCTATAATATAACTTTTTATTGGGTTGTCAGTGCTGAAGGAATGTTTGGAAGCCTCCTTTGAGGTCAGATTTGATGGTTCCCCATCCCAAGACTTCACTTTCACTAACTGCAGATGAACACAAAGGGACTAACACTTACAGACCTGCAGACTAGATCACTGTTGCCTCAGACAGATGTGCTGCCTTTGTGCATCAGTCTGAGGGAAAAAAGACAGGGCAGCATGTGCACAGTTTTTCTGTAGCTCTCCTGAACCAAGGTTTGGAAACACAAACAAGAAATAAAGGTGTGAAAACGAGGGAAGACAGTGAGAGAACTAATATCAGAAGGAAAACAAAACAAAACAACGAAACCAAAACTGACTTTGGAATATAAAGAGAATATAGGAGGAGCCTGACTGGAAAAAGCAGACAGCCAGACACTAGTAAATTTTGCCTTCAGTTCAGTTATTGTGCTAATGCTGGAAATCTTCCTCCTCAGTGGTCTGTTTTTTCATACTAGTTGTCACTTTTCATTTATGAGCAGAGATACTCTTCACCACACTGATTTTTAAATAGTTGTTAACAGGCTCTGGAGCTGAAATGCAGAAAGCAAATCCTACCTCTCAGAATTATTGTTTGAGGCTGGCAGCCTTCTGGTGCAGATAGCACTACATCCATTTTGACTGGCTTACATCTGGAAAGTTTTCTTTGCAGCTGTAAAATGTGGACATGAAACTGTTATTTTATCCATAGCTAGCTCCTGAAGCACAAGATGACTCTGTCATGAGGGCCAACAGCCAGCTAGCGAGCTGCCCCAAGTGGGCCAAATGTGACCTATAGATCAAACAAATGCAGGAACTGAATAATAAACAAAGGAGCTACAAGAGTTATAAATAACATTTTTTTAAACAGAAAATTCATTGCTGAAAAGTTATGGCAAAATAGGATTTTAAGAAGTGTGTGCTTGGCTGTGATTATTAGAGGGACGATGCTCTCTGTGTGCTTCTGCTTTGATATTCAGCAAATACCTTGGAGCTTTTGTTTTGGTTTTTCAAACTCCCCAGGGCAGGATATTCCAGGGTTGCTCAACAAATAACTGCTCAAATGATATTGCTTAGGCTGCTTGTATCTGCCAGAGTAGCCCTGCCCAACTGCACAGATCCTTTTAAAAAAGCTAAGGAGGGAGAAGAAACACCAAATAAGAAGTTCCTGTGCTTGAAAAATGAATATGAGAACGAAGAAGATGAAGAAGGAAAGGAGTAAAGAAAAGGTGAGAATGGACATCACCAGCTATTTCCAGATCTGTACACAAGGAACACAGACCCTTGCCAAGAAAGTAGAACATTTCAAAATAAGTTTGGAGGTGGTCCTGGAAGATATACATGCAGAACAATTCTGCAATGGCAGCAGGAGGGATGGACTGGATATGAACTTATTTGGTCTCTTCCATCTCCAGTTTCTATGAAAACAGTCACCATTCTTTAGCAATATGATAAATATTTTAAAAATCATAGATACAAACTAAATAAAACATATTAAATAACAAGTTCAGCCAATTTAATCATGACTTTTCAACTTTTTAAACCAAGACAGCAGGGAGGAAGAGGGAACAGGCTTGAGATTTTTAGTCCTCTTTGTTTAAGGCTAATTCACATAGGACACACCTACATGAGACTTGTTCAATAACATTTGTGGAGCTGGGCTGGAGTTGTTGTTGGATTGTCCTCAGTCCACAGGGCTGCTGGTTTTATCCAATGCACACTGGGTGCTGTCTCTCTCTAGCAGCCTTTAATTCAGATTTTGCCTTGTTTATGCTTCACTCCTAGCTGGACAAATAGATTTCGTTTTGGGTAGTGTAATACCAGTCTAGTCCTTTCAGCATTTACTCACCAAAAGCTGATTCCTTTCTTCATTCCTGCACTGACCAAAACAATATCAACTGCCCTCCAAGAGCAAATCTGTTCCTCTGTAAGGCATCCATGTGTTGCAGATACACAGACTTTGTGGTTCTCAGCAGGAGAGGAAGAATTTTTGGCTTGAAAAACACAGAACTCATTATCTGAGCACGTGGTATATCCACAAAGTCTAGTTGCAGTGAGGGGACTTGTGTTCCATGGGACAGCCACTAGACAGTGATAGAGCCACATCTACACAGCCAAAGAATGTCAGCTTCACACCCCTATAATAGCCCCAGCCTCTCTCTAGCATTTTGAGACCAGACCCACTTCTTAGGGAAGTCTGCTGCCTCCCTGGGCACGGGTTAAAGATGTGGCAAAAAAACTTCATACCCTGGGAAGGCCCTCAGATTACTACCCATTACTGGCTTTTCAGAGAGGCAGTGATGAACTCACAACAAGAATTGTGAGGGCAATGAAGAGAGACTTCGATTGATGACTGGTCAAGGGATCAGGAGCACAGGTGGTGTTCTCCTCTATTCCCCCAGTTGCTGGGTATGATGAGGGGAGAAAGAGAAAGAGCCAGCAGGGCTCTGGGTTCTTTGATCACAGGGCGGTTTATGTGACACCACACCTGTTGGCAACAGACAGGGTTCACCTGTCTCAAAGAGGGAAAAGGGTCTTTGCACAGGAGTTGGCTGGGCTAATTAAAAGGGCGTTAAACTAGATTGAAGAGGGAAAGGGATAAAACCAGGCTTGCTAGAGACAAGCCTGTTGATGGGTTAGAAATCATGGTAGCACCTGGGAATGGTCAGATAGGAATTAGGCCTCCTCCCCTCCAAAGGATAATGGGATCAATAGCCCAGCTGAAGTGTGCCTACATCAATGCATGCAGCATGAGCAAGCAACAAACAGGAGGAGCTGGAAGCCATTGTGCAACAGGAAAACCATGGGCCTGCATAAGGATCATGAGCCAGGAGAGCACATGAAGTGCAAGATAAAGGAATTCCATGTAGTAGGTCAGCTTCTTGCTTGATTAAGTCTCTGAAATGCCTGTACACCAATGGATGCAGTACAGGGAATAAACAGGAAGAACTAGAGAGCTGGGTGCAGTCACAGGGCTATGATGTCATTGCAATCATGGAGACCTGGTGGGATAGCTTGCATGACTGGAATGCTGTCATCAACGGCTATGTACTTTTTAGGAAAGATAGGCCAGCAAGGCAAGGTGGTGGAGTTGCACTTTGTGTGTGAGAGTGACAGGAATGTATCGAGCTTTACCTAGTGGGGAATGAAGAGCATGTTGAAAGCTTATGGGTAAGAATTAAGGGGCAGGCTAATATGGGTGACACTGTTGTGGGTGTTTATTACAGGCCACCAGGCCAGGAAAAGAAAGTCAATGAGGCCTTCTACAGAAAGCAAGAAGTAGCCTCAAGCTCACATGCTCTGGTGCTCATGGGTGACTTCAACCTCCCAGATATTTGCTGGAAAGGCCACACAGCTAGGCACACACAGTCCAGGAGGTTCCTGCAGTGCATTGATGATAATTTCCTGATGCAGATGGTGGAGGAGCCAAAGATAAGAGGTGGGCTGCTGGACCTTGTACTAGTGAACAAAGAAGGTCTGGTTGGGCAGCCTTGGCTGGGGGCAGCCTTGGCTGTAATGACCGTAAGATGGGGTGGAGTTCAGTATCATATGAAGAAGAAGCAGGGCAATAAGTCAGATTGCAACCCTAGACTTCAGGAGAGCTAACTTTGTCCTCTTCAAAGACGTACTTGGAGGAATCTCATGGGATAGGACTCTAGAAGGTAGGGAAGCCCAAGAGAGCTGGTTAATATTCAAGTAGCACTTCCTCCAAGCTCAAGATCAGTGCATTCCTTTGAGAAAAAAAAAATCCAAGTAGAGCAGGCAGGAGACCTGCATGGATGA
>VZZY01023249.1:33498-43529 GCA_013400335.1 Eurystomus gularis | reverse complement strand
CCTCCCCTCCTCTCCTCTCTTCCTTCCCTTCCTCTGTCCTTCCCTCCCTAATTTACTGTGAAGTGCTTGTAGTTTCCTTTCAGTATACATTGAGCCTAGGTGTTCAGTCCCTTTTTGGATTTAATCTTGAGCACCTACTGATACATCAATCATAAAAATAATTATAAAGCTTTTCAAAGTCTAGGCTTTTCATTCATTGAACTAGGAAAAGTCTGCAAACATTTAAGAGGTATTGACAATATTCACTTCATACAGGGAAATATTTTGAAAATTAGTGCTTGCCCTGCATTTCAAACACATCAAAGGTTACAAAATGTTATTACTGATTTTTGTTCCTGCTGCTTAAGAACCGTTACTGCTCATTCTGTACTTGTTGGCTACTGAAAATAATTGAACCCTTAGCCTTCATTATGTCCCTTTAAATTTGAGTAGAGAGGTATTACATCTCTCCTTAATGTTCTTTTATTCAGGTCAAACAAAATGAGCTCTGTTTTAACCATTCTTTCCAGGTTCAATTATCCAAATATTTCATGATATTTGTTTCTCTTCTCTGAACTACATTCAATTTCTACTGTTAATTTTGAATTGCTGCATTCCTACTGATTGAAGGGCTGTGACTGAGGTCTACCTATTGCTGAACAGCAACATTTTTTAAAATGTTCTTTATTAGATTTCTATGAGGTAGTGTTTCTATTTTGATTGTTACACCAAGACAATGGCAAAAGATTATTTTTCAGCTACATCAGTTTCCTTATCCATCTCACTGCATGGCCACAAGAACATTAGTGTTAACAAAACAGGGCAATGGGCAAAATGTGGAGAAGGCATAACTACCCCTTTGGCATGAAGGCACCCACAAAATAGACAGCAGTAGCTACCCAAAATGTGGATTTACTGTAACCAGAAATACTCAGCACTCCTTTCAACAAAACAAAATTATGAATTCTGATGTCAGTTGGGAATATACTACTACATAACTAATTCCTAAGCTTTAAGGGCAATTCTTTCTAGAAAGATGAACCAAAATGTGCACAGGCTCATTCATAAAAGGGAAAATCTCTCACACAAGGTACCCAAAGTGGGTGTCTCACCCAAAGGGGGTGAGAGATCACTCAAGGATATATCCAGAAGAAATATTCACTCACCAAAGAGGAGGTGAGGCTCACTTAATCTGCAGAAGTATCCTTGAATGGTATCCTATACATCCAAGAGGACTCATGACTGCAAGGCCCCCTTTCTTCAGAATAACCAACTCAAAATCAGCTTTCTGTAGAGGATCCCTTTATACCCCAGTAGAGTGTGCACTGTGATCATTCTAATTAGTTTGAGGCAAGCCCATGATAAAGGCTGACTAAGGGCCTGGACCCTGTGGTGCTGGTTAATTGCCTTGAGGCCCTGTTTAATGGCTGTGAGGCATGGAACACATCTTTATCAGGTCTCTGGCAAGCCATGGCCATTGTTAGATTTTTGTCAGGGCAGTTGCACCTGCCAAAGCCTTTCATATGTACTGTTTCCTTGTGACATATTAAAGTTAGCAGCTTCAGCCTAATGCCACTTCCTCCTGTCTTTCCAATCCTAAATCATTCCTGATTGTATTTTGTTTTCACTTTATTTTTAATAGCTGAAATTTTTCAGAATTCATTTATCTTCAAGGTTTCCATGTCCAATTTTTTTCACAAATTTTTCCTAGGATTTTCCAAAATCGTTTTGATAATAGCTCAGAAATCCTAAAAGGGGTGTTCTCTATGTGAAATGAAAGTGTTATTAAATGAGGACAAAGACAGAGATAAATATGAAGGAAACCATAGCTCCTAGCTCTATGTTCCTGCTGGGTTTGAAAGTCAGCGGAACGTGGGAGTCCTTCCTCTTCTCAGAGGCAAGGTATTTCTAATCAGTACTATCATGCTCTAAGGCAATAGCTTACAATACCTATTAGCTGTAAACTCAGCAGGAGCTGCAACCCCCTACATCCCAAAGAAACAATATTTTTCTTCTGTGTAATGCATATTATCCAGGAAAAGGGAGAGGAAGAGATAAAAATTAGATGTGCTATAGTCCCATTTGAGCAGCTATTGACAATGTGTTAGACAAAAGTCATGATACCACAAGCTATTAAATATTTTTAACTTAAATAAATTTTGGTAGGAATAGGATTTGCACACACTCCTCCTGTGTGCCATGAGCTCCAGGTATCAGGAAAAGTTTGCCAACTGAATTGCCACTTGGTGTAGAAGAGAACATCCTATCTTAGAAATGAACACAAGCAGCATTGAAATGGGATAGGCACACACATGTATCATAGTAAAATGATAAGTTTTTCTGTGGCTAGAAGTCCAAATTATGTAAATACAGTGCTCATCTCCTTGTAGTCTTTGTTGGCAGCATAGCAAGTAAGGGCTGGCAGAAGTTTGAAACTGTTCATTTAGGCAGAGTTGTAGTAAGAGCATATCTTCTTGGAATGAATTATCCTTTTGAAACAAGTATTGTAACAGATTCAGATTACAGTGTTTGCATTTCAATACCTACATAAAACATACAGCTTAATATTTCTATTATTATTTTCCAAAGAGGTAGAGAAGGAACAGACATGGAACAGGTTAATTTCCTTTAAAGATATCAGAGCTTGTCAGGCAACAATATGGACAAGAAATGAGTCACAGAAGCCTTTTCTATGGAACAAAATAGTTTTCAATGAAGCAGTGGTAGGAACTAGAGTATTTAGAAAGGGGCCACCACAATCTTTATTTCACAAAATGCTCCACAAAAATAGAATACTGGAGAAAATGAAGATTATTTTTTTTTCTCTACGTAAGCTTGAGAAAACGTCCTTCAACATTTGCCTGAAGAAACACTTATTTGATGGCACATCATTGCCTTTTGCTGAGACAGCTTAGAGAAATTCAAAACCTCATATTTTATTTCCCATTTCTTCACATTCAAATACACCCCTTTTCAGATTCAGCACATCAAACTCACAAGGTTCATTAAGTTATAACAATCTCCATACAGAAATTTTCCTCCTCACAGCCCCCTGTCAATTATGCTGCAAGGAAGCAAGAGAGTTGACTGAATTAGACTGCATATATTCTCAGTATTCAAATATTGTCTCCCAGCTACATGAGAATTAGTGAAAATACTTGGATCTTTGCCAAGCTAGAGAAGATTTGTGAGCTATGTAATAGGTTGGTTTCTACCTAGAAATGAAATTGGTTACATATGTTCTTGATATTCCTAATGCAACTTATTTTTATAGGAAATATAATCTTATATGGGCACAGATGCCCAAACTACAAAGAGGCAATCATTCTGCTAGAAAGTACATAAAAATGCCATACAATCAAGCCTAGTTACTAATACATAAAATAATAGGAACAAAATAGAGAGAGAGGGAGTACATCACCACTGTTTTCCTCCCTTTCTTTTAAGGGGAACTTATTTTTTAAATGATAGAATAACTCCACAATCAGTTTATGAAAAGTATATTTTTACTTATCAAGACTTTTGTACAGCTGGGAAAGCAAAGGAAAAGGCTTATAAAAATTGGATACTTAACCAAGTTGTAAAAGTTGCTTAGTTCTTTCTGCTGATGTAAAATTGTATAACTACTAGAGCTGCAAATGAGCTATGCTGGCTGCAAAGGACTTATTTCCAACAGCAACATCCAAAAACCACATACACTGGAAAAGCAACCAATATTTAAATAGAGGTCTGAAGAATAAAGACTGAGGTGGAATTTCCAAACACAATGTGTTTCTTGTGGGCCTGATAATGATAACCTTCAGAATGATGGTGATACTTTGCAGAAAGTACATGAAGCTTGCAGGCACACAGACTATTCATTGGGAGCAGAGGTGGAGTAACTAAGACTCCTGACTGGTCTGGGTGGTCACTGCAGTTTCTTCTCATCGCATACTGCAGTGATGTTGTTGCATGGGAAAGGTTTGTCATGTTCAACTTAAAGTAGCTATCTAGAAAGGATAGTCGTGGGTTTCCTACTATATAGAGTAATTTTCATTTCCATGTTAGGTGCCTTTGCATGCATTCTGACTGGGGAGTGTATTATATTGCTCTACCTCACATTTAGGACATTTTCCTTTCTGATAGTTTAAAATTTTATTACTTGTAATAAAAATTATGACCCTTTTATCTGGTACCCTCCAGAACAAGCCATTTATTGTATCTTATTTATAGGTTCTAATCTGGGACCAATTTTTCCCTCTATTTGTATTATATATATCTTACATAGCTGGCCTCTTTTTATTATGGTACCATAAGTATTAATAAGAGTAATATAACAAGAATTCACCCCTAATTGGATCTCAGGTAATGCTTCTCCCCTGTTACAGGTAAAAGCATTCACCTCTTCACTGCTTTACAAATCCTTTCTAAGATTAATAAAAGGTAGTTTTGCCCTGAATCTTGTCATTATATGCATCAGCTAAGAAAAGGTAGGGGTCACAGATACTTGTCCTTTACCTTGTTCTCTTTTAAATTTTATTAAATTACTTGCTATCTTTAGTGCTTTAGTAATCACCATTCTGTATAAAATATTTTCTGAAGTGCAGTGCTGTTTCTTAATGTTTCAATAATTTTAAAGGATTTTAGGAACATAACACATCTGTTGGATACTCACATGCAACACATTATTTAAATGAAAATGTTAATGTGGAAAAATGTATATGAATTTTTTTTTAATTAAAAATGTAAAAATTCTAACAAAAAATGGAGGGCATACATTAAAATGTCAGAGTGCTCAGCACAGCATGTTGAACAGAGGCAGTCAGGCTACATCATTACAGTCCTGTTCTGCATGATGCTCCTTTTGCCACTGCTCTCATTGAAAGGCAAAGCACGACTAGCAGCCTTCAGACTAGCAGAGGAAGAAGCTGGAAAAATTCAGGCTTTTATTCAGGTTTCTGCTGTTGACCGTAAAGTTCTGGAAAATCCTTATAATCCAATTTCCTTGGAAAAATGTTAAAAATTATAGTTTATGAGAAAGGGCAATGAGGAAAAAAGTCATTCTTCAGTTCATGTTTTTTCTTTTCTACACTTGTGGCAGAGGGTGCACGATCAAAGGCTCTTTCCTTGTTTTTTCTTCCTGTGACTAACTGTCCTTTGGTCCTATGTATTCATTCTAAGTGGCAAAATGCCGCTTTGTGTTAAACTCCACTTAGCATGTTTGTGTACACAAGCCTTAAGTTTAAACTAAATGTTTCCTCTGAGTGAATTGTAAGTGGTAGCCTCAGCAATGTGTAAAAAGAAACATAAATGAACAAATAAAATAAGCTGCATGCAAAGACTGAAGTAAAGTGCTATTTGGGAAAAGTTCAAGATTTTAATATTATGGCGATTATATTATAACTGGTGACTATTATACAACCTATTGTATAGTCAAAATTCCTCTGCAAGTGCAGTATGTCCATATTGATTTGAGCAACTAAAATTCTATGATTGTAAAATACTTGTTTCCGATCAACAATATTCTGACTTCCTCATTTTAAACAAACTTTACTTATGCTATTTCTGGTGGTTTATATGCTCTCCTCCTGATTATGGATACATTTTTATTTCCTATTTCTTTAGGATTTCAGTTTTCTATAATGTTTTCCACAGCCTAATTCAAACTTTGTTCATCTTATTATTGAGAATTAATTTACATATCGCATAGAAAGTTCTCCACTGCTAGCTAGTTACCTTCACACATCAATGGGCTGCTGAGCTTCTTCCTCATTCTCTCCTCTCACCTTAGGGCATCTCAGTAAACTGTGATTTTATAGTTATAGAACATACTCCAAAGCTGAGTTACACTATGGGCAACCCCAGGTTTCCTTATCATTGTGCTTCACTGAACTAAAAGTATATCCCTAAGCAAACATATGCAAACCTTTGCAGGAAAGGAAGAAAAAAAAAAAAGACAGAGGAAGAAGTAGGCAAATACCATACTACTTCACTCCAAGGTCACAGGTATTTTTCAGCTGCAGATATTTTCTTGTAATAGACTATGTGCCCTGCTATCCCAAAAGACTTTGTGAAATAATCCCATTCATAGTTTTTTCAATAGTGATTTCTCCCATCAGTTAGATTCCTCTAACTGATAACCTAAATTTAGTCACAAAGAGTTTATGCCGATATGTTCTTGTGCAAATATTGTCTTTTAGCTTAAGTCATCCTTTTCTCTGTTGTTTATTTCCGGAAAGCAAAATATCCCCTCCTAGGCTCCATTTTACCAAACAGACTATGTTCATTTCCTTTTGGAAAATAAAGTTTCCATCCTGCTGGTCATCTTAATAACTTTTCTGTACATTTGATCTTAAAAAAGATGTCCAAAACTGTGCAGAAGATTCTATATAGGATTTTACAAATGCCTTGTAATATGTCATTACTACTTCATTTTCTATAACAGAAATACCTTTTCTGATGGAGCCTCTGATGTGTCTCACCCATCAACTCTCCCCTTTCCCCTTTGGAATCTCTAGTCATTCTGTAATTGCTTGTAATGTTCATTTCCTCCACTTCAGATGGTTTTTAGTAGAGAAATCACAGTTTATAACAGATTTTTTTTTTTTTTTAAATACATAAATGGATGATCACCCATATTTCATTCCATTTTTAAGGTCATCAGATTCTTCCTATCAGATATTCTGAACTTCTTCTGTATTGATGATAACTTCAAATTTTTTATAAGCAGAAAAATTCATAAGTACCCCATGGCTTTTGGTGAATGTTAATAAAAATAAAATTGCTCCCTCAAAGAACTTTTAAGATAAAGGTAATCTAATGGATACAGTCTTCTTGGATTTCCAAAGGCTTTGAAAAGTTTCTTGCCAAATGCTTTTAAAGAAACTGAGTAGCAATGGTATAAATAAGATAGAAAATGAAGGTAGGAAAAGTCAGCTGGTTATCACAGGAAAGAAGTCAACTACTGGTGGCCTACACTGAGCTGGTGGTGGTGAGTTACACTGATATGACCTGTAAAAATATTCATATTCAGCTTAACAAATGGGCAAGAAGCAAACTAGCAGTTTGTCAGTGACAGGAGTTTGTTCCAGATAGTAAGGATAAAGGCTGTTTATGAGTAATTGCAGAAGGATCTTACAGAAACTAGGTACTAAAATGGCAGATGAAGTTCAATATGAATAAACATACAATTAAAGGCAATAATAATTGTCTTTACAAGTCTAATAAGAAATTTCATAAACCATTCTAACTTCTCATAAAAAATGATCAGCTCTGAGCTAACAGTCAATCCCACAAAATCATGGTTTGGGGTTACAAAAGCAGGTTATCATAAAAAACATTAACTTGATATTCAGTAGTGCTCATCAAACCAAATGAAATCAGGTTATTAGGAGTTAGTAAAATAAAATGAATAGTAAATGACATATTTTTTCTACTGTACAAATCCAATATTGTTCTACATTTTGAGTACTATGTAAAATTCTGTTTCACTCTCCTCAGTAAGAATAAAATACAAATGGAAAAGATTCAGAGAATGGAAATAAGTATGATCAAAAGTATAGAAAAGCATCCCTAAGACCAAAATCTTAGTATGAGCAAAAGGAAATGCATCATAAATATTTTAAATATATATACATAAATAAGAATTTTTGTTCATAAAACCTGAGAAACCTAATTAGAATAAAAGGAGCAGTAATAGTACCAGCAATCATAGTCTAAATGAATACAGAAAGCCTCATTAATAAAAATTCCTTTAATAGCTGTACAACAAAATTTAAAACTATCTTTCCTCTGCTGCTACACTCATTTCTATAAAGTCCCTCTAGGTCCAAAAATCAGTATCATTTCACCAGTCTTCCTCAATCAGAGAACAGTTGGAATCACAGGGAACTATTAATATCCTGAAGGGGAGATCCCTTCTTCTTCAGTTTTGAGATCCCTTTAGAGATTATTTGTATGTTTTCCAATCACAGTCCTCTCCTCACAGGTTCCCATAGAGTTTCCCCTCAGCTGACAAAGAATTAACAAAACTGACACCTCCACCACAGCCCTGCCCTGGCCTCTGAACTGGCCTGACCTGCACACTGATGTCCTGGCCTGGTCACAGCCTTTCCTTCACCCCCTAGCCCTGCCCAGCCATCCTAGAGCTGCATCTGACACTGGTTCCCCTCAGTGGGATGAGTCCTGACCTCAGTGTGCAGGCTGGTATCCCAGTGAGGCCTCAGCCACCCCTGCCACCATCAAGCTCGCTGGCAATCGGTCTTTTTCTGGCCCTGGTCACTGTCACTACGGCTGATCCTTATTCATGTTCCTGGTTTGTCCTTGATCTTGCAGATCACCATAGATTTGCCTGTTGACCTCGGCTCTGTGCTGCCTCTGGCCACCACTGCTGGCTGTCACAAGCTAAGCAATCTCAACTAAGGAAATTTCATTTCATTAAATTTATTGCAAACTTTTCTAAGCTTTTAATTATTCAGGTACTGAGAAACAAAAAGATAATTCAAGAAATACTTAGGGAAATGCCTTTTCTCTCTCTTCTACAAGCTTAGCAAAAGTCCAACACCTCTTGCCCCCTTTCCTCATCTCCTCTTGTTTTCACCATACCTTACACTCAGTCCCTCCAAATCCCTCTGATGAGGAAACAGGTGGTACAGGAAGTCTGGAACAGTGCACAGACAGTTCTTTTTACTACTCCTTGCTTCTTACTGCTCCCATGCTCTGGCATGGGTTGCTCCTGGGCCACAGTTCCTTCAGAGGTGTCCCTGCCCCAACATAGGTCATCCAAAGGATGCAGGCCCTCAGGGATATCCCTTCTCTAGCACAGAGCACCTCCTTCCATGAGTACATCTCTATGTGTGTCCCCAGCAATGTCTCTTTTTATGCATTTCCTTCATTTCTTCTCCCTTTTCTCTAAACACTCTTCTTCAAATATCCCCTTTTGAGTGTCCTCCTGTGTCTCCTGACATGTATCTTCTTCTTGCATCTCCTGACATGTATCTTCTTCTTGCATCTCCTGCTTCCAGCAGCTGCTGCTCTTCCCCAAACATGCCTAAAAAGAAGTGCTGTCTGGTCTTCTGTCTGGTTGAATTCTTAGCGATGTTTTGTGATGGACTATTTCCCCCTATTTAGAGCCATCTGGAACACACTGTGTTCAACATAGGACACTTCATAGCCTCGTTCCACATAGAGCACCTTGCAGCCCCTGCTACTAACCCCAGTCTTTAATGCACCAGGGCTTCCTTGCCCCCTCCCTGGGGTTGGTGGGACAGGTGCTGGCTGGTGAGGATTGTGCCCTGCCAGTCCTGGTGGTGAACCCCTATGTCTTACAGCTTCCCAGTCTCCTAGGCAGCCACCGACCTTTGCTATGCCCTGACATGAACAAAATAAATGTTTTTTTAGTGGAATGATTATGTAGCTTGTGAGACTTCTACCATATCAGACATTCAAGGAGCTGAAGTTAAAACAGGCATGTGAATGGCCACCAGCCAGTCACTAAAACAAGTCAAAATGAGCTGAGGTCACTCAAACCCTGACACACTGCTCTGTCACTTCATTAAAAATCCTGTGACCTTACTAAGAATTGCAAACATTATATTTAATGCTGCAGTATGAGGACCAACTAATTCATTTTCTGTCTAACATGAAGATTCTAAAATCAGGAAATGGTAAATAGATGAGAATAGATGGAGTTTATACACTCTCTTTAAAAAGAAGGTGTGGTGAACCGACCACATGATTTTTTCTGCCTTATTAAAACAGTGAGCAAAAAACTCAATTTCCCATAAATCTATTCTGCATAAATCCTCCAGGAAGAGGGAAACGTGATAACGCCGGCCATAAATATCGAAAAAGAAAACAAACTTTCTCTCTTTTCCGCCTCACTGCGCAAAGGGAGCACATCCCTCTTGCTGAGTGCCCCCCCCCCCCTCCCTCCGCCGCTGCTGGAGAGGAGCGAGGAGGAGGGGGGGGAAACTGAGCTGAGCTGTCAGCGCAGCCCCCTGAAGAAACCAAGCAGCCAGAGGGGGGGAAACTGAACTGAGCTGTCAGCGCAGCCCCCTGAAGAAGCCAAGCAG
>VZZY01023249.1:1884-33428 GCA_013400335.1 Eurystomus gularis | reverse complement strand
GCTGCAGAAAGCTACGCCGCAGAAGGCCGCGTTGCCAGAAAAAACCACTCCAAGCTGCAAGAGAAAGAGAGAGAAACTCCAATCGCACTGAAAAGCTACAAGCTGCTGACATCACTGGAAACAGTCCAGGTCTGCCGGTTGGGCATCGTCGCCGTTCCACGGAGACCATCGCCAAACGCCGAAAGGACACATGCACGCACACACACGCACCATCCACACATACAGGTTGTATTTTGACATAATTAAGTCCTTATTTGCCCTTATCTCTCGGTGGGTGAGAGGGGGAGTGAATGGGTGGGCGTGGTCTTCTTTAATATAGTAATATTTCCATAGAGTAAATAAGGTTTTATTTGAATATATTTAGTAATAAACTTGTTAGATACTCTTTCGGTCTCCACGTTTGTTTGCGAGCCTGGTGGGGAGATGTCCCAATTTACCCTCAACCCTTCTCCCTTTGGGAGGTGGTCGGACCTCTGCGTGCCCGACCGCGACAGAAGGAAAAAGAAGTATAGAATGTTTCAGTAATGTATTAACAGTCCGATTACAAAAAAAAAAAATAATTTTTCATGCAAAAGGTTGAACTTCTTGCCACTGAATACTCAAAAGATCAAAAACTTACTAAGTGTGAATGTGTCAAGGACAGACCATATGCAAGAGAGTCACTGAAGGCTACAAATTAGATTTTATGACTGGATAAGGAAGTACAGGGCTGAAAAGAGTTAGAAGCTGGGAAAGCATTAGAATGAAGCGTCAAATATTGGTTGTGCTCTTATTCTGCCCTAGGTAAATATATGATCAGTGTTGAAGATGGCATTAGAGGAGGAGAAGAACTTCTGTCACACCTACTATAGGCGTACACATATTCTTGAGTTCTAAGGCTAATAACTAATAAAACTGCTTACTACACTTCTGTCTAACACAGCCATCTGATCTTCAGCGTTCACATTCAAATGACTGAAACCTGAAGTATGGAATTTGCTTTGCTGAGGCTAGAACTAGGTAATTTTCAGTTCCTTACCAACTCAATCAGACAATATCTGATTTTTCTTTCCTTATTCTATATTTACTGACAATTCTAAAAAATGTATAAATTCTTCAGATTAAAAAAACCCTTATTGTATCCGGCTATACTCTTAGGATGCCTTTTAAGATTACCTGCATGGGATTCCAGCTCCAACTATATTTGTGATTTTGTTCTAGAAAAATTTTATAAATCATCCACAAATTTTCCCTCTCAAAATGAGAAACTTTTATATAATTTCAACTGAATCAATGTAATATACTTCAGCAAAGGCATAGTATCTTCCTCCATCTTACATCTTTACTATTTGCCAAAATCAAACTGAAGGTATCATAGTCTTTTTGATAACTGTTCCAGGAATAAATGGATTTTGTAATATTGATAATGTGTGTAGTATTGTCTCTTATTTTATTTATTATTTCCATCCACTGTCTCAGTAATGGAGTTAAATGGAATCTATTCATCTCTGAAAATGGAGAACAGGGCAAAGACAGCTAAAGTTCTGAAAGTAGCCAAAACTGACTACACCGGGCATTGTTCTTACTTTCAATCATATTTAGTCTACTTAAATGTTTAGGAGTTTATTCTGAACAGTGTTTTGATTGTATTTTCTGGTAGATGTAGCATAAACTGCCAGCATAAACACCACAAATATCTCAGGAATGAAAAGGATTCTGAACTCTTGTATGTGATTTACTCTGTTTCGAGGCAAAGTAAAAATTACTCCCATTGAAGGTTTATACTTTGCACTGAAATGGACTGAAAAATCTTTGAATAATTAGTTAACGCATTTCAGCAGATGGGCAGTAGCTAATGGGAGAAGCTGTCTGCTATAGTTCAATCCAGAGTGGCATATCTCTATGTACCTTGATTTACACCAACCAAACATTTGTTCTGGACAACATTAGATTTAAACACAGGGAGCATGTGTAATGAATTTATTCAGTGGCCCTATGCACCTTATTACTTCCAACAGATTGTTCATATTTTCACCAAGTTGGTTTAAGAAGTCTAATGTGGGAAAAAGGAGGAATTAAGAAAAAAATAATATCTATTTAAAATTATTCAAATGCATATTAAACTGATCTTGTGAAAATCAAAGTAAATTATGTATTAACTATGTGGTTCACTGACAGCTTCTGTGAACATATCTTTCTTCCACTAGCTGCAAATTAGCCCCTGAATTTAATGTGGTATGTGTAGAACCATAGAATCACAGAACACATTGGGTTGGAAGGGACCTTCCATTGTCATCTAGTCCAATCCCCGTGCAGTCAGCAGGGACATCTCCAACTAGATCAGGTTGCTTAGAGCCCCATCAAGCCTGGCCCTGAACGAGTGTGGTGCAACTCTCTTTCACCTCCCTAACCTTCAGACACTTTTCTTGCTCATTTTAATGGAAAAGAGGCAACATCTCTGAAGACAAATCTGTTTTATTTTCTAATTGTCACTTTTGTTTCAACCTTTTTATTAGTATACAGATATTACCCCAGTGAAGCGCTAGGGCCTGAGTTGTGGGCCCTGAGTTGGAGCTGACCTCTGGATAAGTCACAGCCTACCAGTATGTTTTGTTCCACTGGCTTCAGGTTTCAGAGGCAGAACCTGGCTCACCTGTGTCTTTGTGGCTCTGCCCTCACCCAGGTGGTCATGGTTGGGGTGGTGGGCAAGGCCAGGGCTATTTTAACCAGGAGCTGATTAGTTGGAGGAGCTTCCTGTTGGGTGTGGCTTCTGTTGGGGTGGGTTGCACCTTACAGAGCTCTCTTTTGGTTGTGTCCTTCCATGTGAGGAGTCACTGAGGGGGCCCATCTCTGTCTGTTGTGTCTGGCAGGCGATGTTGACACCACAGTGGGCAGTGGAGGAGCTGGGCCCACAGTAACCTATGGCAGGATTGTTTGAAAGAAGACTTCTGAGGGGGTGTTGCTGAGTTCAGCATTGGCCTGTGTGATCAGGCAACTGATGGCAGCATAAAATGATGACGGCTGAACTAGCAGGACAAAGTTGGCGTAGTCAGCAACTCATTCTGAAGGAAGATCCTATGAAACTGGATAAAATGAGACTGAGAACCCCTGCAAGGAGAGCCTGTGTGCTGTTGCCAAGGTTGTGAGAAAATGAAGGTGAGCAGAAAGAGACAAGGTGGGACCAGCTTGAGCAGAAAGCATTTGAGAGTAAGAAAGTATCAGTGAGCAGAGACAAAGTGATGAAAGTGATTAAAGAAATAAAGAGCATTTGTGAGTAGAAAGTGAGCAGAAACCTTGAACTTTGAGAAAGTAATTTTGTGAGCAGAAAGAGACAAAATGCAGCAAGAAATGAACAGAAAAGGTTAGAAGGTGTTTGTGTGTTGAAGACAAATGTGAAGAACCCCAACTTCCGTGTAATACAAGACTATGAATTGAATGTGCTTGTGTGAAGAAGATAGTTATGGAAATATGATGACTGAAAGTGCCTGTGTGAAGAATTGCCCAAAAGGTTTTCCAGACTCTGGCCTGAATGGTGGGGCAATGCCCATAACTTGAGTCTGGATGGCAGGATTGTTTGAAAGAAGACTTCTGAGGGGATGTTGCTGAGTTCAGTGTTGGCTTGTGTGATCAGGCAACTGATGGCAGCATAAAATGATGATGGCTGAACTGGCACAACACCCAATGAGGATAAGTTTCATCATTGTTTCATTTGCTTTTGTGTGGTAAAGTCTTCTCTAAGTGAAACACAGCTGATCATAGGAGACTAACTTATTTCAGTAATAGACACAAGGTAGGCCAGTTTAATTTTCACTTTAAGTGGAGCCTCTCTCTGTAATGACTTCATATTGAGTGAAGGCCAACTCAGTAACAGTTCAGCTATTAATAAAGTGTCATTCTCCTAATGAAGCAATTTGTTCCACACATGATGTCTTGGTAATTACTTTCCAGAAAGGGATAATTCTGTGGATTTTGCCAAAGGCCCAAAGCTAACAACTTCACCCTAAGCTCAAAATGTAGAACCATCTATCATGTAGAACATTAGATACAGCTCAAATCCTGAATCCAGTCCACAGAAATGTAGACACCAGTTCTTTAGTAGCATACAATCTATTATTTTCTTTTCTCTGTCCCTAGACAAAGTGATAAAAAGCTGGTGGTTCAGAGAAATGCTTTGAACAAGCAAATAGCATTCAGGAAAATGATGTTGAGTCAAAACATGTTCATTTAGAGACAAGTCTCCAAATTTCTCACAAAGAGAGGTATCTTGAATTCTCACAGACTCTACATACTGTTTTGTATATTTTTTTTGTTAGTTTTTTTTTTTTTTTCTTATCAATGTGTAGTGGGTCTGGCTGAGCTGGTTTTCCACACAGCAGTAGTGTTTTGTGCTGGGAGCTAGAAGGGTGCTGATAACACACCTGTGTTGTGACTACTGCTGAGCAGGGCTCACACAACACCACGGCTCTTCCCAACATTCACCCCCCAGTGGGATGGGGTGGGCAAGATCTTGGGAGGGGACACAACCAGGACAGCTGACCCAAACTGACCAAAGGGATATTCCATACCATATGATGTCAGCTCAACTATAAAGCTAAGGAGGAGGAGGGGGGAGCCGTTCCGTTGTCCTCCAGAGCAACCACTACGCGTCTTGGAGCCCTGCTTCCCATGGAGTGGCCAAGCATCGCCTGCTGATGGGAAGTAGAGAATAACTTTGTTTTCCTTTGTTTCTGCGCGCGGATTTGCTTAGCTTTGTTTCTATTATTATTAAACTGCTTTTTTGTTTCTCATCTTATTTTCCTCCCCTTTCTTTTTGCTCTGCTGAGGAGGGAGAGGGTAAGGAAAGGGGGAATGATAGAGCGGCTTGGTGGGCACCTGGCGCTCAGCCAAGGTTAACCCACCACACAATGTTACAAAGAAACATCCATCCAGGCTCTATCTGTATTCCAAGTACCATATATTTACAATAATAACTCAAATTTGTGATGTAACAGAATTACTACAGGATAAATATTCATTGCAACTGTTATTATGGCTAGGGAATTTTGACAGTACATACAGATATCAGAAAGTCTCTAATATACAACATTTTCAAATGAGGAAATTTTGAGTGAGAAAAAAATCAAACTCAGATTTTTATTTGAAACTTTCTTGGTTTTGTTTTATTTAACTACCAAAGCAAATACAAAACATCCATAATGTTCTGCTTTTGGATAACTATGTAATCGATGAACAGGAAAGGTATGTCTTATCTTATAATCACTCATGTTAAATGTCACGAAAGACTGAAATGACAGCAATATGTATAGTCAAAACTTTGTATTTGTAGGTAAATATATAAGCCACCATTTTTTTATATTTTAAACTCTCTCAAAATACTTATTTTCTGCCAGTCATGTTGACACAAGAATGTATCTTACTTATAAATGGCTAATTAAAAGAGTATCTGTTAAGTAATGAGATTAAGTCCAAAATTAGTCTTTGCCTTCTAAAGGTGGGGAGCTCAAGTCCAGAATAATTCTTGCATAAAAATTCCATTCAGCAGCTCTCTAACTTCTGTAGATGACACCTCCTGTTTAAGAACTATGCTTATTTTTAGATGGTGATTACTTTTTTTTTTTGTTCAGAGAAATAGTCTGAGGCTAGTGGAAATCAGAAACTAGACCAGACATCAATATTAGGTAGATGGTGTTGAAGAAAGCCCACCACAAATAGGATTACACATTTAAGAAAATACAGTGTGCCCACCTTTCCAAAACACAAACAAAAGAGGTCAGGAAATGCCCTCAGTGGCATGAGTTCAAAAGTAAAAAAAAATCTGCCAGATGTTTCAGGCATGCTCCTGAGAGGTGGGTTATGTAGATGCCACCAGAATATCACAAATGTTTATAATGGTTTCAGCCATTAAAAACTGTGCAAACTACAACTTATTTTTTTAGCCTTGTTTAACAGAGAATAACTATTCAGTTCCAAGAGATGTATATTCCCATCCCCAGCATAGCATTCTGATGAATGTTGTGATGAAGTCTGGAAACAGGTTCCATCTCACACCAGGAGGAAGAATCCTGCCCCACCTGATGACTTGAGAAGTCAGTTATAGAATAGGATAACTGCCCTCATAGCTGATGAGGTGGGAGTGCCATCAAATGAAACATCTCTGCCAGAGCAGCCTGAGCCACTTAGGACCATAAAGACTTGAGTGATAGTGGTTCGAAACTGTCTGCTGCAGAGGTCAGAGACCTCCACCTGCCAATCTGACTTGTCATATAAAGAAGCTTGCTGCTTGCCAGGGAATCACATCCAGGATATTGTGGAGAGGCTATGGCTTCCTAACTGTTACCCCTTACTGCTGTTCCACGTGGATGCTAATGCCAAAGGTGACCTAGGAAGAACCAAGCATGACTACAGAGCCTGGGAACAGTGGCCAAGGGCATGGGGCCTCAGCTGCTATTTTTCTTCATTCTGTGCTGAAGGGAAAGTACTTGAGGAGGACTTTGGATCATAAGTGTCAACAATTGGTTGTACAGCTAATGCTGGCAGCAGAGTTTACATTTCAGTGACCATGGGATCCTCTTTGAAGGTCAACAGCTGTCTGGAAGGCATGAGATTCACCTGATTAAGCAGGGGAAAAGTATTTTTGCCAACAGGCTGGCCAACCTGGAAAGACAGCTTTAAACTATCAATAATGAGGGAGGGATAGATTCCTCAACAGGTAAGGAAGTTGTGAGTGGGATACGCAAGACCCATAACTGAGTCACATGCAGTTGGCTTTGATCTACAAATTCACTGAAAACAAATAGAATCAGTTATTGGTGCCAGCCACTTACTGCTGAAGGAAAACATCTTGATAATCCAGAATGGTTGGATAAACAGATACCTTTCTGACACTATTATAAAATTTACTACATCTGCAATTTAGCCAGATATGGCATTACATGAGTGTGTCTTAATCTATTTCAGTTCTAGGTGACTATTTTTTTTATTCACAAACTCTCTTGGGCTTAGGATTTAAGCTGAACCTAATGAAGAGTGCTCATATTTCCTGTTTGTTTTTTTTTTTTTATTTCTTCAACATATTCATGAAGTGATAACTTGTTAGAAAATACTTTGTAATACTTAGTGAAACATTTAATTTCCCTTTCCTGTTTGTTGATCATTAATGAGCAGTAAAATAACTCACACTGCTACAGTTTGGTAGAATATTTTTTTTAATCCTTTCCAAGGCAAACCACAGGATGTAATTATTCTCTTAGTGTTACAAGTGTGTGATTGCTAGCAGTCTCACATCTCTAGATGCCTGTAATTATCCATAGCAATTTGTTAGCTCATTTGATTAATTCAGAGAGAGTATCTGTTTCTCCTCATACAGAAATATATAATGATACGGACCTTTTACCTCACAGTGTACTAATTGCTAAATTTTATTTTGCATAACAGTATAACAACATTTGAACGTTCAGTGAAAAAATTAACTTTCCCAGTCCGAAGACAGAATAATTAGTCTTATAAATTAACTAGCCCTGTCTCTCATGAGTAAAAAAATCTGTGAAATTGATGGTCAGTTTATATACAAAAAATTAGTATCAGCTGTTCAACCATTATTTGAAGATGTTTGCAGTAGCTGATATAATTTATTTGAATTTTAAATGCAAAACAATGTCAGTGAGACTATAACATGTATTGAGAATATCATTTAATATAATTTATGAAATGTACTGTCAGGAGCATAATTCATTGTAAGAACAGAAGCACACAATTTATTACACACTAAATCAATATCCATCACATAATTGCATATTCCTTACTGAAATTTTGTTTTTTAAAATTATATATAATGTCCTAATGAGATCATATAAGTGTGTGCAGTAAAACTTCGCAAACAAATGCAGGTCTATATGCTGTAATCAGTATTGCATTGTACTGAGATACATAAAAGAAATTAGAGTTTTAGTTACACAGAGTGTGATTCAGGCAGAATTGAAATAAACTATGTTTTTAAAATTTCCATGTTTACGTATTCATCTGTTAAGTAAAGCTGGTTTCCTCTTACTTGAGGAACCTAGACACTGCTTTGATGACACTGTTATCCCTATTTATTTTATAAATGAATTATTAGAAAGCTTCATCAGGAGGACTTCAGGTTTTCCTTGAACTAGGAAAATTCAAACCCATCTATTTCCCACTAGTGTGCCATCTACTACTGTACTTCTGGTAAGGTCATCATTTTCTCAAAACTGTGTCTGTGTATTGAAAGGAATGAAAGATCTATAGACAGATATGCAAGCAGAATTCTGGCAGTTTGCTTTCAGGCAACTCAGTTAAGAGTGGAAAGCCCGGATAGGAGTCCCTGTTCTTTATGTATTTGGCATTAAGCAGTCATCAAACAAAAGTCAGAAGGAAGACTCATATCCTTCATAATAGAATCTTCCAACTATTTTGACGTAATTTTCTTTCATTACTATTTGCACGGTGACTGAAAGTCAGACAGCAAATAGACTAAAAATAAGTTTAGAAAAATCACACTCACTTTTCATGTTCTGCTGTGGGCCAATCACTGTTTAACTATTTCGTGCAAGACAGTAGCAAATGGGTGTCTTCTGTTACTGGAGAAGAATGAATATTGTTATCTATCATTGGAGAAACTACATAAATACCAGGACAAAATTAGAAATGCTCCATTAACTTAAGTTTGCTTTAAATCCCAGATGCTTTTTTCTTTCCTTGGAATCCCATCACAAGTGAAAATAAAAAAAAAGAGTGAAATATGGTGTATATCATCAAAGAAGAGAAACTGTTAAGGGGAGAGAATAATATAGGAACAGCTAGGCTGTGTCATACTTGAAGCCTATATAGGCAATGTTTTCTGGCAGTAGCTAGTATGGAAAAGCAATTATCAAAAAAAAAAATGAGAGAGAGGAGAAACCTATTCCACAAATTGGAAGTCATCCTAAACTGTGATAATAATTTTCTTGTGATATAAAGACAGATTTAGCATTCATTGCAATTTTGTGGTTTTTACTCATAAGGGCAACTGAATATAAATATCTAGGTTATAGGTCTAGTTGAGTTTTCCCCCTGGAAGAACAGCAACAAAAAATCAACTTACATTTTTGTGGGAACAGTACTTCTAGATCTAACCATTCTTTGTCTCCATAATTGAATCACAACAACATATTTCATGTTCTTCAAATGCAAGATTTTTTCCAGACATGCAATTTTTTAGATGCACTGGATTCTTGCTTTTTTTAAACTTCTTCCTTCCAGAGGTACATACTATGAGACAGATACAGATGTCCAAACTTTACACACATACTGTGTGGTTAAAATGACATCGTTCTACAAACAGGAAAATATTCAGATTTCTCTCTTTCCCCAGAATCTTTCTTGAACTCAGGATAGTCCTTCAGAGAATACAGTATCATTCTTTGCTTCCTCTCTTCATCTGAATCATAGAATTATTGTGTTACCACCCTTGCACAAAATGATCACCCATTGTCAGATAACACCCTGTCAACCTTTCCAGATAATTATATGCAAATAAATCAGTTCCCAGGGACAAGTACTAGACTTTGAACAGAAGTTATGAGTTATCTTCAAGGGTGCTTCCCTATCAACGGAGAATAATGAAATCCACTATTATCTCTGTTTTGTTACCCTGGAAATGCCATGACAGAGGCGGAGATAAAAAGTTGCAAAGAATCAAAAAGGAATTGTAAAGACAGCAGTGGTTCTGCAGCCTGTGCTATCAAATGAAATTTCTACATTTTACACAGATGCATTCCTCAGATTGCCTTTGCTTCCTTTTAAATGAATAGAATTAAATTAGTTCTCATACACCTATGTATACTCTTTCTGCTTAAGAGCAAGCTCTTACTGTTTCCTTGGTTTAAATGCACATAAGCATTCAGTTAAGTATTCATACCAATATATAGTTTAGTGAAAAGATATTAGGTTGGGTTGCATTGACATAAGCTGGTAGACCTTACCTCATTTGTTTCAAATTTCTTACCTTACTTGCACACTTTCAGGAATTTAGCTGTCTTCACTCAAGGCCAGCTGCTTAAGAACCTTTCTGAAGAAAACTTTGGAAAAAGCTCCTACCCCTCCCTCTTGTAGGAGCTGCTTTTGAACTGAGTCCCTTTGTTCCACTTAACTACTTTGCATCTGCATTACACCCTTGCCTCTGTGCCTGACCCTGTACCAAACTGACTCAGATCCTAACCCTGACCCGTGGACTCACTTCTCGGCTTAACCCTCAGACCTGCCTTATTGGTATGGACATTTCTGATGAACTAGTATCTGGGCTGCCTCCAGCTGCCTCCCCTCTTAGCCTGCCCTGCCTCTCAATCATTTAGGTTGGAAGAGATCTCTAGGATCATCAAGTCCAACCTTCATCCCAAATCTCCCTGACCCCTAGACCATGTCCATGTGAATCCCCTGCTCTGCCAGCCCTGGTGGGTATCACCTGCAGTTCTTGGCCCCCAGGGAGCTGGCTGCCCATGCTGCACATTAACATTCAGATAAATGTGTTGAAACTGTTGTTCATGGCTGAATTACAAACCACCTCAATAAACTTGTTATGAGCAGGATAAACCAGAATGGATTCTGAAAAGAAAACTCAAGCCCCCCTAATCTACTAAAATACTGGATAAAAGAGAACAGGTTCATATAATTTATTTTGACCTTTCAGAAGTCTTTAACAAAGTCCATTGCAGAAGGTTTTACTAAAACTTCCTAGTCATGTCATGAAAGGTAAAATACCACAATGCATTATAAAGAGATTTAGATCTAGAATAAAGTATAAAAATAAATTATCAATTTTCAGCATGACAAAAGATGTTAGTAACCAGATTCCCCAAAGGCTTATATGAGGGATGTAGTTGTTGCATATACTCAGTGCTGATAGGGAAAAGAAGAGGAAGGTGATGATATTTGCTAGGAGCACAACATTATTCAGATTAGTCAAGATTTCAGAAATTATATAAGATTGCCAGAGAAACTTAAATTCACTTCCATAATGACAACTGAAATTTAATTCTGATAAATGGAAGTTACTGAACATGTGAAAAAATAATTTCACCCACAAAATAACTTGCAGTCTTACATTAATTCTACCCACTGACAAAGTTAGGTTACTGTATCATTATGAACTATTCAATGGAAGCTCCTGCTTAGTTGCAATAAAATAGAAAAATGTGTAACGAGTTAACTAAAAAATACAGTTTAAAATATTGTGAGCCAATATACACTATTTTCTGACCAAAAAAAATCAATTTTAATTCCCTAACAAATATGTGTATCAGAAAAAGAGCAATCAATTTTTGAGTAAGGCTAAGGTTTGTCTTTGTATCCTGTGTGATAAAGATAGAATCAGGAAATAGAAATTAACTATTTATATTGATCAATTCATGTGGTTTTCATATTGTATAGCATAATGCAGATATAAACATGTATATTTTTTTTTGTTTCATTATGAAATCTGCATTGCTGCTTTTATGTGGGGAGGATAGTTGAACTTTCAAGTCCTAGTACTTCCATGAGTTTAATTTTTACTGTTTTAAACTCAGGAGATAGAAAATAAAAATGAGACTTGCTAACCAAATTTAGTAAGTTATTTCTTTTACCTGTTTTTTCAATTTCATCTTTTTCAAACCCATGAAAAATATCATTTTAATAAGCTAAACACAGAGAAATCCTGTCTTGTTCCCAACAATGCTGATGTGAAGATTATGAAATAAATTTACTAAGTCAGCTGTGAAACTGAAGTTCTTAAATTTACTGATAGAAAAAATGGACTTTGTAGTATCCATTGACACTTTCTTTGACCATGGTATATAAGTGTAGAGAAGATACTGTATATGAAGTAATTTAAATGAATATTCCTGCACACTTATGGCATAGACATAAAAGTGAGATCTGTCTTTCCATTTAATAGGTAATTATGTAACCGTGAATGAAATGAACTGTTAGTTGTATCGTTGTTTAATCCCACTGTTTTTTCTGGAAGAAACTAAAATATGAGTAGATATAACTTCACATTGCAGATTCTGTTAAAGCTAGCTGATATTATAGTCTATTGGCTTAATTCATCCACTTAGAGATCCATATTGGTACCTGAAAGGTCATACAAAAATTGTACCTAAAAAAAGTACCATTAGTGATAAATGGAGCCAGATAATAGAGAATATTGTTAATTACTCCAAATAGACAACTACATTGCGTTCCTTTGATATGTATAACCAATCTGCATATGCTGTGCCTAGAGCAGCTGTCTGAAAGTTGAAAAGATCTGTTTTTCAACCAGGAACAAATTGATGTATTTGGGCAGATTTAGTTTTCATTTATCAGTTACACCCTTCTAGCTGAACAGCCCTGGACTTCTTGTGAAACTTCCCTCCTTGTAGAAGGTTGAAGGCTCTTAAATCCCATCCCATCTCATTCATAGAACATGAAATATTCCCCATTGATGCATTTTTGTCTCTACTTTTGATTTCCTTAGAATACTATGAGAATTAATGAGCCTAATTTCCAAGATCTGTAATGGGAAGGAAAAACAGAACTCTTCCACTGCTCTCATACACCACAAATGAATATGGGTAAGATGAAACTCAGTTTGTGGAGGAGACAGTAGAACAGATTTTTTTTTCAAGGGTTGCACAAGGCTGTGGAAATGTATCTTCACTAGTGCTTTGTTGTGTGTTCTAAATGCAACACATATTGCTTTGACAGCAGCTAGACAAATAAAGCTCATAAAATATCCATCACTACTTTATTTCAGGGTCAAAATCTGTAGAGAAATCACTACCAAGAATTCAATTCAGATGCTAATTCACAAGTCCAAGAAGGTTCTGGGATATGAATCTATAGAATATTTTTTTTCATTAGAACAGCAATCCATTTTCTGTTCTTCTCTGTTCTGTTCTGGTTTTAGTTAGAAGTATGATGTGGAGGAAGATCTGTCAGTAAAAGTATTACAAAAAGAAGAAAGATACGTTAGTTAAAAATACAATACAAACATCTACTAAGTAATTTCTTACAGCTGGACAATATCTAGATTTATGTGCAAATGCATATTTATGTATATACATTTATGCAAAAACCTCAATTTATTGTTATACACCAGCAGCAGTATCAAAATCAGTTTTGGTTTTCAACTGAACTCATGTTTTCCACAAAGAATGTAGGTATCCAATGTGTGACAACACCTGGCTTAAAGATGCACTGTTGGTAATGGTTTCCCTAGAGGCAATATTATCTGGTCAAAAAGGGATAAATCAAACTACCTATCAGATTCTAATGGGCAGAGGTCAGTGTAACATCTGCCCTGTCTATTTTCTACTTCTTTCTGAATTCATGCAAGGCATTCCTCTGTTTCAAAAGTTGCTCAAGCATATAACTGCAGTACCACTGAATTGAATCTTCTTTTTTATTTCAGCTGATATTGTGGCAAATTGTTTTTCAGCTGCAAGAGCAGCTTATTTAAGGTTTTTTCCAGCTTTGTTAAGAGTGAATAAAGTGACCAGAGACTGTGTACTTTAGAGACTCCTTGCCACAAGAAGTCAGTGATAATGAGCAATTTGTGGAGTGTGAAACCTATGCTCTAATATCAAAAGT
This sequence comes from Eurystomus gularis, assembly GCA_013400335.1. NCBI lineage: Eukaryota > Metazoa > Chordata > Aves > Coraciiformes > Coraciidae > Eurystomus > Eurystomus gularis. The sequence goes on along the minus strand of VZZY01023249.1, from coordinate 19,838 downwards.
AATATTCTTCAATGGATTTTTCAATTTGTACAGCAGCTTCTTTGCTCCTTTTTCTGTTTTACTTTGCTGGTGGCACTAGCTTTTGAAGACACCCTCATTTTTAATCTTCTTTTATAACAGGAATCAAGTAGTATTTGTCTTGCATGTCTACTATAATCCATTCCTATAAGAGAACCTTTGAGAGGCATAAGGAACTCTGGACTTAGCAGAAGTTCCTGTCTGCAGACCTGCAGGCTGCAGCTAAGTTCCTGTCTTTAATTTCTGCAGACACTGGAAGAGATTTTGAGCAACTGGAACCAGAACTGAAGCTTGTTACTATAATGAATTTTATTTGATCACTTGTTACATTAATAGCTTCTTAATTGGTGTGTTTGGTCTGTTTTTCTGATGTGTTTTACTAATCTCCTAACAAGGGAAGATAAATATAAGCAAAACAGTAAATCAAGTTAGAAAGAAAAACCCACTGATCAACAGAATGCTTTTTTCAAATGAGACCTTGGATCACAAGGGAAACATAGGAAGTGGAATGAAATGGCAGTGAGTTAGCAGAGAGCTCCACAGTGCCTTTTAGCTCATGATCAAAGCCTGTAAAGTTCAATGATTTCTGTGAAAGCTATAGTTGTTCTGGTCTTAACATATGCACATACCATACCACAAGAACAGCATTGCAGTTGACATTAATGGATTTTGCTCTTGCAGCTCAAACAAGGATGCCAAGGGCTAAGTGAGCTTGAAGACTGAACCAGCTGCTGATCACACCATGGCAGAGTTTGCAGTTATGCATGGAGAAGAAAAAACGAAAAAATGTCTCTGTAACCATTGGGCTATGTGAGATACATTTGTGTATAAAAGCTAACAATACTGTGCTGTGTTTCAAGACATCATTTCTCTGCATGGAGAATTCACCCTCTACAATGCATATATTATTTTGAGAAAGGCAGGACCGTACACTGGGGATACACAAGACTAGCCTGGGAACAAGGTTTTACAAAATGCAGTAGAGTATGGGAATGCTTCAGCATGCCTGAAACGGTTAACTGATGCCGTCTTGTTCTGCAGCATCAGTACAAGGGTTAAAAGGACAAGAAGAGATTATTAGGGGTTAAGAAAACATTATTTTTGCTCTCCTCAACTCTTGCTGAGTTCAGATAATTTTTCTTTTCCTGGGGTATCTTTCATATGGGATTCTGCTAGCTCTTTTGTCTGTGGTTACTTGATGCAGAAATACCTCAAGAAGCAAGCAGAAGGTGTGAGAGAGAATCAGGGACATTGCCACAAAGACTGAAGATACTGAAGAAACGAAGCCACCCGTCTGCTTGCTCAGTGCCCTTCTACCATAACCCTCTGATTTCTGAACATATGCTTAATTCTGATTCTGTTTCTTCAAACCTTATACATTTATTTAATTGTATGTCTACTGTCCCTGTTCCTGTATTTATTTGCTCTTACACAGCATCATGCATAGTCACTTGTGTACAGAACTGAAGGCAAATGATGTGTCATTGAAAGTGCAGCATATGCACAACAGGTAGGTGAAGTAAGGAGTGAATGGCCTTGGAAGGTCTGAGAGCAAACCCTAATCTGTAAAGAATAATCATGTATGAAACACAGGCACTGAGTGAATGGAAGGAAAGTTACCGTGTCTATGTGCACTGAAGTGCACCTGGACCAATGCGTGCAGCATGAGCAACACACAGGAGGAACTGGAAGCCATTGTGCAACAGGAAAACTATGGGCCTGGAGAAGGATCACAGGCCAGAAGAAGAGCACCTGAAGTGCAATATAATGGAATTCCAGCTAAGTTGGCTTCAATGGTGGTCCAACTTAAATGCCTCTATATAAATGCATGGAGCATGGGGAACAAACAAGAGGAGTTACAGATGTGTGCGCATCTACAGGGCTATGATATTATTAGCACTACTGAGACATGGTGGGATGGCTCCTATGTCTGGACTGTGGAAACAGATGGATCCAGTGTGGACTGGTTTTGTCTTTCTGTAAAAATGGTATGGAAATATCCCTGAGTACTAGAGATAGAAACTCCTCTTCCATGCATTAGAATTTTTTTTTTAATTGACTTCAGGAAAGATATAAACATACAAAATGCAGTGGACCTGTGGTCTGGAATAAGACATTAGCAGCCTGATGAGGAAAAGTGAACAAGGTTTAGAAACCATTTTTTGAAGATACCTAAAATTAAAATTATATAATTTGAAAATTATGGCAGCAAATTTTACCATAGAAAGAACAAGATATTCTCATAGCCACAGTATGTCTCATAACAGAAATTTAAATACCAGCAAATTAGGAGCAGACATTTAAAGATGGCATCACTGAACATATGATGGAGGGGTTTTTCCCTTTTTATTCCTGAAGAAGAGTAATACTAGAAGATGGAACAAGTACCTCATGTGAAAAAAAAGTGTTCTGGCAATGTGTAGCGCTTCTGGAAACCAAATGAATATTTTTGGAGCCAAGGGATTCAATGTATATTGGTTTTATTTCTCCTTTGCTGGCAAGTAAAGGTAAATTCTACTGTCAGCAATATAGTGCAAGGAATGTTAAACATTACAGCTGGATACAAAACTGAATTGCATCACTGCTGTATTCACTGTTTTTATGATTGCTTAGAGTTACACAACAATCAATTTATATTTAAGGGTAAAAAAGGGTGGTTTTATAAATCCAATAAGTTTCTTTTAAGCAATAATAATTAAATAAAAATCTTAAATATTATTCTATTGAAACTTAGTTTCATTTACCCTTCACATGTTTTCTTATATTCTTTATTTACTTACCAGGCAAACTTTCCCTCCATTCCCACAGCTCTGGAGGAGTGTCAGGAACACCTAAGTCCTCAAAGGCAAACAGATGGGTTTTTCCTGAGTGCCAGAAGAAATAATGTGCCTTTGCACCGATACACAAGTAAGGGGAATAAACTGACTGCAGCCTGCACCAGTGTCTGCACAAAACCTAACAGTAATCAATGTACTTTAACAGAAAAGCAGTGTAGGAGTAAATGCAACTATACCTGTGAAGTTCTGTTTCTTCTTAATTTTGTAAAACCACACTGTGCTACCTAAATGTAAAGTATGTATATGTATGTATTACAGATTTCACAGGTGCCCTACGTTGAGATTTCACAACTTCTCCATAGTTCACATCTTACTCCATAGTAGGTCTATTTTTATAATATAAATATCTAGTTACATTATACACTGATAATGTGAGAATTAAAGCACTCACTCTGAGAAACTGATTCATACACAAGTACATTTAAATACAGCATATTATACTTATTATCAAAGAATGAAGTCTTAGGGGAATTTGTGTCAGAAGAGTTGCTTCCATGACAATGAGAACATCATCACGTTTTTAAGCAGAACTGCTGGCATCACTTATTATTAAGGTTGGCCAGTGGTTCACATTTTCAGTTGAATATAACTTTGCTTAGGATCAACAGTCTAAACTCTAATTTTCCATGCTGAGTGAACAACTCAGGATAGAATTGTTTGCACTTTTTTTTGCACCATAACTGTTCAAACAGATCTGTTATTTGCAAGAAAGTGTCTACAAAATACAAAGCAAAATAGAACATAGTTCTTTTATATCAAGAAAATCTGCAGTGCTACACATTTTGGGAAAGAGATTTTCACAAAGTCTGTCAAGAATGTGTCTGTGGTTATGCCATTAAAATCTTCAAATTTACTCAAGGTATAAGCCTCTGAAAAGCTTCCACATGCTTATCATTACAGAACTGCTAAAAATAAAAGCTATGTGGAATTGACTGAATCTTTCCTCAGCTAACTACTATTGCCTGGAACTCCTGACAGCCCTACCAGTACTGGATTGAGAAAGTTCATTTTCTTAGGCTACTCTAATAGAAAAGTAGCCTTTTTCAATGCAGAGACGGAAATAGACCTGAAATAAGTTAGAAAGAAGGACATTGGAACCAGAGCTAGGAACATGATGGACAAGGAATTTTGGACTTAGAGCTCACTTTTTCACGAAAAGGAGCATGGGGCTAAAACACTGAAGGAGGTCAGTGGGTAGACAGAGCTAAAATATTGAACTTGTGATGGTAAACAGAAATGACAAGGAAAGAGCTCAGAATAAGCAGAACAAAGGAAATGGAGATGACTGGTGAGGATCCAATATATTTGGGTGAATTCTAGCTGACAGCACAGACAGCCTAGATGAAAAAGTAAAGAGGATAAGTGAAATAAGATGAGCTGGAGGAGAGAAGTGAGAACAGCAGAAAGGCAATTTGGTTAATGACCATATTTTAATGAGATGAACTGGGACTCTTTACCCTTTAAACTATCAGTGCAAGCCAAACAGATTTTTATTCACATGGTGGTGGAACACTCACTCTAAGACTAGGAAGACTGATCTCTACAGTTATATGATGAACTGAACTATGTGATAGTTCATTGCATGTGTACTCCATTGCACATTCTGTTTATAGGGCTGAACGGGGAAAAAGGCTACTTGTCCAGCTTACTGTCTTCCTAGTTAAAAAGAATGCTTATAGAGAAGGGAAGACTGCTCTTTAAGGGTGAATGTCTGGTCAGCTTGAAAAATATCAGGTAAGGCAGGCAGACACAGAGGAGGAGCCTACAGGATGAGGGAGACAGATCTTGTAAGAAGCAAAGGACCTGTTGTTAAGCAAAAACAAAAGCCAAGCCTGCAAGGGAAAAAGCTCTGTTAAAGGCCTGGAGAGCCACTCCATGGAGTTTCTTTACCCAGAACATGTAGAGTTATTGATTTAAAAGCAGATCTAGAAAAAGATATAGTGGGAGTAAGGGTGAATTGTTTCAAACTTTCTCAGGTAATTCTGATGTGTGAAACAGGCTATGTCTGAGGTTTATTGGGGCGTTTTCTTTGGGTTTTTAATTAGAAAAAAAGTATTACCTTGTTTCAGTTTATGTCTTTTTATATTCTGGATAATCCAGCTTTAAAGACTGAAAGCCTTTGATGCCTTTTTGTGTGTTCATTTTAAAGAAAGGAACATGCAAAAACTTTGCCATACGAGGTAGAACAGTTAAATCACACCATTTACACTAAAAGTTTTAATGTAGCAGGTTGTGAATTCCTCCTTTTCTGGATGTACACTTATTACATTGAATGGATAAACTGCTGAACCCCAGGATGCCTGCAATTGCAGTCAAAGATGCTGGGAACAGGACTCCAAATGAAGGGCTAAATACTCTAAAAATGTTTCTAGGTGCCCAAACCAGTCTTAGATTTATCAGATAATGCATCTCAGTGTCCTAGTCATAAACTGAGGATAATTCTATCTCTTCACCTCTCCAACCTATTTTGAAAATAAATTCAGTAATATGTTGTAAGTCAGTGAAAAAACATAAAGTTAGAGCTGCTGTAAAATATGATGTTAAAATTAACAAGCTTGTTAACAAACACATTCAGAGCAGGTTTTTACTAGTGTGAATAAAACATGGACCGTATATTGAAGAGTGTTCTACAATGAACAGGACTACGGGTCCTTTGGAAAATATAGCCAGTCTTCATGTTGTTGAAAATAATATTGAGACAGTGGATGTTAATAAGGGTGCAGAGTTAGGTAAAACAATAAAACCTTGGTTACAATTATAAAAATAGAATATGTTTAGATTCTAAATTTCTACAAATGAGCTAGATAAAAATTTTGTACTATACATTTAAATATTTTCCTTTTCAAAAGATTATCCTTCTAGGAAAAAAAAGTATCAGCATCAAGGCTATTAATGTAATTAGCACTCAGTTATTAAAGGTATTCTCAAGATGTTCACAAATGTCAGAATTAATACCTCATTTTTACTCATTTATTCACATTTTTTGAAGTATCACTTTTCTTTGACACTTTTAACTCTGGATCTATTTTTCAGACATTATTAAAGTCACTTTTACTGCAGTTAAAGCAAGTTGCTCAATAATATTACCATTTACTACAATCTAGTCCTAAACAACTACCTTCAAAGGTCTAGGCCTCAGTGTCCCCGAATTAAACAATTTGCTTATGAATTTCAGTGTAAGTTGTGAATAAACCATTTATAGAAGCAAGGATTTATTCATATTAAGGACTCAGACCCTAGCTGAAGGGTTAAGTGTTCCACATAATTTGCTTAGGAAAGCTGCAACCATCATAATACTTGGATTACTACACGTCAGCTGAAAGATATTGTACTACCAACAACTCTTGCATCCTAAATTTTTTGCTATGTTGATAGCTTTGCACAATTCTACCAATTATTTTTCAAATGTAGTCCATAGTAATTTGTTTAGACTATTTCAGAATCTGTAGGGGTCAACTATGAGAATGTTTTAAAATCAAGAAATAAAATGCTTAAAAATCAAGACATTATCTAAGCAAAGAACAGGACTTATTTTGAACTAGCAGTCACTAACTAAGAGAAAGTGGTAGATTGTAGATGTATTGTCTGATAAGATTTGGGGATTTCTTTATATTACAAAGATATTTGTCCGCTCTTAACTTTTTAATGAAACTACGGGCTTTTCAAGTCCAGGTAAGAAATAGCAGTTTCAACCTGGAAGAAACATGTTAACATCTGAAGGCTATAACTTAGAATGAATTAAATACAAAGGATGGAGTAAAGGAGTAAAATATAAAGGACTTATAGAGAACTGTCCTCATATTATGTAAGAATATGAACTGGCATTTTCTGAGGTGCCTGAAAAGATCAGTGTAAATTGATTATGCTCGGAAAACTGAATTGAGCCCTTCTGGGAAAATTTCTGAATCTGGCTGATTTTGGACATCAGAAATATAATAGTGAAGGGTATGAGGTCACAAATGTGGCAAACCATTTCAGAAATTCTGCTACAAGATCACATGTCATAATTTGGAAATGACAGGATAAAGATCTGGAAGCATCATTCAATCACTGCATTGTTATGAGATATTTACATGACCCAGAAGTTAGGAAAAATATCCGTGATATGGAAATGTGATGGAGAATTATTTCTAGTAGAGATAGAAAAATAGTAATACTACCATGTATGTTACTAGTGAGACCTTACCTGGAATTCTGAGACAAATAACTACAAAAATTCAAACTGGCAAAGTCCAAAGGCAGATTGCTGAGACAACCTGAAGAAAAAGAAGATTAAGAAATCCTAGAAAAAACATTTAAAATCTTTAAGAAAGATAAAATGAACTTCTATAATTGTTTGGGCAAAACCAGGAAGCCACGAGATATTTTAAAGGATGATTGTCATCCAGTATCAAATTTACATTCAGTATAGACTGACAGTCAAAACCCACACAGAATATGAAAGAACATTTCCAAAGTGCTGAATAATACCCTAAAAAAACTTCTAAAATGTGTGACAAGAATAATGAAGATGAGAATCATGGAGACAAGGATCCTATATTTTTCCAAGAGGAAGCCTGAAGCATTCTACGTACATGTCGAGCCATGTAAAAACAAAGCAGCAAAAGGAAGGCAATCCTAGAAACTAAAATTTGTAAAATAGCACTTAAATAGCACATAAAGAGTTTTAGTATAATTTTTAGTTAACTGATTTCTTCAAAGCTTCTGCTAGCCAGTGCAGTTAAGAAATCCTAGCCTCAGCCACCATTTTGTCCTCAGCCATCATTCGGCACCATGGAGGAGGTTGACCTCTCTCTAAAGCATCGACTGTAGATGAGAAACAATAGGCTCCTCTTGTCCACTAGTACTGTTTTCACATCTTTTTATAAGCCAAATAACAGAAAAGGTACCAGTAATATATTTGTCTGTATAAAATTAACAGAAACTTCTGAGTTTAAAGACTTTGGAAGAGCAGAGGGTGAGCAGAGCCTACTACTGACACGTGTCTCCTTGTAGGTGAATATATTCAGACCCCTAGTATTGTGAATACCCAAGAAAAACAGGTTTTTTAGTCTTTAGAATTTCTAAACTGAAGTATAAAATTTACTAAGAGTTTTTATGGTTTTCATGCCTTGCAGTATGTGACAGTGTACAATGGTAATGGAATGAATATTCTGTTAGTTCCTTGTCATTTAACATGTAGTTGCCTCCTCTCACCTCCAGCTATTGAGGACTCAGAATATCTCAAGTGAAAAAAAAACCAAAAATCTACAAATTTCCCTTTTGATTTCTCTTCTTTATTTGATACATGCAGACATAAGGTAGTAGTCAGCTCCAGTTTAGGTGTTTTAAAGTTAAGAAAACCTATACTGACTTCACTTAGTTGAATAAAAGATTTATTACCCTGAAGTGATAAATATTGATGAACCTATTTTCATTCAGCCTGGATAAATTTATTTTTTCCTGCAGTCTAAATCAAGTAAAATTGTCCCAAAATTTAGTACTTTCCATCTGTGAATGGGTAGATATTTTTAAAAAAACAGAATAATTTTCATTTACATTTATTATATTCACAATATTTGAGTAACAATAGATTTTGATACAAACAACAAAAAGACACACCACCACCTTTCCTCATCCATCTTCCAAGCTCAGCTTCTCTCCTTCACTCCCAATTTCCTCTCTTTACACTGAATGACACAGGGGCACGGGTGGAAAATATAGTTGGTGTCTCTCCCTGCTGCTCCTTCCTCCCCATACTTTTCCTTTGCTTCAGTGTGGGCCCACCATGGGCTGTAGTCCCTTGGGAATATCCATCTGTGCCAGCATGGATCCTCCATAGGCTACAGGGGATTATCAACTCCACCATGAAGCACCACCTTCTCCTCTTTTTCTGACTTTGGCATTTGCATTGCTGTTTATCACTCTTTTTCTTTCCTTCTCCCTCTTCAGTATTTTCTGCCTGTTCTAAAACACATTTTCACAGAGGTCCCATCAGTTCAGCTGTCAGGCTCAGCTGTGTCCTGTGATGGGTCCATTGGAGCCAGCTGGAACAGACTATGTCTTCACAGAGGCCAATCCTGCAGCCCCTCCCCACTGCCAACAACTCACCAGTAAATCTGATGCTTAATGTGGAGGAAGCTTAGCACAGAACAATGTATATGAGCTGTTTAATGAAGACAGCAACACGAAGGGGGAACAACAAGGACAAGAACCCAGGTCTCTTTCTTTATAACTGGAAGTTTGAGTTGAGGTGGCAAAAGCACACTCATATTTTCCATTCAATGTGTAGACTTAGCCTCAAGTTCCAGCTACCTAAAAATTACATCCATCAATGAGGCAGCCTGTTTCCATTTTAGATCTACTGTCAACATACTTTTAGAAAGATATCTTCAGATCTTAATCAGTTTGCAGAATCAGAGCCATCATAATACTCCATTGCTGTATTTTTCTCCTAGAAACAAGGTACCACTATGGAACATCCTGTGTTTCATTGAGGAGATATTACCTACAATTTTGTAAAGTATAGGGCATAATTCAATTCACAAGCTAATGCCTAAAAAATAGTTATTTACAAGAATTCCAAAATTCTAAAAGCTTAAGTAAATTTCCTTCCATTTTAAAAACAGCCCAAATGAGCATTGCGGTATTTCTCTCATGAAGGGCACTGCTAATACTCAACCTAAACTCCATGGTTACCAGAATTTGCTTTAGAGTTGCAGATCTGATTCTATACTGCTCAGTAAGATTTTCATTACTGAAAGTATATTATTCCATTAATATATTTCAGAATTGTAATGAAAACAAAAATATGCATTCTGTACTTTTCAGATAACATTACATACCTACCTGGTCAAGCAGAGAAGCTTTCAAGAATAAGGATCCAAATAAGAATGAAATGTTACTGTTGAACGGGATGGAGGGAGTGAAATTATGTCAGCAACAGCTATGTATTTCTACATACAGTAAATTGTGACAGCTGGCATATTTTAAGGCAAAGTGAGACAAAGCAAAATCATACATGACCTCTATAATTTCTTTTCCTATCAAATTCTTGTGGCGGTATAACTTAGAAAAGTAAAACCTTTGTACTTTTGTTAAAAAACAAGGTTACAGGTGATATTTGTACCTTTTTTTTTCACTTTTACATTCTATTTTCAAGGGAGCTTCAGAGATTTTTTATTTATTTAAGGCATTATATACTTTGGACAAATGATATTCTTTTTGCAGTGGTTCCTTACTTTATTTTTTGTTTGATTTCCCCTAGGCACACCTTTGTTTGTAAATATTTCTCTGAATGTTGAGCAATATTCTAATACAGCTTTCAAAAAAGTTCTTTGTCTTTCTTTTCATACCTTGCTTATAGTCACAATATTCTTTCTCACACAGTTGCAATATATGTAATCCTGAAAGCTGCTTTGATCCCTGAAAGAAGCTTGTTGAAGCTTATCAGTGTGGATTTGGAAGATATGTATAACTAACTCTACACATGATTAGAATTTGGATCTGTATACTTACCAAACCACCTGATTCAGTAAAAAGTATCATTTTTAGCACTGTGGCAGACTACAACATCAGAGCCTTCTTAAAAAAAAATACCCTAGAAGAAGATAAATCCTCCTACTTTCTGAGTAAACCATAACAACTTTTCCTTCATACCGGCATACACACTTCTTATACCTACTGTGATGACCTGCTTTTTTGTCAATTAATTATTGTAATCACTCACAACTTGTAGAGGTATAGACCTTTAAATGGAGGTCATTGTACTGTTAAAATAATCTGACATTTTGCAGCATCTTAGATTGCTGTCTAAACTGAATGATAATCAGTGCTTTTAAAGATAATATCAAACTAATTCTGGGGTATTAACAATTGGAAAATTTAGGAAGTATTTTCATTTTCAATCTTTTTGTCCTGTTGTGCAAGCCCCAGAATAAACATAAGATTGCTATCAAACTTCCATATGATATTCTTTTTAATAACTTTAAAATGCAACCAGAAGTGTTGCACTAGCACTAACTTAGCATGCACAGAAAACAATTTCTACAGAGATGTCTTGTTAACTAATTAGTTTTAGCTACTTGATATCAGAATGGTTTTCTGCACAAAGAATAAGTACATATAAATTAAGCATTATTATTTTATAATAGGCACACTACGTCTATATCCAAGTTCAGTTTATAAATCCCTGGATGTACAGAAAATATTATTAATAAACACATTGCTATCCCTAGTAATGCAATTATCTAATTACTGAGAACAGTTACTTAGAGATGTAAATACGTACTACTTTGTGAGTTTATAAGTTTGCCCTTATAAATATTAAATCACATAGACAAAGTTCTATCTTGTAGCTAACTTAAATACATTATAAGAAAATTCAGAACCAAACTGGAGACAACTTGTACAGTTCCATTGCTTTTAGATATTTTAGGCTGTAATATAAATTATTTTTTTATAGGGTGAGCAGAGGCAGAGCTCAGAATATGCTAATCATGACTTGTGTTATGTACCTTGTAATTTTCTTTCAATATTTTGCTCCAGTAACCTTCACTGAAATATTTTGGGCAACAGCTACAACTGATTTAAAATGCACAATGTATTCAACAAAACCACTAAAATCTATGTGATGTTAAATTTTCTTTTTACATATTTTCACAGTGTGGTTTTATCATTAGAGTGAATTGAATAAATTAGAATAAAATATTGGAATAATATAAATTCTTAGGATTAAAGCTATGGAACTGAAAAAGATGTCCCCTACTCACTGCAGGGGAGTTGGACTACACGACCTTTAAATGTCCCTTCCAAGCCAAACCATTCTATGATTCTTTGATTCTATGATACTCTGATTGATTGACAACTGAAGCATTGGTTCATATTTGGATAGCAAATGTCTTCTTTTTCTCAAGACTAATAGGAACAGACGGAGATATTTCAGAGAAGGATGAAGCTAAAAAAAAGCAGAACTGGATGTCTTCTAACAAAGACAAAAGAAAAAAAAAGAATAAATTATTCAAAACAAAAAATTCTACAAGTAAATAAGGAATTAATTAAGGGACAAGAACATCCTAATGTTTAAGCTTAACATTTAATTGGGAAACAGCTGGATTCTTTACTTTGGTACGGAGTCATATCCTTTTGGAGGACATGGTTAAATGCTGTGGAACAAAAGAATTTTATGTGATCTTTTGCTATTTATTATAACACATGGGTTCTGCTGGTAAATTAGCAACAATAATAAGTGACAAATGCAGTAAAGCACACATACCATTCAAACACACATTAACAACATATGTTGATTTACCAAAGTACATTGTGAACACTCCATTCCTTGGCCTGTCAAGATTTTGTCTGTGATCCTGTCCAAGACATCCTATTTCTTTAAATCTCCACTTTACAGATATAAAACATCAAGCCAAAATATATCTAGTCTTTTAATATTCCATGTATTCATCAGTACATGGGAGACGCACAGAAGCAGAGCTGACAGAAACAGTTTGACTAATATGAATAAAATGTATGCTTTAAAAGATGTTTTATGTCTAACATGCTTAGAAAAATTTAGAAGAAGCATAAGATTATAGAAACATTTAAATAAATATTTTTAATATGGAGGTTATACTTGTTTATGAGTCTAGTTATAAAATAATTTTGTAATGGTAATTCCCATGTGAAGAAAAACCAACCAAAAACCACCCAACAAACCATAAAAACCATAATGACTCTGTCTTTTATTTATTTTGTCTAATTTTTGAGGGAGCTGGTAGCCACCATGGCATAGTACCAGCAAATATTAAAACAGATATTTATAAGGCATCTAACTCCAATATATTCTCTAATAAAGTAATCAATTCTATTTCTTTTCTACTTCTATCTTCTTTCTGAAGTTCATACATTCAAATTTTCTGCCTAAGTCAACTGAAGACTGAAATTTTCCATTCCCCTGACTGAGTTTCTGAAGGAAGAATTAGTACAGCTGCAAAGACAATGGTACTTACAAGCTCCACTGTCAAGTATTAATTATTTTATTTGCACCTCATTCACAGTTTATTAAGAAAAAAAAAGAAACTATGAAGCTCCATTTTTTAAGACCCTGCTATTTGCAGCTGATGTTGGTTTGTCATTTATGTTGTCAAATTGGCATGTTACATTTACTGAAAACAAAAATCTGCTGCCAGGTCTAAGTAACTATGTTCTATGAAATACCACTTTAATTGCAAACAAAAAGATACTGAAAAGCAGAATTAACTTTGAGAAGTTTGGTTATCACTCAGTAATAAGATGTACTGATAGAACAGAGAGTTTCCAAGGTTTCCAAATTTGCTCTTCTTTTCAGTTGCTTGAAGCTGCATTGGTAGAGGCTAGAAGGTGTTTGGGCTATGACATGCATCCTAGGCATGAAGATTGCATCTCCTTTGAATGCGAAGTTCTGAACTTTTATTTTTTACAGATTCACAGAGTAGCTGAGTTCACACAGCTTCATTGAATGGACAATACATTCTACACTAATTTAAGGTACTGAGGGAATGAATTAACAGAATGAAAACAGGAACCTTCTTAAGGCATAGCAAAGGGTTGCCGTGGAACTGAAATAGCAGTATACTGATTAACTAGCTTGATTCAAATTCTAAAATATTATAGGTGAAAGAAGTTTCACCTATGTGAAATTCACTGCACTCCTGCAGCAATAATTCATGATATGTGGCTTAGTGTTTCAAGTCAATGCCAACTTCAAGTATATGCCAACCAATGTGTTATGAAATTACCCCCTGAGAGGATGTAATAAGTAACTTATAAGGTGTCTTCACAATACACTTGTCAGTGATTGCTTCACCTGCTATTCCTTTCTTAGCAAGTAGCTGGGTTTGCATAGGAGAAAAATCTTAGCATAAGGAGAGAGGCCATATGACACGTATGTACTACTCCAGACACAGAGATTCAGCCTCATCTCTGTATTGCAATGTGTCTGCAGTTACTTTCCAGTACTGCTTCACTCTGTAGCTACTGAAATATCCTATTTGGATAATGACAGCATACATTTATTTTTCATTATTATTACTGCTACTAATATTTTTTGTACCTCTAACATATATTATACTGTTTTGCTTACAAAGGAAGGTGAAAGAAACCTTTTAGTATCTCTTCCTCTAAGTCTGATTCAAATTATTAACTTGATTCTGTATTAATTTATTTTACCCTGTATTAATACATACTGTTTTATTCTTCATTTGAACTTTATATCCACCATTTTGTCATCATATTCCCTTGGGAGGTTGCTGCTTTTCTTTTCCCACCCCTTGTTTTTACACATTATCTAGCTCTATTTCTTTTTCTTGCTTTTTTATGGGGATGATTATGTGTTGCATCACTGCCATTCACTTTGAAAGTTCTGTTTTCTGCTCTGTTGGACATTCAGCTTCTCAAGAAGGCCATAGCACATGGAAAAGCTGAAAGCTTTACTATGCCTTGCATACCACTTTGTGACCTTTTTCTCTATCTTTCCTTGGGGTCATTTAAATTAATACTGAGGAGTGGTCTCAAATCAAGGGATCTCAAAAAGAGTGCTCATCTATATATTCAGTATAAGGCAGGTACTTAATTTTCTTGCTAAAACAATCATAATAAACTATTGTCTTTCACAGCAAATAAAAAAATACAATTCCAAAGGATATGTTATTAAATTAGAATTACCTGCCTTGAAAACTTTGATTACAATAATCAGTATTATTTCTTCCTTTTAGGTTTGCATTCACTGAAAACACGACATCTGAAAGAAAAGTCCTTATTTTTAAAGCTGTTCTTTAAAACAGAGGAATTACAGTTAAAAATATTTAGGATAGAACTAGCAGTATATTCAAAAGAGGAAATAAACATGCGTTTATTTGTAATGAAAAGAAATGTGGTCTTCTAGTGCTAAAATTGTAAGTAATTATATAACACTAAACTACAAAAAAACAAAATAAACCCCAGTCAGAATAGTGGATCTACTGATCTCATCTGAGTGGTAATACCCATGAGAATTCTTGCAGCTCAAAATTATTTTGACTTGAATTTTTCTGCTGATTTAATTTATTCTTCTTTGTTTTGCCTGCTAGAGCCAAACACTTGTCGCTATGTGTAGCCCTAGAGCCAAAAAGAATGCACAGCTCATGTAATGTGGTAAGTGCTATCTCCAGTCAGGAAGTCCCTCCTGTGATATTTAAGTGCCAAAAAAAAGATGATCTGCAAAGTGAACACAAGTACGTAGAATTCCTGAGTATCTGAAACTGCCAACAAGACAAATTGTTTTTATAGTAAGTGCCTAAGAAACCCATTAGTACCACTTCCACTTGGAAGCCAAAAGAATGCAACAAAAGGGCACAGTCTGTTTGTAAAGCAAGCCTGTGGTAGATAATGACATTGTTGGCACCTGCAGCATAAAGGAGGAAATTAAGAAAAGTTGTCCTGTGTGTGGAGGTAACTAATTCAGTACTGCTAAACTGAGCTGCATCTGTGGCTGGATTGAGTTTTACAAATACATACACAGGGCACTGAATCCTGCAAGCTGCACAGCAGGAGCCCAGCACTCAAGACTGTGTATTCTGAGCTTCTACCCTTTTCCTTATGCAACATATTTCCAGATGAATAAATGTCAGGATGCAACAAATACATTCAACTTCGCTGGATAAATAACTTTGCCTGATTGATGTCTCTGGTAATGAGGTCAGTCCAGAAATGGATAACACTAAACAATGAGAAAACCTCCTATTCCTCTTTGGTTTCTGATTCATCTACCCTTCACAGTGTTTTTATTTATGGACTGTCATTCACAATATTTCTGATATTTAACAGTTAATTAGAAGTGAGAAATGAAGAAATTATTTTTTAGATAACTTCCAACTGTCTTCTGTTTCAACTGTTTGATAAAAAGCCCACACTCAAATTGTTCTCTGTTTATGTATCTTTTTGCAAAGGTCCTAGATCACTTGGATAGATAACTTTTATATAAATTCAGTTATCATTGCTGTTGTTTCAGCTGATTTTGCTGACAGCTAAGAAGGATGTGATATTTCATGTGTTTACTTTGAAAAGCTATTTTCACAACTAGAAGTTAAGAAAATTCAAGTTTCACCCTACAGATATTTTCGCATTAAAAAAAAAAAATAAAAACCCTGTTGAAGGATGAGGCCTTTTAGAGAGTTAAATTTGTTTGTTTTCTCATTACAAGTTTATCACCTAACAGTTTCTAAGGAACTGGAAATCACATTATAGACTTAGTCCTCCAACTTCGCATTCCTGATGTGAAAAAACAAAAATCCAAAATATTAAGAAAGATCAAATTAATGCCTCTTCTAGATTTTTCCTTTATAAATTGGTACGTATTTATTATGTGTCCACTAAAATAACGTTTGTGCTGGATTTTTACTTGTATTAACAAAACTCTTTACTTCTTTTAAGCTTATAGCAAAGCTCAGTTCCGTAGGACTTGACTACATAGTTTCTGTATAAAATATGGAATAACGGGTCTTTTACAACGTTCAACAGATGATTCAGAATTTGACAAAGAGTAAAAAATGGAGCAGTAGGCAAATATTTTCTCTGCCATAGAGGAAAAATGTTAAACAGTCATTCAATGAAAACACGGACGAAAGCCCAGCTTTCTTTTCTGTTTATATATATCTTCATATATCTGTTTTTGAGCATATATATTTCATAATTTTTAATTAGTTTACTTTTCTACAGATCCGGAAGAAAGGAACAAAGTATTATTCTATTTGTAAGGCTGAAGCAGATAATATTACTGACCTTTTGCAAGTCATGGAGCAAATCTGCAGTAAAGCCAAGAATACAGTCTACTTCTTTGAATCATGAGATACAGATATCTATCTATATAGATAGAGAGACAGATATGATACATATCTCTAGATATACACATATTTACATATCAAGACATTTTAGATTGGCTTTGTTTCTCATTTGTTATGAAATATATACCTATTCATACTTACACTGCTAACATAATATTGATTTTTTAATCAGTATATATTTTTTCATGGCTTCACAGACCTGGCTGCTCAAAGTGTTATTCATTCTTCAAAAAACAATCATGAACTCTAAAAGATATAGTGAGTCAATAGTATACAGAGGAAGCCTGTGCTGAAAGTAGTATATTTGCAGACCTAACTTCCTGATTTTGTTGCCTATCTGTCAAGAGATATTAAACTAGAAGGATGCACACAACCACATCAGAACACACAGGTAGGGATAATTCACTCAAGGATCTTCCTGGTTGCCTTGTCTGCCACCTAGTGTCAAGCAAGATGATCATTTTGAGACAGGTTTTTTTCAATGTTTAGTTGATGGTCATGAATCAGTTGGAGGTTCATATTGAAGGAAACTTCTAAGATTCAAGATAACATTAAATGCAAAACAACAAAAAAATACATTGGAGTTTGATCCAACATCTTCTGAAATTTATATTTAATATTCCAAATGTAAATTTTGAAAGGACAAAGAAAGAAGAGGTTAAAAAATATCAATCAACATGATTTTTAGGGCAAATCCAGTATATAAAGGTGGACAAAAAGGGGTTTACAGGCATGTTAAAATATAAGTAGTCCAATTTTAAGGCTGTTGAACATTCATAAATCTCATTGTCTTCACAGGATTTATAGAGAACATGTCTATTTCAGAACAGGAAAAAAATAATGATCTGTGAGGAAGGTGTTCAGTGGGAGTCCTTATTTGGTAAGTTATTTTATTTCTGGATTAATCAGCTCTGATTACTTTTAAGATGCATTTTAAATATTGCACAATTATTAAAATACCTATTCCATGGCTGCCTGCAAAAGTGGTGAAGTGGCCTTGATGACTCTGGTCCCTATTCCTGTAGCAAAAGACACATCTCCAGTATTTATTATATATTATGATATGGTCTCATCTGCTGATAAATTATGAAGAGCTTTAGACGTTGATCATCTCACAGCCTAGACAGTGGGCTCTGCAATGTCTAAGCCTCTCCTAGGTTTAAAGAGTCTTTGCCTCTTTTCTCTTAAAACTTGTATTTTCTGCCTTTCTCTTGTCCCCCTCCAGTCTATACTAAACTTTCTCCAAAACTTGTCTTTTGGGAAGTCC
>VZZY01023247.1:0-12771 GCA_013400335.1 Eurystomus gularis | reverse complement strand
TGAGTGGCCTGCCCCCTCTTCCATAGTCAATAGGATTTTCCTTCTCTTCCTGAGTTCCTGCCAAAGCTACCTGTTCAGCCAGACAGCAAGGCTGGTCTTCTTACCTGTCGGACCATGTTTTGGCACACCAGGATGACCTGCTCCTATGCTTTAAAGATTTACCTCTTAAACAGTACCCAGTCTTCCTGGGCTCCTTTGCCCTTCAGGACAGCCTCCCAAGGGACTCTGTCAACCATTCTCCTATACAAGTCAAAGTCTGCCCTCTGGCAGTTCTACCGACTCCCCTCCTTACTTCTCCAAGAATTGAATACTCTTATAATTTCATGATCACCGTGCCCAAGATGGCCTCCAATCTTCACATCACCCACAAGTCCTTCTCTGTTCACAAACAACAGGTACAGTAGGGTGCCTTCCCTAGTTGGCTCCCTCACCAGCTGCATCAGGAAGTTACCAGGGTAGGAAGTTTTCTCACCACATCTTTAACCTGGGCCCCAGGGAGGCAGCAGACTTCCCTAAGAGGTGCGTCTGATCTGCGTATTTGGCCTTTTGTTCCATTCAGAAGGGAGTTATCTATGACAACGGCCTGCCTTTTTTTCTTTGCAGAAGTAGTTTTGATGAAGGGTGTAGGCCAACATAACTGCGGCAACACTTCTAGGCTAGACAAATAATTGTCCATGTTACTGTTAGGTTCCCGTTGCAGGGCCTCGTATCTGTTACGCAAGGGCATCTCGAAGGTGGGGTTGTTGCTGAGGGGATGCACCTGGGCAGGAATTTGTCACCATTGCCCCCTCTCCTACCAGTCGCTATGTAGCTGCCACAGGAACCTGTACACCTAAGACATTTCTTATTTTTCTATTATCCATCCCAGACCATGCTACTTTTTCTTCTGTCGTCCTCTAATCGAAGACAGTATCTCCTATAAAGGTTTTCACTTCCCATGAGATGTCTCTCCCAAACCCTCACTTCCTTCAAAGTTTTCTTGCAGGTCACATTATCAAAGCACTTTATACAGCTGCTCTGCACCTGAGACCTTATCAGTGCTAGGCAGAAAGTAACAGCTATGTCCCCTTACATAGGACATTCCTTGTTCATACATCTCAGATAACATTTGTTCTTCAACTATAAACCCTAGGTTTTCATTGGCTAGACTACTTTAGCTTTTTATTCCTCTTTCAACATGTATGCAAAACATAGCAAGGTGCACCTACTTTTTGGAATTTCAAGTCATTGTGCTCAGACTGTCTCTCCAATACCTTTCAACCAACCTTTTTCCCACATGGGAATCCCTTTAAATACTCCAGTTGGGGCACAGGACCTTGTGTAGTGAATTTAGGCCTAGTGGTAATAGGCTTGCTTTTGTCAGTTATCCTTCAATGACTCCCTAAAAGTAAGCAGTGGATTCATAGTCTGCAGACCATGGCTCTAAAGTAACTTACCATCATCGCTCTGAACTCATCTTGAATGTCAATATGCTAATGTAACATCCCAGCTTGCTGCTGCTCACAAATACATTCTCTGTATTTGTGCCTAACAAAAGTATAAGTGCCTAACAGAAATACAAAACCAAACCAAACACTGGACCTATTCGAAATGCCCTCTTAGTTGTCAGTGAGCCATTAACGATACTTGGAGACCTTCTCTCAACCATGTGTGTTCACTTTACAATGACTTCATGTGGTGTTCTACAGCCACTTTCTAAGAATGATGTGTAAGAGTCAAGAATATCAGATGCAGTCACTGCATGAAAAAAATAACTAAGTCAAGATAACTCATCCATCTATCACTCATCTTTTATCTACTAGGCTAGCTATACTGCCAAAGAAGGAAATAAAAATTGTCTGAAACGATTTGATCTTGATAAATCTATACTGGTTGCTTATCAGTTTTATTATCCCAGAGGTGCTTACAAAGCAACTGTTTAATAACTTGTAAAAGAAATGTGGGGGGGATTAAGGTTTCATTGACCAGCTTATAATTTCTTTCCTCTCTACGGTTTTATTGACTGGCTTAAAATTCCCTTCATTTTCCCCAGAACCTTGAAAAAAACTGTATAGAAACAAGTAGAGACTGTAGTTTTACATTTGCCNNCTCTAAAGAATCTCCTCCTGTCCTCCCAAAGACTCTCTGAAAAGTCAGACTAAAGAGTCCCTGACAAAAAGGAGAAGTACAATGCTGACTTTTCGGTTTAGCAGCCTTCTAGTTCTTACCTGGCCACAGTAAGCTATTAAAATCAATCAAAGAACAAGTTCAGTTAATCACACAGCAGCTTAAATAGTATGCTGATGTCTCTGGAGAGGACAAAGAGGTAAAAGGAAGTGGACTTTACTAAGAGTGACTCCTAACAATCTAGATTAAAAAAATTCACTGGTGGTTCAATAAAGACAGTAGGACAAAAGTAGCCTAAGCCACTAACCTTATTGCTTACCTTCAAAAGCCTGTTGAGAGGCAATAAAACAGACTCGTTCAACAGATACATAACAACGCACTTCTGAGCAACTTAGTAAACCCCTTTGGCCAGATTTGGTAAGGGAGGGCGTACTGGGGTATTGCCTTCAGCTACACTGCTGGGAAAGTGCAGGAAGCCGGTGTCCCCATCGTTCCAGTCTGAGACACTCCTTATGGCTATACCAGGAGGTTATTGTGCTAATGGAAATCCCCTGTTAGCTCTCAATCACAGTCAGCACTGTCTCTTTCCTGCCAAGTTTTCCCAAATTGTGAGTGCCCAAAAAGGCCTGCAGTTAAGAAATTCTCCATGAAACTGAGAGGTAGCTCACTCTGTCAGGGAAAGGAGAGACATAAGCCATTCTGACAGCCTGTCAGCACAGAGGTCGCAGCAGGAATAGCAAGAAGGCAGTCTCTTTTTCTGTAACTGCCTTGAAGTAAATGGAAATGTCAGGGTACCTAGGAGGTAGAGTGAACACTGGATTCAGCATGTGAAGATGACATTACTCCACTAATACGCATTGTTACGCATTAATTAGTGAAAGCAGCCTGCTAATACTGCCAGAAACAACCCTATCATATGTGCACTAATTTAAATATTGGTCACACTAACCCAGTTAGCCTTCAAGGAACATCAGAAGTGCTTCTCTCTCGCTCTCTGGGTTTTTTTTTAATAGTAGAAGAATTAAAGAGAAGGATGTTTTAAAAGAAGTTCTAAAAGAAAATGAAGAGCAAGAGACAGAGATCAAACACTATGTCCCCAGTTTACTCAACACAATTTCTGGCATGTATGCTCTGGTTCCATTCTCCATCAATGCCAGCTGCCACTACAGAGGCTGAGCTAGGTTAAGACACAAACTGTAACTTCAAACTTACCTGTAGCCCAGAAAGTATAATAGCAGAATCACTCCCTTTACCAGTACACATTAATCAGTAAAATATCCATACTTACTCTTACTCAGCTTGGGGCCTGTGACATTACTTGTGCTGAGTTACTGCACAATTTCAGTTTGCTGAGTTCAGTGCATATACGGGACTCAAGCAAGTATATAATGTATCTCATCAGACAGCAGAGCACTACAGCAGTTAAAAGACCTATCCAAAATCTACTGAGAGAACTGAACTGAATACTAGAGAAAACCACAGTAACATACATGGATGAAGGACTGGACCAGCACATTTCTTATCCCTTAATCCTGATAAATGTACACGTCATTAATTAAGTTCAGAATTTGAAATGTGTTTTTGCCAGCAGTAACTATTTACACCTTATCATTCAACAAAGACATGCCTTCACCATGACATCTCAGAGTCATTCAGAAACACAGCTGACAAGATCCTTGATCTCAATTGGCAAACATCAATTTAGGTAAGCAGGAATCCTTCCACTGAGATTTGGGTCAAAATTTTATTTAACAGGATCATAGTTATAATACCTATACTGGTCTTCAAACACACTGCACTGAAATGAAAAAATTTTTTTTTATTTATAAATTTGTGGAACATGGCAGCTTAAGGCATTCTATTGGATAGTCTCTTACTAGTTCAGAAAAAATAAAGACACACGGACTGGCTGACTGATCCTTTATTTGGGAGTGATATGCTTCTACTGGTACGTTGCTGTGTGTCCATGATATACATCATGCTGCCTCATCCAGTTCCTTCAACTATTCTGTACAGAACTAAAGGTAACACAGGGATGAGCTGTAACACACCTGTCTAAAGCACAGCATGATGAAAGGCAAGCCAAATACTTAACTAAATTAGTAGCCATATTTATAGTAATTTAAAAATATGCACCTACTAGTCACATGACCACAAAACATCCCAGAAAAGAAAAACAGTGCCTTGACCCACAGCCTATTCCATGTTTTCCCCTTCTACACTATATAGTTTTTCATTATATATTTGTTTGTACAGGACTTAACTAAACACTTTGTTTAAATAGATACCTCAGTTTAGAAGGATCATTTACAGTTCACAGTTTAAACAATTACAGCAGTGTATACCTGACTAATGGATTGCCTTAGTACACCTTAAGAAGTCACAGACTTGCAGAGGAAACATCAATGAAGCAAAAGTGCCAGTGTTTGAACTAAACAACAGCAAACTGAAGAGCAATCATCAGCATCCAATTTTACTTTATAACAGAGATCTCAAGGAATACTTTTCCTATAGATGTTCCAAGCCATCTGATTCCTTCTCCCTTTTTAATGCTAGGATTGTTTAGTTCAAGACACTGAACTGAAAAATGCATTTATCTGAGCTGAACAGAGATGAATGTTTAATAAGATTTTGACAGACAAACCCGGTTTTCAGACACATGAAATGTATTTATTACCCCACTTAACTTACATTTGTGCTACATATGAAGTAAAGCAAAGTCATGTCATTAGAAAACTAGTTAACATGTTTCTAATTACATGTTAATTCACGTCAGTAGAAAACAAAACATGTATTTCTGAAATACAGAATCACAGAATGGTTTGGGTTGGAAGGGACTTTAAAGATCATCTAGTTCCAACTCCCCTGCCATGGGCAGGGACACTTTCTACCAGACCATGTTGCTCAAAGCCCCATCCAGCCTGGCCTTGAACACTTCCAGGGAGGGCACATCCACAACTTCCCTGGGCAACCTGGTCCAGTGTCTCACCACCCTCATAGTTAAGAACTTCTTCCTTATATCTAATCTAAATCCACTGTCTTTTAGGTTAAAGCCATCATTCCTTGTCCTATCATTGTATGCCCTTGTAAAAAGCCCCTCTTCGGCTTTTCTGTAGCCTCCCTGTTTAGGTACTCAGAGGCTGCTGTGTAAGGTCTCACTGGAGACCTCTCTTCTCTCCAGCCCTGAACAGCCCCAGCTCTCTCAGCCTTTTTTCATAGGGGAGGTGTCCCATCCCTCTCATCATCTTCATGGCCCTCCTCTGGACTCCCTCCTACAGGCCCATGTCATTCTTACGCTGGGGGCCCCAGAGTTGAACGCAATACTGCAGGTGAGGTCCTCCTTCCCCGCCCAACTTCTAAATAAATTCAGTCTCCTTCATGTTTATTTTTTCCAGGATCCCAAGTTTTAGTACTGGTTGTCTATTTGAGTACTATAGAATAGCACTATAGCTTGTTATATCTAAGGCAAAGGAAACTATATACACACACATACAGTGGATAGGTTACATCCTTATAAAAATAAACCAAAAGCTGATAGCTTCCCTTCAGAAAAATAACCTGTCTGTCTTCAAAAAGAAGAAAGGAATATACTTTTGATGATTTCACGATACAGCCTGGCACCATATGTTTCATTTGTGTTGGGTTTTTTTCTATTTTTGTTTTTCTTCCCTCTTGAAGGACTAAAGCAAGCTCTATTATGCATGGATTTGGAAAGTACAAGTCAGCCAAAAGTCGCAGATCTCTCAGGATAGACCCATCCATCTGTCATTTCACAGCAGGAGAACAATAGCAGCTTCAGTATAGACACAACAAGCTCACACAATTCTTCCCCAGCCAGACAGAAAATCTGCCTTAGCTGATAGCTAGCTGCCTTTGAAACTCCAGACAGATGTTCCTGTGTAACACCAGGATCAATTGCTGCTTTCTTGTTTCTGTATTTTCAAATTCCTCATTTGTTCATAGCAACCAAAATACAGTTAGTTTACTGCTTGTAATCTCTACAGAGCTTTGGGAAAATCAGATTTCAGAAGCAACAGAATGTAAACTATGGAAGTATAGCATACACTATTCTTTAATCTGCAATTTTTCTACTCTTGGGGCCTATCCTACAAGTAAGTGATCCATAAAGATTGACAAAGACTGCTTGTATTCATATAATGATTTTCTAGAGCTACGCTCAGCAGCCTCCAATGAGCTTTTCCGTAAATCCATTTAACAGACAGCATACTGCATTGCTTCTACACTGTTGAAAAAAGTCAGCTTTGATTTTTTGTAATGATTTATTTCATACCCGTAGATCTTCAGAACAAAAGCACTATACAGTAAAATAGTTCTTTTAAAACATGCTGATTTAATCTTTAAGTGGCTAAGCTGAAAAACTGGCAAAGCATTGGTTGCAGTTCAAGTAAAAGAAAGTGTTACTGATAACACTTAATCAATTTACATGTGTGAAAATAATCTCACCAGGGCTGCCTGTAAAACTTTTGTTTCAGTAGTATATGTTTGCTTTTTTTCCTGACATTAAGACTCATTAAGCTTTGATTACAGTAAATTTGCAACACTGACTCCTTCACAGTTCCCACACTTTCCAGAAGTAAACAAACAGCTTCTTTTAAACAACAGGATAGCGCTGGTGTCCTGTGCCCCACTGTAAACTTTGTCTCATTGCGGTAAGTTCCAAAAGAAGTTTGACTGCTAGTAA
This sequence comes from Eurystomus gularis, assembly GCA_013400335.1. Lineage (NCBI taxonomy): Eukaryota > Metazoa > Chordata > Aves > Coraciiformes > Coraciidae > Eurystomus > Eurystomus gularis. Next base: position 5,963 of record VZZY01023247.1, on the reverse strand, counting down.
CTGAGGGCACACTGAAAACACACACCTTGGAGTACCTTCAGAAGTCAATGTCTGGATTTTAAACTAAGCAAAAGAATCTCAAACGTGACACAACTCTACAAGATGAAGGCTGATACGTCACCCTGTATAAAACTCACCAGTTTCTGTTCAATCATCTGCATTTCCTCTTTTCAAGGACCACATAGACAAAGAATGGTGACAGTCCAGGAAATGAAAGAAAATAAAAAAGCCTGGGAAGGAGCAAGGATAAAATGCTAAGAAGACAAAGATGGAATGGAAGTATACGCATATTACAAATTTTTACAACATTTGAATTCCAAGGTTTTGCTTCAAAAATTTTACTCACCAGCACATGCCTGCTATTGTTGTAGGCAGGAGCAGTGTGACACCCCAGTGAGTGAAAGGTAAATGCAGTAGACCCTCACCCTCAAATGCCCTTTGCCTGAACCAAATCAAGAAGATCCCTTCGAACAGAAGTTGCTCTCTACTGCCAGCAGATACAGACGTGGATGATCCCCACAGCACATGAGGATGCAGAAGACATCCACAGTCACCGGAGAAGTAACTTGACCACTGAGCATGTCTCCTCGAGACAGCGATTATTTTAATAGGTCTCAGGAGGAGCTAGGCTTTGTCTCTATGATACCACTTAATCCTTGCTGCTGCCAACTGTGTCTTCCATTAACATTTTTCTAGGGCATAGCCTTGTACCTGGAAACACTCATCTTAGTGTGGCCACTGCCACATCCCCCAGCTACTCCTCAATCCACAGTACTACGTAAAGAGGCCACAGCACCACAACTCTCCTTGCTGCCTAAAGCACTACTTTGATTTCCAGGAACAGACCAGCTTATTTTCCTCTTTCCAAAACTAACACTACTGCTACTGTAATCCTGGAAAAAGAGACACACAGGGGAGAATCAAATGGTAGGAACAGAAGTTGTGAAAACAAAATGGCTTTCTTCCATCTGCAAAACATAACCACCGGGGAGGGTAAAGGGAGACTGCTTTGAAGAGGAATCTCTGCATTAAGAATTTATTTAGATGTGTCAGACAAGCAGTGTCCTGCTGTGCTTGTCCCCAATTATCTGGAAGTAGAAATAAGATGGGGAGCAGATTGCAAAGCTTTGATCTGAGGCTGAGCAAGGCTGGTTTCATATCAGTCATTTTAAGGCTTTTACAGGCAGCCAAGGCTGACAACTGTTCCTAAAGCACTCATACATCTTACAGTCTCCTGTATCCACTGACTTCCTTTGATTAAAATGATGAGTAGCCCCTTTTGCACCCAAAAGGAAAGCTTCTGGTAGAAGAAAGAGGCCTGCATGTAACCCTAAGGTGGCAGTTTCAGGAGCAGTTGAACTAGTATGAAGGCTTCCTGCCACCCAAAGAGGGCCATGACAGAAGCCTTCCCCATCTTGCCCTAACTTCCCACTGCCCTGCACCTGGCCGCTCAGACCTGTTTCTCTCCGTCCCTCCCTTACGCCAGCATGGGACATACCCTCCCAACAAGACACTTGGATTTAAAAGTATGGATATTTTTTCTCCCAAGTTAGTTTGGAAGAGGAGAAGGGCAGGGCTGGTCGGGAGCTGTGTCAGGGTATGCTCTTCCTCAGTTCTCGGGGTTTAGATAGTGGACCAGTCTCAAGACTGCCCTCTTCAAGTACCATTTCCAAGTACCATTGGAAAAGGGTGATTCATTTATGGGATTTTAAAACATGTCTGATTTGCCCCATCTGGAATATTTTTTTCTTGTATGATTCAGCAGGAATGAGGCCCACACATTTTTTTTTTGTTATTACTCCAGACATCTCTGCTTTCTATTAGGACTGAACAGTAGTGAACAAATACTTGGCCTCAATAATTGCTCATGCTAAGGCTTCCTGAAGTCAAGGCAGAAGATAAACAGAGATTCTTGCATATTTAAAAGACACCTACCTAAAAATGTTATTAGCTTACTTGTTCATTTTAACTGACTGAAGGGTACAACAGTTTAACATAAATAAAACCATTTTCTCCTTGAGTAACACAAAACACAGTTAAGTTTTAGCCCACTATTTCATTAAAATAAAACATCTGTAAATTAAATAATCAGGGCATGCTAGCATTGTGTGTCCTGAATATTTTAACACAGACATAGCATGTTGTGCAGTAACCAACAAATGGATGTAGTTTATGTCTGTGTGCATAAAATTATCCCATTTCAGGGACAAATGCACGTTTCACATTTTAGTTAGAAAATACGATGCTTGTCATTCATCTTCATTTGTTTGAAATAAGTAAGTTTCAAGTATATGACAATAGCTACCAATGATTTACCGACCTACCTTTTTTAGGGTACTTCATGTTACAACAAAATACGAACCTGTATCTTTCATTTCCACTATGCAAGCATTCAGGATCTCCCAGAATTTTAAATAAAATCCCATGTATTTTAAATAGTGGTTTAGAATTAAAAGCTTAATTGAAGAACAAGAATTTAAATGGCCTAAACTTATCCACCAGTTAACAAACTAATTTATCTGACCACATCTGAACACATATCTGATCACTTGAAGTAACCCCCAAGCAATAAAGCACTTCTGCTGTGTGACTTTTAAATCTAGAGAGACAATGGTTAAAAAAAATCTGCCCATTTACCACTATTTGGAACATCAGCTCTTCAATGGTCAAATGACCACAGAATCAAACAAAAAATTATTTGCCTCATAGAGTGGATAGCCTCTGAGGCTAAATTATCTCCTGATAAAAAACATCAAGATTTGGCCATCATGGCAAAGAGACCTTTTTCCTCGTTAAGTGGTAACAAAGTAAATTGTGACACTGGACAAACCTCCTATCCCAGTCTAGATAAGGAACCTTCAGTTGACTGCATCAGTAACTTAACAGTATTTTCAATGTTTTGGGAAAAAGAAACAAACAAAGAAAACACCACAACCAAGCCCCCAAAACCTTCTTTGGCAACAACATGAAATCAAATTAGATTTCACTGTATATCAGAAAAAAATCTCACAAATTGTAGAGTTCAGCCAATTAACATTACCCCCTTATATCAAGTGCAGCTTATAAAAGATCAAGCCCTAACAATCCCTACCCCACTTGTGAGGGCCAGATAAAATCTATTGCTTCTTAATTGGCAAAATATTTAACCACTCTGTATAATCACTTAAAGAGAAGTTAACCCCTTGATTCCTTGTGTTTAAACATTAACATTTTCAGTCTGTAGAAAGTTTAAGCCAGTTAGCCCTAAAAAAAACTATTTGCAGCCCATTCCTTTGATGTGGAAATATATATAATAGCCACCAGCAAATGGCAACATTTACACATGAAGTAATTTTTTTTAAGGTTTAGTTTACTTATAACCAGGAACTGGGTGGTCTGAATGCTACTTCTGATTCTTTATGATCCATGAAACTAATTTAAACAAATTTTCTCCATTAAAGTCTTTATAATCTTACCTAACAACAACAAAAAAAACCATAAAAAGTTCTACGGTGAAAAGTCAGTTGCCGGATAAATCTAATTTTTTCAACTAGCAGAGAACAGAGTCTTTTTTATGTTTCTTCAGGAGAGGATGACCAACTTTAGAAAACTTTTTTTTTTTTATTTAAATCCATTTCTGACAATCTCTCTGGGAAAACTGACATATGTTAGCATAGCTTCAAGTAAGTACTCTTAAGCAAGCACCAAAAGCAAAAGATTCACTACAGAATAGATTAATTTTACCTTTAATCTTAGTATGTTTAAGAAAACCAAGATTACTTCCCTTTGATCTGTTATAAAAAGCAGTCAGGGATAGTGAGCAGTACATCTTCCACTGATTTTTACTGGAGCCATTGGTTTTCAGCTCCTTGGAAACAACCCAGGCCTAAATACAAGGAGTGTCTGGCGGTGATAAAAAAAGGATATATCACATACTTCCAAAATATACTAACAAATACCATGTAATTCCCTTTTTCTGGTGATACTGTGAGTGAAATTTTCAAACACAGCTGGTAATTAGGTATGTCGTTAACACTAAGTTGCTTATGCTGGCACCTAAAATTAGAATTGGGAGAAAGTTAGCTTCTGAAATACAAGTCTAACAAGGCAGCAGCCAGCCTGACCCCACGACACTGACAGCTCAGCAACTGGCTCTTTGTTGGGCTGGAGCATTTCTTTCACCAATGCCAAAACATGGGTGCTCTTCACACACAGAACCACATCAGAAGCCCAGCACTTGCCTTCATAATCAGTCACAGATAACAACCTGAAGTCCTGATTAAATCATGAGATGGATGTGATGCTTTCTATACCCCAGACTCTTTGGCTATTTTATATTGTTCATATATTTAAAGTCACCTAAAACCAGTCATGCTCCCAAGCACAGCAACCAGAAACAGTTAACTCCCCACTCCCGACTTCAGGCATCACTCCCAAATGCAGACACCAACTAAAGGGACGCACAGAATCAAGTTCTCTTAAGCATTTTCTCCTCCTCCTGGCTCTCTTACTCTCAACATGAGTGGGCGTGATGGTTTCGTCCCTGCCAGGGCCTGACCACCACCTGCACCACCTGCCACTGCTCCTCCACCATGGGCGGGGAAGGGAGAGCACAAAGCCCAGGGCTGAGATAAGGAGAATTGAATACGATAACACACAAGAAACAATCAGAACAACAATAGCAATAACAACAGCAAGCAAAACAAGGTACAAAACAAGCGATACCTAGCGAATAAACGGGCGGACCAGAGCCAACGAGTGCGCCCCTCACCTGGTATCACATGGTGTGGCACCAGCGCTGGGAGCATGGAATGGCCCGGCTGCAGCTCCCCCGCAACTTCTGCACCAAATTAACCCTGTCCTGGCTAAAACAGGACATTATCCACCCCTTATTCTATACCATCAACATCATGCCCCACAGCCGTTTAACAATCAACAAAATGCAATATAGTTCACTGGCCATTCTCCCTCAAAATTAAGTCCCCCTGAGACACACACTGGACTTCTCCATCCTCTTGCATCACCCACCAGGTGCACCCAGGTCCCTGAGCAAAGGCAATCCCATGGATGGGTTTGCCTTTGCCTGAGGCAGGAATAACCCAGACCATTTTTCCCAAAATGTTCCACATGTATATTACAGGGACTTTATCCCCATCTATGGTATGTAGAAGTTTTGACTGCGCAGGACCAGCTCCTCTTGTGCTGACCAACCAGGTGGCCTTTGCCAGATGCACGTCCCAGTGTTTGAAGGTTCCACCCTCCATTGCCTTCAGTGTAGTTTTTAACAGTCCGTTGTACCATTCAGTTTTCCCAGAGGCTGGTGCATGGTAGGGAACATGATAGATCCACTCAATGCCGTGCTCTTCTGCCCAGGTTTCTATGAGGTTGCTCTGAAATGAGTCCCATTGTCTTGACTCGATCCTCTCTGGGGTGCCGTGTCGCCACAGGACTTGCTTCTCCAGGCCCAGGATGGTGTTCCGGGTGGTGGTGTGGGACAATGTATATGTTTCCAGCCATCCAGTGATTGTTTCCACCATTGTCAGCACATACTGCTTGCCTTGGTGGGTCTGCAGCACTGTGATGTAGGCAATCTGACAGGTCTCTCCATATTTATATTTCAACCACCGTCCTCTGTACCACCAGGGCTTCATCTGGTTGGATTGCTTGATTGCAACACATACCTCACATTTGTGTATGACCTCTGTGATAGTGTCCACGGTCAGGTCCGNCGGTCAGGTCCGCCCCACAATCTTGAGCCCATCTATATGTCCCATCCCTTCCTTGGTGACCTGAGGTCTCATGGGCCCACCGGGCAAGAAATAACTCACCCTTACACTGCCAGTCCAAATCCACCTGAGCCACTCTAATCTTAGCAGCCTGGTCCACCTGCTGGTTGTTCTGATGTTCCTCAGTGGCCTGACTCTTGGGTATATGGGCATTCATGTGGCGCACCTTCACACTAGGTTCTCCACTCAAGCCACAAT
>VZZY01023245.1:0-22531 GCA_013400335.1 Eurystomus gularis | reverse complement strand
CAGCAGCGCCGTCAGCAAGTGCTCGGCGGCGGCGCGGGGCTACATCCAGGACCGGTTCCTGCCGCTCCTGGTGGGGCGGCGGCGGCGCCGGCGAGCTCCGCTGGTGCATCGGTGAGGAGCGAGCGGGGCCCTCGGTAGTTTTGCCCGGGACGCGCGGGGTCCGCAGCCGCCAGCCCTCCGGCGAGAGACGGGCCCCGGTGATTCCCCAGCCACCCCCCCGGTTGTCAGTTCTGATTAAGGCGGAGGTTTTCAGGGGCGTCTTAAGGAGAGCTGGAGAGCGGCAGCTGCAGAGCTCTGTCGTGCAGCAGTGTAGCCTTGTCGGACTGTGTCTGACTGACAGGATGTGGGGGCAAAAATTGAAGGCTTTGTCCTGAGGACAGCGTGTCACCAGACTGCTCCCTGACACCAGCGTTCAATGAAATACTCCTGAAAATCGGTTTAGATAAGATTTGAAAACAAATGTTCTAAAAATGTTAGCGCTTCAATAGTGTTCTCATTAATTCTCAAGAACGTTACCATTTCAGGAACGTATTTGGTGGTCCAGGGAAACTATATTATCTTTTGAGTTGGGTGTCTGACCAGTTGGTTTCTGGAGCTTTGCAGGACATGAACGTGAATGTTTTAATGTGTATGTGGAGGGGGTTCTGCGCTGGTACCGTAGTGGAGTTTACGTAATATGAGTTTAATGCCATCAAAATGACAGTGAATTGCCAAAGGGGTTCGATTCAAGGAGAAAAAAAAAGAGCATTGTTCAAGCAGCAGCTCGCAGGCCTATGAAGCTCATCGGAGCAGGAGCTGAGCTGGTGTGGACTTGTCGCACGATATTGACACATCAAACTAAATTCACAGAAGTAGTTATGTATCGCAGTTGTCAGCACTGTCATCGTGAATTTTAGGACACCGTAGAGTATTTAGTGAAATCTTTGGTCCCTGTTGGGAATGATAAAATGCTTCTTAAAGGGGGTGATGGGAACTGGTGAGCTGGTAATAGGAAGTCGTGAGCCTGGTGATGGGAACTGGTGAACCTGATGGGGACATGGTGAACCTAACTACAAGAGAATACCAAGGAGAAAGAGGCACTGGTCCTGCTGGACCAGGTGAATGGCAAATGCTTTCCAGGAGTTAGCCTGTCTTAGTTACATTCACTGAAAAACCAGAGAGTAAAATTCTCTTCCTGACTTTGCTTCTCTTCTCTTTGTTGTTCCGCTCCTGCTGCATTTGGAGACACTGTCAGTCATTTTGTTATACCCCATAGCCCCTTGTAAGTAAAGTTCATTTCATGTGTCATGGCATCTGATTTGGGGCAGGACCTCAGGCCCCCGTGTTGGAGGGGACATCTGACTGCCTGGATTCACACGTTTTCATCCTGTGAATATGTATGCAAAACAGAACAGGTCCCGCCGGGATAGCGGCAGGTTTTCTCTGGGCTATCCCCAGTCTTCTTGTTTAATACGCTTACTGAGTACAGGAGATCTGCGTTTATTCACAAACTCTAGATCAGACAAGATCATCAGACATCTCCAAGTGCAGTTCTGTAAATGTGGGGTTACTGGGTAGAAGCTGAGGGATTTAAAAAACAGCTTTTTGAAAAGGAGGATGATGGAGAAACTGGGTTCCTGGACAGTAATTACAATTGAATTTCGTTCCACAGGGGCTATTACATCCGTGCCCATGCCGTGGATCACTGCGTTCAAGACTTCCTGCTGAAGACCCGCAGCCACCCTAGGACACAGGTGCCTTTTCTCTCTCTGGGTGTACTAGCAGCTTCCACTGTGTGTGTGAAGAGCCTTTTTGGCATCTTGGCGCTGCAGTAGCTCATGGGTGCATCTGCTGTGATCCTTTCCCTGAAGAGCCAGAGACTCTGGCTGTCTATTTGTCACCTTGACAGAAGTATTAGGGGCCACACCTACACAAAGTTCACAGAATCATGGAATGGTTTGGGTTGGAAGGGACAGAATCACAGAATCGTTATGGTTGGAAAGGACCTCCAGGGTCATCAAGTCCAACCTTCTCCTAGCATCACTCTAACCACTACACCACTACACCATATCCTCTCTAACCACTACACCATATCCTCAAGCACTATATCCTCAAAGATCATCTTGTTCCAACCCCTGTGCCACGGCAGAGACACCTCCTACTAGTCCAGGTTGCTCAGGGCTCCATCCAACCTGGCCTTGAACACCTCCAGGGATGGAGCATCCACAGTTTTGCCGGGCAACCTGTTCCAGTGCCTCACCACCCTCAGGGTAAAGAATTTCCTTCTAATTTTCAATCTAAATCTCCCCTCTTCCAGTTTGAATCCATTACCCCTCGTCCTATCACTACAGGCCTTTGTGAAAAGTCCCTCCCCAGCTTCCTTGTAGACTCCTTCAGATACTAGAAGGCCACAAGAAGGTCTCCCCAGAGCCTGAAAAAGCCCAGTTCTCTCAGCCTGTCTTCATAGGAGAGGTGTTCCAGCCCTCTAATCATCTTTGTAGGCCTTCTCTGGACCCTCTCCAACAGGTCCATGGCCTTCTTGTGCTGGGGGCTTCTACCTGTTGTGAGAGATTGCCCGATTTTGTCACTCTACAGATGATGTTATTGAATGTTTTTCATACCGAGATGCTAAGGATGCTGCTAGAGTTGAGTGTAACATTTTCTGATGCTTTCTCTGCAGATCCTGTCTTTAGGTGCTGGCTTTGACTCCTTATACTTCCGTTTGAAGGACATGGGTCTTCTGCATCACTCTGTGGTCTATGAGGTGGATTTCCCAAATGTGGTGTCCCAAAAAGCGACTCTGATCAAAAGAATGAAAGACTTGTCGGCGCTGGTAGGAGATGCTGGAGGGGAAGGATTAGGTATGCCGTTTATGGAAGGTTTTCTAGATACTAAATGTTTAGAAGCAGTAAACGTATCTTCAGCCTTTAAAAACTGAGGTAGAGGTACGAAGATAGGGTTTAAAAAATGATGTAGAGGAGCTACAAAGTTGTAGATGAAAAGCATGTTCATTTTCTGAAAAATTTTGGAAGAAATAATAATTCCTGCAGTGTGTCCAGTGGGAGGTCACCAGGGTGATAAGGTGGTGGAGCACACAGGAGAGGAGGCTTAGAGACCTGGGCTTGTTCAGCCTTAAGAGGAGGAGGTTGGGAAGGAGGGAAAGGCACGAGTCTTACTGTGATCTTTAGCTGCCTCGTGGAGAGTGAAGAAAAGATGGAGCCAGGCTTTTCTCAGAGGCTCAAACAGTCGGGGGGCAATGGTTGCAAGTTGCAACAAAGGAAATTCCAGTTACCTATAATGGAAATGTTTTGGGGTTTTTTTCTGCCATCTGAGTAGTTAAAAATGGGAAGAGATTGCCCAGAAAGGTGCTGGAATCTCCAGCCTTGGGGATAGTTAGAGCTTGACTGGACAAAGCCTCAAGCAGCCTGACACAGGTGACTGCTGTGAGCAAGGAGTTGGACTAGGTGACCTTCAAAGGCTCCTTTCAACCCAAATTATACTGTGATTTATGGGTAGGCAAGAAAGTGTAACTCTTGGGTGTCTTAACTGTAGTAAAACATTAGTCATTTTGTTACCCATTTTGTTTTATTTTTTTCCCTTGTAAGGCAGGAAAAAATGAGCCTTATGGAACTACTGTAGAACATCAGCAGAGCTGAGAGGGTTGTTACGCCAGCGGAGCACTAAGGGGCAGTTCAGCGACAGAACGGAGGAATGTGAAGTGTGGGGTTCACTAGAGTCTCTCCCGCATCCGATTCCCTTCAGGGTTCCCATTAATGTTCCAGATGATGTGCCATGGAAGGTAGAAATGTGATAAACCAGCAGGAAACGGGCAGAGATGCAGGGTGGTGGATGAGGGTAGGAGTTTGACGAAGTACGTGAATGTCTGGAAAATATGGAATGAAATCCGATAGGGACACGCGTAACCCACGGCATTTAGACTGTAATAACCAAGGTAAATAGAGACGGAGGCAGCTATGGAGCTGGGTGCCGAGCACAAGTGCCTGGCTCCAGTGAGCTGCTGAACGAGTCCTGGTGAGTAGCTCTTCATGGGCTTCTTCAGTTTCCTCTGGAGTCCAGTCCCACTCCTAATATTGGCAGCCTCCTGTGGCACAGAATTCTGCCTGTACCAGTAATCTCCAAGTGCCTCAAGTAAGAGGCAGGTGTCAGAAGAGTTGGGAATAGCTCATTCTCTGTGTCCCGAGGGCAGGAAGCGATGGAGAGATGAGTTCTTAGAAGAAATGAACGGGGAACACTGGGGTGGCCGTTCCATTCTGAAAAAGGCCACTCGGCCCCCAGTAAGGGACTGCTTTGAGAACAGTCTAGATGAGCAGTTCTCAGGACAGCTCTAGTGTTGGGTTGCACTGGCACAGAGACAGGCAGTAGGGGATTCCTAGAGGTGCTTTACAGTCTTTGTTTATGGTTTGGTTTTGGCTGGAAAAGGTCAACAAGCTGTAGCTTATAATGCTCTTATGGAGCACAGAGGTATGCTGTGATAATGCTTGAAAATCATAAATCCAAACTTATTTCTGAGAATGGTGACCTCTGAGACTACTCCTGGTGCTTGCAGAGAGCACATGCTAGTTCTGCCATCATAAAGAAATGAAATCTGTTTAAAAAACAAACCACCCCCCAAAACCTGAGAATGGTTCTATGGTTGTGAGGCAAACCATTCAAATTCTACCAAAGTGATGATGCGTTCTCAGCCTGAACTGAAGGGTCTATAATGAACCTATTCTCCTCCAAGAAAGGTCTATAATTGGACTCAATGACCTTAAAGGTCTTTTCCAATCTAGACAGTTCTGTGATTCTGTAAATGAGAGCCCTTAAGATTTGATCCTGAGTTACAGTGGATCTCAAAAAATGTTGTTAAAGTAGATATCATAAAGCTTTGTTGTTATAGAAAATTTATAATTCTATGAAAAATTGTAGGTGAAATTTGCATTGAGAATAATGAAGTTTTAGATCTGCATTTAATGGGTCTTTTCTTGGCACTATCCCTTTATACAATCATAGAATGGTTTGGGCTGGAAAGCACCTTTGAAGGTCACCTCGTCCAACCCCCGGCAGGGAGCAGGGACATCTGCAACTAGAGCAGGTTGCTCAGAGCCCTGGCCAACCTCACCTGCAATGGTGCCAGGGATGGGGCAGCGACCACCTCTCTGGGCAGCCTGGGCCAGGCTCTCACCACCCTCACAGTGAAGACCTTCTTCCTTACATCTGACCTAAATCTACCCTTGTTCAGTTAAAGCCATTGCCCCTCGTTCTAGAATTTATTTAGTGATGGGGGTTTTCTCGCACATGTCCCAAAGAAAGTGAGTTGCTGGGCAATTGCTGTGGGGTTGATTTTCCTGTTTGTCCCTTTTGGTCTCAGTATTGCATCACCACTGTAGTGAGATTGTACCATTGTTGTCCCCAGGAGTCGCCTTTTCTGGAGAGGACTATAAACTACTGGGGGTGGATTTATCAGAGCTGTCTGAGCTGGAGAGAGCCCTGGAGGAAGCAGGACTGGACAAGGAAATCCCCACCCTCTTCATTGCAGAGGTGGTGCTCACCTACATGGAGAGCAGCAGGTCAGTTGGGTTATCCTCCGTTAGCTGGGTGCCAGAAGGGAAAGAACAACTTCCTTTGTATCTCCATCACCTGGGGCTCGCAGACCTGCTGTCTGATAACTAAAAACTCAGGAATCCCATGGAGGTCCCAAACAGCTCTGTACATCACAGGTGTGATGGGATGACTAACATCCACGTGACACCCTAAAAGGGAGGGAAAAAAGAAGAACCACCTCAAACAAGTGATTTTGAGTGTTTTGTTCTTCCCATCTCCTGAATTCTCTGCACAGGTTGGGAAGGAGATGTTCGTGAGTCCCCAGCACTGGATTCTCTTGCGTTACCTCTGTCAGGATGTGTTAACAGCAGCGTGCTTCATGGTGCTGCAGGAAGGTCGATTCCATCTGCCATGTGCTGGGTGTGCCCTCAGTTATTTCATTTCTTCTGCTCAATCTGCCTGGCAGGTCAGACGCCTTGATTCGGTGGGCAGCGGAGCGTTTCTCTCGGGCCTGTTTCCTGCTCTATGAGCAGATGCGTCCCGAGGACCCCTTCGGACTTGTCATGCGGCAGCACTTCAGCCAGCTGAACTCCGCGCTTCGTTCCTTGGCACAGTACCCTGATGGAGAGGCACAGCAGAGGCGCTTTCTTGAAAAGGTGGGTACCTGCAGCCCTAGGGCACACAGGAACTACGATTTGCCTGGAGAAGACTGTAACGTTAAATCATTTTGGAGGTCATCAGCTGTGCCATTTACGGGTTGGGCAGACAGGGCCAAGGCCGAGACACTGCCTCCTCTAGTAGCATGGCTAGTCATTTGAAGGTCTTTCGTACCAACTCGCAGCCTACTTTCTGGTGTGGCACTAAGGCAAGGTGGGTTCCTCTGAGACTTTGGGTGTAATAAATTAAATTCTTAAGAGCTTTACAGGTATGAGGTCTATCCTCACCACATTCTGGGCTGCTTTTGTTCCAGCTGGACAGTCTTAAAGGCTCATGCAGGTGTTTAATGTAGGGTCTTTGTTTTCTTGCAGGAAGCGAGTCTCTGTCTTTCCAGAAGTAATGATTTTGAGGGGTTTCTGTTTTAGGGCTGGACTGAGTGCAGTGTCATGGATATGAATGAGTTTTTCACCTGTTGTACACCAGAAGATGAGCAGCGAAGAGTGCAGGCTCTGGAGCCTTTTGATGAATATGAGGTAGCCCTCCGTTATTCTGAACCTGCTTTTGATCTGAACAGTGCCTGCAGTTTCTTGTGGTCACAGCCCTGTACCAGAGCTGCTGCTCATGCAGGCAGAAAGGATCGTGAATCAGACTTTGTTAATGCAGAGCCCATGGGAAGCTGGGGCAAGTAGCATTGGAAGAAGACTCTCTTTGGTGTTAGAAAAGCTTCTTCCTTCCTCAGTGAGTGGTCTCTCAGGGAGACAGTCTTCACATCGCAAACTAGCTGGTGGTATAAAAGGTGTTGCACGTGCTAAAAGCTGGCATGGGTTCAAGGGGCAGTTATTTTGGTGAAAGATAAATCCAATGAGGATTGCTGAATACATAAAAATACACCTGATGTGAGGCTCCTGACTACAAACAGTTGGGAACATGCTTGGGGGAAGTGGAGGCACTTGTCCGGCTCACCTGCATCTCAGTAGGCTATTACTGTTTGTTACTGTTGGGTACAGGGTACTAGATCCAGATGGTGTTTTTAATCTGACTTCATGCATTCCTGTATTAACAGCTGAAATTTAACTATGACTCTATTCTTTGCCATTTTTATGTTAACTGCTGGCAGAGTTTGCCACAATTTGAAGTCTAGAAGAGAAGACAAGTCAAAGATACTGAGTAACTTTGAGATAGGTATTTACACACTTGCTCTTTCTGAGATTCAACTTCTGCTTTTGGGTGCTGTTGGAAATGGTGCCGGCTAGGCTGGTCTCTGATCTGATCACCCTGGCTGTTCTGAGATCCTTACTGCTGCTTGCTCTAAGATTTTGAGGGAGATTGTTTTTGTTCTTTTTCTTTGGGCTTGCTACAGGAATGGCATCTGAAATGTTCTCATTACTTTGTCTTGGCTGCATCAAAGGGGATGGAACCTTCCTGGACTCCACTGTTATCCAGTGTGACAGGTACAAACTGACAAGTTTTTGCAGTATTCTTTTATTGCATTCAGGCTTCTCAGAGAGATTTTAAGGAGGCAGGAAAGCTCTGGAGGGAACAGATGGGATGCTGTCATCTGAGTAGCTTTCTCCATCCCTCTAACAATGTCCCCCATTCCACTGTCCATAGCAAGGGCCATGTACTGATTCTGGTCATTGTGATCAGCTTCATTCTTCCAGTTCATTGAACCTTCCAGTCTGAGCAGCTCTTCCTCCTGTAGACACATGGGCCCCTCCAGGCCCGGCTGCAATGCCAGTCTGCCCTGCTCCTCCTCCTGCCTTTGGGATTCCAGACTCTCCCTTTTCCATTTATTCCCACGTGCCTCTGGACACGGCTCTCTGAGCCATTCTATCCTTCTGGCTGCCAGAAGGTTGTTATGTTTTACTTGCTGCACTGTCGAGGTTTTGTCCAGCAGAGCACTTGGGAGCGTGTCATGAAGTCTGTGCTTTGCTTTGTTTTTTCCCTGTGGGTGGAGCTGTACGTGTAGTTATTTCTGGTTTTGAAATGCTTTTAAATCTGTTTGTTGCTTTTTTCAGATGGGAGAAAAGTGATAGAGCTGGGGAAAAGCCAAGGCCAAGACTGTTTCCTTGATAAAAGGGACTTGGCAGCAGTAGCAGTTCAAGAAATTCCCACTTTTGGCTGCTTGCTTCCTTTTTCAGGGTGGAAAGCAGAAAGTTGTTTTCAACATGTTTCCTGTCACTAATCCTGTTTGCAGTGTAACACCAGCTCAGGTAGTTCTGTCTGCAACTGAAAGTTGAGATCTGTGTTCTGGGGAGCAGGAAAAGCAGCTGGAAAAGGACACAGCAGGATGGCATTCCTTAAGCCAGCAGGACCACTGAGTCCCCAGTGCAGTGTCTTGATTACATCTGAAAATGAGTAGTGAAATGGAAGCTACTAGCCCTGTCATGAAGAAAGGGGCAACTTCTTTTCATTTGTGCCCTGCGATAGGCCAAGGGGCAAGGAATGCAAGCTAGAGCATAGGAAGTTCCACCTCACCATCAAGAGGAACTTCTTTCCTGTGAGGGTGACAGAGCACTGGGACGGGCTCCCCAGAGAGGTTGTGGAGTCTCCTTCTCTGGAGACTTTCCAGACCCGTCTGGACGCGTTCCTGTGTGACCTGCCCTAGATTCTCTGGTCCTGCTTGGCAGGGGGGTTGGACTTGATGATCTCCAGAGGTCCCTTCCAACCCCTAACATTCTGTGATTCTATGATTCTAAATGAACATGGGTGTGGTCAGATACACGGGGGTTGTCACTGGTCCTCCTGTAACACCTCAGAGGCTCCTAAACACACGGGATCTGTCCTGAAGTGAAAAGCAGTGATCTGGCGTCTGCTGAACTGGCATGAGTACAGAGTACTGTCTACATTCAGTAGACAGGAACAGGGTCTTTCTGCTGCTGTCACTTGTATCAGAACTGATAGCCAAAAGCCTTCGAAGTCTGGTAAATTATCTGTGCGTAGGTATTTTTTACTGGGAGTGGCAAAAGGTGTGTCCCAAATACCCATCTTTCTGTGCCCCCAGCTTTCCTCTTCTGTAGATTTGGGTCTGTGTTGAAGAGAGGACAAGAACTAAATCTTAAACAGAGCATGGTAAGAGTATTTTCTGAAAGGAGAGAAACCCCTCGGTCTTAAAGATCCACCTGTAGAAAGACATTTAAGCCCAAGGAGATGAAATTTTTTACTTCACCAAACAATAGTAAGTAGGGTCTTGTACTAAATGCTCAGTACAGGCAGTTTCTCTGAGTAGGGCACACGAAATAAGATGGAGAGCTGCTTCTCCTCTGTCTCATCATCTCGTATAACACAAGAATGAGGTGCTTGGTTAAAACAAAGAACATGCAAATTCAAAACTGATTAAAAGACAAGAATTTGTGTGCTGTGTAGGTGGGCTGGAGCCCTGTGTTGAAAGCTTGTTTCGTATGAAGGGATGTGGTATTTAGAGAGAAGATGTTCAGGAAACGAAAATATTCTCTTATTTAGGAACATGGGAATTAACAGTGATTATTCGTGATGCTTAGAACTTTATTTCAATACTTTTTGTGAAGGTAGGATCAAAATCTAGCAAGAAACGTTGAAATCCAGCTTCTGGGTGTTTGTCCTTTTCCTGCAGTCCTTTGCTGTTTGAGTAGCCCGATGTTGTCTTCATCAGAAAGGTTCTCCTGGCAGGCGTGGCACTGATTCCCATCTTGCTACAGCGGCTCGGGACACTGTCATCTCCTAGCCAGCCTTGCTGCCGCCTCATTAAAGCTGCCTCAGAACTGGGTCAGGAGTTGAGGGCGCAGTAAGCAGACATTGGAGGTTGGCACAGCGGTCATTTAAACTGTTGCAGTGGGATTTTGAGGACGTCAGATCCTCCATGTGCTCTGCCAGCTCGCTTCACAATCTTTTCGTCTTGAAAAGCTGAACAGGCTTGTTCCATCTCTCATTTAAAATGTAGCCGTGGTTCCTGCTTGTGCCTGAGTTCTTTGGTTCTCTTTGGCCTACAGATCCTCGTCGTGATGGTCCTGTCAGAGTGGCTGGGAGTGTCACCGCGGCAGCCTGCGCACTGCACTCCAGAATCCCTGGCCTGAGACGTTACGGTCACCACTCTGTTCTGATAAAGCCCAACGTGATTCTCACCACTGGAGGCTTTGGGGAGGAGGATGGACAGCACTGCCGTGTGAGAAATGCTCACGTGCTGATTAAGCACGGAGGCTACTGGAGAGCTGGGTGTGTGAAAAAGGAGAATCCTGGTGAAAGACAGGGTGAGTTCCCACCCCCAGGGTCAGTGTAAGGAAGACATTTTTGTGCTAACAACAAAATAATGTCTAGTGGAAAACTGATGTCACAGCACAATTATGTTGACAGTTAAAGAGATCTGAAGGTTCTGAATGCCAAGGGCCAGATCCTGCCCTGGGGTTACCACAAACCCCAGCAACACTCCAGGCTTGGGGAGAGTGGCTGGAAAGTGCCCGGCGAGAAAGGACCTGGGGGGGTTGATTGACAGGCGGCTGGAGATGAGCCAGCATGTGCCCAGGTGGCCAAGAAGGCCACCAGCATCCTGGCTTGTCAGCACTGGTGTAGCCAGCAGGACCAGGGCAGGGATCATGCCCTTGATTGGGCACTGGGGAGGCTGCTCCTTGAATCCTGGGGTCAGGTTTGGGCTCCTCACTCCAAAAAGGACCTTGAGGGGCTGGAGCATGGCCAGAGAAGGGCAACGAAGCTGGGGAAGGGTCTAGAGCAGGAGTGTGGTGAGGAGCAGCTGAGGGACCTGGGGGTGTTGAGCCTGGAGCAAAGGAGGCTCAGGGGAGACCTTCTGGCTCTTCACAACTCCGTGAAAGGAGCTTGGAGCCAGGTGGGTCGGGCTCTTCTCCCAAGAAACAAGCAACAGGACAAGAGGAAATGGCCTCAAGTTGTGCTGGAGGGGTTGAGGTTGGCCATGAGGAGCCATTTCTTGCTGGGAAGGGCTGTGAAGGGCTGTCCCAGGCTGGCCAGGGCAGTGGTGGAGTCCCCATGGCTGGAGGGGTTTCCAAGCCGTGGAGATGTGGTGCTGAGGGCCATGGGTTAGTGGTGCCCTGGCAGTGCTGGGAGAACGGGTGGACTTGATGATGTTAAGGGTCTTTTCCAACCTAAATGATTTGATGACTGTGTTAATGTCACAGGAGAAGGATTGGTGTGAACTGTGGTGTTCTGTATCTCTACAGGTGAGCGGTTGTACCATACTGTGTCATGTGTCTCAAACGGTCTGGCCCTGGTGGTAGGAGGACGAACATCCCCATCAAGTGCAGGCTTGGGAATGTTGTGGCTGAAGTTCACTGAAACCTGTGATGCCTCGGACCCAGATGACATTACAGTGGAGCTTGTAAGTCTGCAGCCTGCCGCTGAACCTGCTGCTTTGCGTTGGAGACACAGTGCAACTGAAGTGACCTTCAAAGGTAAAAAGCCTGGAAAGAGTGGGAATGGCTGTAGGTGTGCGGAAGTCTGCAAATTCTGGAATTTGCTGGGGCAGCCTTGTCCGGACAGCGAGGTCTGAAAGGCCTCATGGTAGCGGCCTTGCTTTCCGTCCAGTACAGGCTGTGCAGTCAATGTTGGTGCGTTGAATTCCTTTGTCTGAAACAAAGGCTTTTTGCTGAACATTTTGGAAGCGATATCATCTTGATACGTTCCTCAGCACTTCAGAGAATCCTGTTACATTTCAAAAGGATTTTGTTCCAGTGGTGATTTCTTTCTTTTTCCCTAGACTTAAAGCTTATGCCTCATTTGAATGCATTTTTCCTATTGCATCTACCACGTTCTTGTTGTGTCTTTTTGGTTTGTCAGGTCCAAAAGTATTTGTGAGAGATTTTACTAAACCTGACAAAGGGAAAGAGAGAGCCTCAGCTGGGTTTCCTCAACTGAGCAGCTGCGCTGGTTGATCCCACTGTTGGGTGGGATTTCAATCATCTGTGCCATTAATACATGGCTGATACAACAGATACCTTGTGAAGATGCCTTTTATTACAGATCAGCCGTCATCTTGGTAGTTCTCTAGAGGCAGGGCAGGAATCAAATAATAGATATGATGGTAGAGAGATAAAAAAAGCTCGTAATGCATTTTTGGAAGTGCTGCCATGTCCACTTGGAACTGCAGCTGGGTCGGCTTCTCTGCCACAGATCAGACTCATTCTCAGTTGCTCCTGTTGAAGGTGCAGGATGAGGCCAGACAGACACACTGACCAGCAGCCTGGTGATGTGGGACTTACCCTTTTTATCCCTCTGCCTTCCTGTGTTTATATCTCCTCAAACCACCTAAATCCATCCCTTTTCCTGGCTCTGGTTCCTCTCCTGAGCATCCCATAATAAGTTTATGCAAACGTCAAATGCTCTTCCCCTACATCTTGCAGTGCTTCCTGTGCCCCTAGGCAGTACCCCTGCAAAGGCCTCCAGAGGGCTGCTCCTGTTGACTCACTTTGATGGTTTCACAGCTGGACAAGGGTCCTGGTTGTTCTCCTGGGACAGCCCTGGGAGGAGCTGGGATGGGTTCTCGGAGTCCGTAAGCATGTCACTGGGGTTCTCCCCTGCTCACCAGCCACTGCCTCTCCGTGCTCCTCCTGGGCTTGAGGAAGTGAGTCTTCTACAGCTTGACTGCTCTCCTGGGATGGGTCTGGAGTAGCTGAGGTAGGATATTCTTTGGGTTCCCCCACCTTGCTTTGTGTCTGCTCCTCTGTGAGTGCTTTTTAGCAGGTACCCAAGTACTGCGAGTGAGAGAGGCTTCGTGATGATAAACAGATGCTCAAAAGAAGAGCAAAGCAGATGTTAAGAATTCTTAGTGTTAAGTAGTAGTAAAAGAATGAAACCCATAATGGAGAATGTTGTTCTGCCATTATGTAAATCATAGGATCATAGACTGGTTTGGACTGGAAGGGATCTTAAAGATCATCCAGTCCAAGCCCCCTGCTATGGGCAGGGACACCTTCCATTAGACCAGGTTGCTCAAAGCCCCATCCAACCTGGCCTTGAACACATCCAGTGATGGAGCATCCACAGCTTCCCTGGGCAACCTGTGCCAGTGTCTCACCAGTCTCAAGGTGAAGAAGTTCTTCTTTCTCTCTAGTCTAAATCTCCCTCTTTTAGTTTAAAACCATCACCCCTTGTCCTGTCCCAACAGGCCCTGCTCAGAAGTCTGTCCCCATCTTTCTGACAGGCTCCTTGACGTCCTGCAAGGCCACAAGTCTCCCCAGAGCCTTCTCTTCTCCAGGCTGAACAAGCCCAACTCTCTCAGCCTGGCCTCCCAGCAGAGGGCTTCCAACCCTGCTCCACCAGGTCCATGTCTCTCTGCTGTGCTGAGGACTCCAGAGCTGCCCCAGCACTGCAGGGGGGTCTCCCCAGAGCAAAGCAGAGGGGCAGGATCCCCTCCCTCGCCCTGCTGCCCACACTGCTGGGGATGCAGCCCAGGAGGGTGTTGGCTTCTGGGCTGTGAGTGCATGCTGCTGGCTCAGCTCCAGCTTCTCACCCACCAGCACCCCCAAGTCCTTCTCGACAGGGCTGCTCTCCAGCCCTTCATCCCCCAGCCTGTGTTGACACCGGGGATTGCCCAGACCCATGTGCAGGACCTTGCACTTGGCCTTGCTGAACCTCATGAGGTTCGTGCTGGCCCACATCTCAAGCCTGCCAGTGAGACTTTGAGATCTCTTCTTGAGACTTGAATATGAAACTTTCATATCCCACATAATCCCCAGTGTAAGTAGAATTGAAACATCAGCACATAATCTGTTCTGGAGACTGATTCTTTGAGATCGTTTATGACTCAAGTTATTCTTGTTGGATCACACCAGAAAGAAGTCTCAGAGCTGCCCCTCTGAAGGATAATATTTTAGTTCTGGAGCATTATGGAGCAGGGTCCTCAGCTCTTTATCCTGGAGAACTGCCTCAGAAGAAACATTTCTGTTCTGGAACAATTGATAAATATTTGTAGTTTGAACAGGTCTGGAATGAAGCCCTGCGACATCTTCAGCTTCAACTGCTGAAGGTTCCTCTGGTAACAGATACTGACTCTAAGGGGCAAAACCTTCAGCAGTTGCCAGCAAGTCAGTGGTGGGAGTTAGTGGAATTCAGGACACAAAAGCTGCCCTGGAGCTGTTCCGTTCTCAGCAAAGGGAACACCAGGGGCATCGTTCAGCACTAGTCTGGAGCACAGTCTGAGTTTGTGGAGCAGTGTTTCATTAACACCGTAATGGAGTTCAGCCTTCCAGTCAGAATTTTATATCAAAGGAGCAAATGCTAAATGGGTAAAGTTTTACAAGTAATGTGTTGGTTTTTGTCTCTGTCAGGCTGTATTTGATCATCTTAGTTTTGCTGTGTAGCTGAGGTGAGTGACCAACACTCGTGTTATTTGCACAGTCCCTTGTGAAGAAGCGAGCGGACAGGGCACAGTGCAGTTAACGCACGCCCTCAACATCTACCCAAAGTCCTTCTGCACCTTTTGCACCTCCTTTTTGAGGTGGTGAATCTCCAGATTAACTCCTACACGCTTAAATTGCCATTATCTCCCTTTTGTGAGAACAAATATACATTCTTGTCTTCGGAGGATTTATCAGTTTTCTTTGTCCCTGTGTTGCTGTGACATCGATGTCCCTGTGTTGCTGTCATTTATGTGCTTAGGTTCTCTAGATGTATTCGTTCTAGAGGTGCAGTCTTTCCATTGCCTGTATTTTCATTCCTGAAGCCCATTGGGTATATTAAAAAACACATTTTCTCCTTTTGATTTTGAGGCTATAATGTATGATTTCCATAAAGACCTTAAACATTTGGAAACTACAGTGGATGATGGGGCTCTTCTGAATGACCACAAACATGGAGAATTCAGCTTCTTAGTAGAAATACTCAGCCTTCTGTGTGTCTTACGAAGAATGTAGACACAAGAGTAACTCCTGTACCTCCAGACCAATTTATTTTGTTCATCGCTGAAGTCTGGAAGCGTTTGTCGAGTTGCAGGATGTCTTGACATAAGCAGTGTATGAAGGTGCTGCCTGAGCACGTTGATTTCTGTCTTCAGTCGGCTTCCCTTCTACGCGAACAGAAATGTTTGCTTTTGTGACATGCCAGACTCTTGCTCCTCTTTTCACCTGGTTGTCTCTCTCTGTAGGTGAGAAGTACCTGTTTGTGTACGGCGGCCGCTCTGCTGAGGAGCCTGTGCTGGGGGACTGGTGTTTCCTGCACACTCGGGAGCTTTCCTGCGCTGTGGTGAGAACGTGGGGAGGCCCTGGGGAGTGGAAGATGCCTTCACTTCACTGGTGCGGGTGGCTGCACTGGAAGCCCAGCTGAATCAAGGCAGTGTTACTGGCACGGGCAGTACTGACACACTCCATGGTGGTCAGAGTTAGAGCTGACTTCTCAACACCTTGCTATTCAGTGGAATACAGTCTTCTCAGAGGGGTTGAGCTTGGAAGGGATACCTGGAGATCATCTAGTCCAGCACGCTTGCTTAAAGCAGGCCTAACTAGAACATGTTGCCCAGGATATTGTCCAGTTGGGCTTTGATTATCTCTAAAGATGGAGACTTCACAACCTCCCTGGGCAGCCTACTCTAGTGCTTGACCAGCCTCATCATAAAATGGGAGGGGTTTTTATGTCTAAGTGGATTTTTTTTTATATTTCAGTTTGTGCCCATTGCCTCTGGCCCTGTCGCTGGGTACTACTGAGAACATTCTGTTTCTGTCTTCTTTCATCTCTCCCATCCCACGAGCGTTTTCAGTCACTGCGGCAAGAGCTCCGGTGCTGATGTGATCTGCAGTGGATGCTCTAGCACAATGTGCAGAGGGGTTCCTGAACCAGGGAGACCTCAGGGGAGAGCAGAGACAGGGCCAGGAGCAACCTGCTCGGTGCAGCAGGGACATCTCCTCTGACTACCTCACCTTCCCAGATGCCCTTGTACAATAGGTATGAGGCTCTGCAAGTGGAACCAGTCATGAGGATGATGGTCCATCTAGGTTAGAGCTGTTGCCAAGGTTAAGTCTGTCTACACTCTGTGTCAAAGCCACTTCCACAAGTGTCAAAGATACTTGTGCGTGTCTTGAACAGAAGGCAGTGCGCAAGAGTGCAGAAAAAGTTAACTCTCATAAATTGGCAGAAATAACCCTCCAAGGACTGAAAGATATTAAATATACTGAGGGCCAGAGAAATACTGGACACTTGTAAATGGACACACTTGTACTTGGCCATCCTGAGAGGAACATGTGTCAGGTGGGCTTTTTTGATCATTCCCTGTCATGTTCCTCTCCAGTAGCTGTTCCTATCCTATGGCAGGAAAGAACGTTACATCCCACAGGATCATTTGAGAGCCTGGACATGAAGACACGTAGGTTGGCAAACATCAGCCTTATATTTTAACCATAAGCCAGCAATGCATTCTCATGGCCAAGAAGGCCAGTGGTCTCCTGGGGTGCATTAAGAGTGTGGCCACCAGGTTGAGGGAGGTTCTCCTGCCCGTCTACTCTGCCCTGGTGAGGCTGTCTCTGGAGTACTGGGTCCAGTTCTGGGCTCCCCAGATCAAGACAGACCAGGAACTACTGGAGAGAGTCCAGCAGAGGCTGCAGAGATGCTGGTGGGACTGGAGCATCTCTGTGCCAAGGAAAGGCTGAGAGCCCTGGGGCTGCTGAGCTGGAGAAGAGAAGCCTCAGAGGGGATCTGATCAATGCTGATCAAGAGCTAAAGGGCCCATGGGGGGCAAGAGGATGGGGCCAGACTCTTGTCAGTGGTGCCCAGGGACAGGACAAGAGGCAACGGGCACCAAGTGGAACCCAGGAGGTTCCATGTGCGCAGGAGGAGAAAGTTGTTTGGTGTGAGGGTGTGGGAGCCTGGCCCAGGCTGCCCAGAGAGGTTGTGGAGTCTCCTTCTCTGGAGAGATTCTAAAGGCGCCTGGACGCGATCCTGGGCCCCCTGCTCTGGGTGACCTGCTGGAGCAGAGGGGCTGGACGAGATGATCTCCAGAGGTCCCTTCCACCCCCACCATGCTGGCGTTCGGTGATTCTGACCTGTGTTTTCCTAGATTCCTGTTGAGGGTCCAGTCCCAGAAGGCCGTCACTCTCACAGTGCCTGTAGCTGGAAGGGAGGAGTGCTGATTGCAGGAGGTCTGGGAGCAGCTGAGCAGCCCTTGGGTTCAGTTTTCTTTCTGAGGGAGCTTGACCATGGCTTCCGGTGGCAGACAATAGAGACACACCCTCCTCTCATCCCCAGGCAAGTAGAAGGCGTTATTCAGCAGTGAGTCTTCGGCTGGTCTCTGTCTGCCCCTCACTGATGGAATTGGTCCCATTTTGGTCTCGCAGGTATTCACATACCGCACACGTGCATGATGGAAAACTTCTGCTTGTTGGTGGAGTGTGGTTTCACTTGTCCTCTGTGCCGGGCATCACTGTTATTGACATCGCAACCGGTCTCTGCCTGGACTACACGATTAATACAGTAAGTTTGGACATTTCTCCTTCAGGGTGAGCAGTGTTGTGTGAAGGACTGTGGTAACTTCAGGGCTGTTCCCTTAAGTGGAGCAGAGAGGGCAGAGAGGGCACATTTGTGAGTGGAATAAATGTTCCCTGTTTGAGGTAGAATCTCATTTTGAGGAGCTTTCACCAGCCTTGAGAACATAACAGTGTTGAGAGGGAGAGTCCAAGCGTGCAGAAGACTGGAGGGCATGGAGCTGCTCTGTTCCAGACGGGGAGCAGAGCTGAGATAGACACGAGCATCCTAAGAAGAGAACAGATCAAACCAGAGCCTCGGTTCTCTTCATGGAAACCTGTGGTACAACTTCGTTTAAAACATCATGGTGGAAATTGCTGTGTGCTGCAGCTGCTGCCTGAAGTACCAGAAGAAAACGGCTTGAAAATACTGAAACTCCACTTAAATGTAAGAAAGTGTTCACTGTGAGGGTGACCAAACACTGAACAGGCTGCTCAGAGAGGCTGTGGTGTCTCCATCGTTGGAGATACTCTGGGCAAGGAACTGAGCAACCTGCTGTAGTTGAGCCGGCGTTGAACAAGGGTGGTCGGTCTAGAATCATAGAATCATTATGGTTGGAAAGGATCGCCAGGATCATCAAGTCCAACCTTCATCCTAACATCTCTCTAGCCACTAGACCATAGCCTCAAGTGCTACATCCACTCGTTTTTTAAACACCTCCAGGGATGGTGACTCCACCACCTCCCTGGGCAGCCTGTTCCACTGCCCAACCACTCTCTCAGGAAAGAATTTCTTCCTAATATCTCATCTAAACCTCCCCTGGTGCAACTTGAGGCCATTTCCTCTCATTCTATCATCAGTAATTTGGGAGAAGAGACCAACACCAGCCTCGCTACAGCCTCCTTTTAGGTTGTACTAGATGGTACTTGGAGGTACCCAACCTCAACTATTCTGTGATTCTGTTCTATGATTCAGTGAAGGACAATTGTACAGGTGATGTCACAGAGCAGGATTTTGGCATACTCTGGGCGAAACTTAGTCTAAATCTGTGAGTAGCCCTCATCTGTGATACTGCTGCTTGGGGTACAAGGAAGACACAGAGCTGGTGGAACGGGGCCAGAGGAGGCCCCAGCAATGATGGGAGATCTGGAACCCCTCTGCTGGGAGGCCAGGCTGAGAGAGTTGGGCTTGTTAAGCCTGGAGAAGAGAACACTCCAGGGAGGCCTTCTTGTGGCCTTGCAGGGCTTCAAGGGGCCTGTCAGAAAGGTGGGGACAGACCTTTGAGCAGGGCCTGTTGGGACAGGACAAGGGGAGATGGTTTGAAATTAAAAGAGTCTCTCAGACTAGAGAGAAGAAGAAATTATTTGACACTGAGGGTGGTGAGAGCCTGGCCCAGGTTGCCCAGAAAGGTGGTCGCTGCCCCATCCCTGGCACCATTGCAGGTGAGGTTGGCCGGGGCTCTGAGCAACCTGCTCTAGTTGCAGATGTCCCTGCTCCCTTCAGGGGGTTGGACTAGATGACCTTTGAAGGTCCCTTCCCACCCAAACCAGCCTTTGATTTATGACAAAGCTTCTGCTGCTGGACAAGTTTTTATTTATATTTTGTGTAAAGAAACAAGTTTCTTTAGATAGCTGTACATCTGGATCCTGTCCCTGGTGAAGCTGACATTTGTGACTGGTCTGTCCTTTCTGCCAGGCAGTGTGTGGGCATCTGACTGACCCTGCAGTGCTTCCCTGAGGGCACGAAGCAGGCAGCATGCTTAAATGTAGTTTAGCTTTTTCTTACTTGCTCCAGCAGCAGTTGTAAGTGGCCTGGTGTCATTGAGATCAAGTCCACTACTCTTGTTGGATAGTGGTGGGGATGGGTACAGTGACAGTGAAGTTCTGTCTAAAACCATAGAACGTTTTTGTTGACATTGAGTGGATGGAAACAGATGGGTTGGTAGTTGCCTTTGCTGATTGAGCTGCTTGCTTTGACAGAGGTGAAACTTTGTAAGGTTCTGAACCTACCAAACTGTTACCATGGAGAGATACCACTCTTAATCACCATCCCTTAACCTTTTTCCAAGAATATAAAAAAGGGTACCCTCATAAAAGTTGCCTACTGTCCAAAAATCTATTTTTTCCCAAGTTTGTGGGTGGTATAATGGGCTAAATGGTTCTAGACGGGATCCACTGTGGCTGTTCTTAGCTTTCTAATGAAGGTACCATATGAAATATCTCTACAGCGTTGTATGAGGTACACGTGTTGAAGTCCTCAGTGTTCAAAGTCTCCTTTCCTTTTGTAGGAGCATCTGGAGTGGCCGTTAATGCTACATAACCACAGTAGTGTCTTTCTGCCAAAGGAGAAGGAGTTGTTGCTTATTGGCGGTGGTGGGAACTGCTTCTCCTTTGGGACACACCTGAACCCAGAGCCTGTCTCACTGAGCATCGGCAACATCCTGACTGGCCACTAACTGGGACCAAATAGGACTGAGCCATGCTGCTGTGCTGTGGTGAGACATCTCCTCGCTGCAGGTCCAAGAGCAGCAAAGTGTTTCCATAAACAGTGGGGTTCTGACAAGGGGTTACGCACCTCATCCGTCCTCTTTGTACTGCTCTTTGTTGCTGTAAATAAAGTATCTCAGAAGTAGCTCTGTGGTGGTCACAGTGGTCCTTGGAGGTGCAGTGGGGAACCATGCTCAAGAGTCGAGGTGTTTGTCTTCATTTCTGTTCCGCAGAAATGGGTGATGGGCACCTCACAACAGCAGCACACCCACCAGTGCCAGGCACACATAGTAGCAGGAGACACTTGGTGGGTTGTCCCTACCCATCCTACAACACACATATGTCTGCTGTATAATGACCAAAGCATCGCGGGGAGGTTCTCCAATTAGCGTGCACATGTTTCACAGAACAACAAACTGGTGGGGGTTGGAAGGGCCCTCTGGAGATCATCTCGTCCAACCCCCCTGCTCCAGCAGGTCACCCAGAGCAGGGGGCCCAGGATCACCTCCAGGTGCCTTTGGAATCTCTCCAGAAAAGGAGACTCCACAACCTCTCTGGGCAGCCTGGGCCAGGCTCCGACACCCTCACACCAAACAGGTTTCTCCTCCTGCTCACATGGAACCTCCTGGGTTCCACTTGGTGCCTGTTGCCCCTTGTCCTGGCGCTGGGCACATCCTCTTGCTCCCACCCTTTAGATATTGGTGAGCATTGATAAACATCTTCAGCTTAGGGGTGTGTATTTCAGCCTTAGCATTACCCACGGTTACTTTAGGATACACTCTTGACTTGTCTCTGGACCAGAAGTTCTGTATTTTGTGTCTAAATTGACAACAGCAGAAGAACACATCAGACATATCGTGTGCGTCACATGGCTCCAAGATAAGGTACTGTCCGTGATGCCTCAACGATGCCAAAACAAACTTCTTGATAAACTTATAACTCTGTTCTTTTGACATCAATACACTTCACTTTCTGCTTTATCGACCAGGCAACCAAGTCATGCGGCAGCAGCACAAGGGCTGTGGCTGTTGTGGAGAATCTGTCGGCACAGATTCTGGTTTCTGTGCAACCTCGTCCTGCAGCCTCACAGGGCTCTTTCTCTGCCCCTTCCCTGTCCACAGGCCACCCGAAGGAGTGGAGGGAGCCCGGTGACCCAGCTGCACTCTATCAAGCTCCTGCTGAAGCAGCTGAGCGGCCACAATGCTGTGAGTGTTCCTCCTAGAGTCATAGAATCATAGAATGTATTGGGTTGGCAGGGCCCTCCAAAGGTCATCTAGTCCAACCCGCCTACAATAAGCAGGGACATCTCCAACTCGGTGTTGTGGTCGGGGCGCAAGCATCTGTGCCGCCTCCCAAAGGGAAAGGGGGTCGAGGGCAGAGCCAGATACCTCCCACCAGGCTCGTAGGCAATTACGGAGACCGATGAGTATTTAACGAATTTATTACCAAATATATTCACATAAACCATATCTATTCTATGGAAATATTAAGATACGCCACACCCACCCACTCACTCTCCCCTGAGGAGAATTAGAAAGCCACCGAGAGAATAGGGCAAATAAGAATTGAGTCAAAATATAACTGATATGTAGATGGTGTGGTGTGGGTGCGATTGTGATGTGCGTATGTGTGGGTTGTGTGTGTGTGTCTACCCCTTTTCCGATGTGTGGCGATGGTCCAGGCGGGATCTGGCAATAACGATGGGACCCAGCTTGGCTCAGCTCCAATGACGCAGCAGCTCGTGCTGGCAGGCGGTCACAGGACCCAGCTCACACTGGCGGGTGGCGACTTCTTCGGAGGTTTCTTCAGCGCAAATGGAGTCTCTCTCTCCGATGGCAGTAGCGACTTTTGTCATGGTTTCTTCGGCGGTGTGCTCCTGGCTTGGAGCGGTGCCAACTTCTTCGCCGCGGGCGACACACGCATACTTGGCAGGAGCGGTCCCACCAAGCGCTTGGCAGCACACGCATGAGAGAGACAGAGAGAGAGACCGGGTATGACCGTGGCGACGGGTACAGGCATAGCTGCGGCGACTCTTCGGGGCAACGGTCACAGCGATGCCTCTCTCAATGTGGCGGGGGCAGGGGGAAGAGAAAGTTTTCTGTTTTCCCTCAGACTTTATATCTTTCCATGTCCCCTGCAACTTCTGACTTCTGGCTTCCGGAGGACTTCTCAATGATACACGGAAGTCGTAGTTCTTTTTAGCTGACTTAGAAAGACATTTCTTTAATATGTGGGGGTTGGACTCCCACACTCGGTCAGGTTGCTCAGAATGTCTCCAGGGATGGGACCTCCACCACCTCCCTGGGCAACCTGTTCCAGTGCTCGACCACCCTCATATTAAAGAATGTCTTCCTAACGTGTAACCTAAATCTACCCTTTTCTAGCTTAAAACCATTACCCCTTGTCCTCTTGCTACAAACCCTCAAGAACATGTCCTCAGCTGCCTTCTTATAGGCTTCTTTCAGGTATTGGAA
>VZZY01023244.1:56261-78113 GCA_013400335.1 Eurystomus gularis | reverse complement strand
ATGTGCTTTACTTCCCCAGTATGCATTATACTTCATGCTTGACATAAGACATCCGTGATGAACTGAAGTAGGTTACTTAATTTATACTGAAGCTTCATTTCTCACCTAAATTCCTGGATGTCCAAATAGTCGGAGCTATTAGCTAGACACATATCATGGTAGAATTATAATTGTCATTCAATTTTTGTACAGTAAATAAGAAATTACTGGCTGGTTTTGTTTACTGGATTGGCTACTATTAGAGTAAAGATGTAAAGTACTCCTACTGCCTAAGTTAAAAAACTTTAGAAGCTCAGCATATGTTTAGATTTAAACTGCCAATAATCTTGCATGCAATTAGTATATCAGAATACTGCAACTTCAGGGGCTTCTAAAGAGTCCTGGGGGCATTTCTTGTAAACCTCCACTTATGCCACTGTGATGTTGCTTCTACAGACTGCAATGCTGTAACACTGATATGATCACCTCTCCCTGAGCTTTTTAATGCTCTTCTCATAATTTCATATTCATGTATGTCTCCTTATCTTTGCTTTCTCTTTAAGCAGCTTCCAAATCAGTGGCCCTGCTTTCATAATCAAGGAAACGGAAGACAGAATTGAAACCTTAACAAAATAACAAACTAAATCTGTGGAGTGAGAACCCTTTTTCAGGATATCTTCACATCCAGGAAAATATCAGCATGCTAGGTTTTTTTACTTAATGTTGATCAAATGACAGGATGTCTATAAGCTTGTCTTTAAAAGACAAGTTTAGACTAAGCATAATGTGAATAACATTAATACAACCAATAGGCTAACGTGTTTACATTTTCTGTTCTGGAGAAGTAGCAGTACAGGGATGGCTATGTAAATGTCAAAAATAATAACATTTCCATTTTCAGTCATATTACAATATGTTGAAATGGAAATGAGAACCCACAGAAAGATTTCAGCGTTTGAAGAGAATCGAAGACTAGCTAAGGCTACTGGTGAAGACTTGATGCAGAAATGGTTACTTTGTCGTGTGGTATGCAGCCTGAACTTTTAGTCCTAATATTTTTGGGGGTAGGGGGAAAGAGGTTTTGGGTGTAGGCCTAAGATTATATGATTGTATATATTTGATTTTTTTCATATGAACTTGGAGGGATATTGATATGCTTTTTAAAAACCTGACTCTAAAAGAGGCTACCCCTCTCTCAGACTACGGTCATTTTAGTTCTGCCTGAGGTCCGTGATATCAAGAAGAAAGAATAATACAAGTGTCAACTTGTGATAAAATGAAATTCCTAATGAGCTGATGGAAATTATGTCATCTGAGGCTAAATTTTTACCCACTGAATTTTTTTTCAAACTCAGAATTCTTTTGGAGTTTTTATATCTTTTATGTAGCAAAGTGGCAGTACTTCACATCTGGCTGACATTAAGATAAGTTTTCAAATTGGATTGCACCCTTGCTACATACAGATACCATCACTACAAACTTAGTAACTATTGAATACATGCATGGGCATATTTGGCTAGATATTTACATATATTTCTGAAATCTGACATTCTTCTCTAAAAAATAGCTTTAGTTTTAGCTCTTTTTTTTTTTTTTTAATGTAATACCTTAATATTTGTTCTGCTAAGCAGCCCAGCAATTCAAATTTCATCCAGTTTTGAGATCTGATGTGTATAAACATGTGGTGTAATACCTGTAAACCATAAGAAGGTTGTCCTGCACAAGAAGGTATCAATATATTGTTCCATGTGACATTTTTTGTTTTATATTTTCATGTAGTTCAAAATAACTTTCAACATAATACATACCTGTGTAATCAGTGTTACAGCTGAGTGGAAGCTTTTTACAAATTGAATTATTTTCAGATATCTTTAAATGCTTGGAAACTGGCTGGTTTTGTAGTAAATCAGGGGTGGATTTAATGACTCCTACTGTATCACACCTCTGTGAACAGTTGAAAATATTTACTATGCAAGACTTTGGCTGCTCTGAGAAAAGCTCATACAACACAAAGATAGCACAGCACACTGCCCCACAGACTATTTTCCAGCACAGGTAGTGTTTAAAAAAAAAAAAAAAGGCAAAAAAAAAAAAAGCTCAATCTTTAAACAAAAATCCCAAACTTAATTCTCTGCTTACAAATGTTTCTACCAGTGAGCTTTACTATTCCCTGGAAGGCATGTAAGGCAATCGCTGAGACCTAAGGAATCTGAGGCTCCTTTCTTCAGTTTCTGAGTCTTAATATCTGTATACTGAATTGATTTCAGGCTATGGGATCTTCTCATTTCACTTTGGAGAGGAATGCTTCAGTTTTAACTGAGCATTAGCACTTTTTCTTAGTCTTAAAGCACTGTAGATTCATTACCATGGGTTGTTCAGACAGAATGCGCTGCTTTCATTATGTTAGGCATGCTCAGGTATGAGACTTGGCTATACTATTCATGTGCTCCAAGCTCAGCAGCATGGTAAGGTAATTGGCTTTTTTGCCCTTCTTTGCCCTGTACATGTTATAGACAGTTCCATAACACATTTTCTTGTTGCAAGAAGCTACCACTGTTACTGTTCTCACTCCTGCACTTTTCTTGTGTAATATTCTGTTTGTTTTTCTATTGGTACTACAGGTTTTAAGTTCATTACAATGTGGGTAGTGTTTTGTGGTCTGTGACACAGGCCTGTGCAGATGTTCTGCACATCCTCTTGATCTAGACTGTTTGTCTCTAAAAGCAGGAAGCATGTCTCGTTGACATGGACTGTCACTTCCAGTTTTATGTGGCTGTGTGGCTTGGCAGGATTCTTTGTGGAATATGAAATCGTCTCTTGCAGAACCTTCCTAGATCTCAGTATAATTTTCAATTAACGATGATCAGCAATTGGTTGCATAATACAAAGTTTCAAACAGATATTAATAACTTGCTAGATGCATTTAAACAGTCCCTGTGGTGTCCTCCATTGTAAAGTAATCTTGCATCTTCCCTGCATTACTAGCAGTGAATGACAAATCCTTACTTTTGGTAAATCAGGTCAGAATTCAGTCAACGTAGCCTGTTACGGGGCAAGATGGCAGTCTTAGATGGGATTTTTCTATATGTTCAATTCTGATCACTAGTCCTTATGCTTCATAGGTTTCTGTCCACCTCAGATGAAGTCCCATTACCACAGCAAGGACTTATATTTTACATGTGTAATTTCTCTGTATCATTTTCCATTGTTTGCATGATGCATAACACACTGGAAGATTTTTTGCCCTCTCTGCCCATTTATTTGATCATCAAGGACCCCCTGATACATGAGAATATAGAAACCCAACTGCTAACTAGTTTCCAATGTTACAGGCATGCTGTTTTAGCTGTGCTGAACAGTGGTGACCCATACTTCCTTAACATTGTTCTGCAGTTTAAACTTTCACTAACGCAAATCAGCCAAAATGTCATACTTATATTCTGTTAAATTCCTCACTAGGTCAAAATTATAGCCAAGTGACTGGGGCATAAGGTAATTAAATCCCTTTGTCAGTATGGCTAATAGAGAACAGCACAGTTATTACCATGCATGGGAGCATATAATCTGTGTGCAAATGCCTATTTGTATTTGCAAGCAAATGTTTCCAAATGTATATTTTTAGGCTCAAAGCATGAAGCTGTAGGCAAAAAGAAACTGGCCCCAGTGAATGTATTTTGTGCAATATAGAAAAAAATGTAGTAGTCTCTAATTTCAAGGCATTTCAGGCCCAATGCTTTAAATTTTGTTTATAAAATATTTTCTTAGATTTTGGCTTTTTGTAGATATCATTGCTGTCCAAAATAGTCATGTTTTCAAATGAAATTGGAAATGTGTATGAACTGTTAAACCTAGTATATTTTTAGCTAGGTACAATAAGACACACTTCTCTATTTCTTGTGCCTTTGTTCTGGCTGGGAAAAGGAATTGAAAGATATTGTTCTACACTTTATTTATAGATAAAAGCTTTCACAGTCTTAACCTTTGGTATTCAAGCAGCAGATATTTAAACTCTGCAGATTAATTTAGTAGCACTCTAATGCACTGGTGTTGGGATTCAGTCCTCAGTTTTTAACAAGATTATAGCTAAAGCCTTATAGTTTTGATAGCGGTTATGATTGGTCTTTCTTATCTTCCTTCTTGACAAACATTTTACTAGCTTTCACTGCTTTAAAATAAAGTGTGAACAACCTAATGGCACTAAAAGAACTGTTGATTGGATTCAACTGGCTGTTGTGTTCACTCCAATTCAGAATGAAAAATTGAAATTTAAAACACCTGTAGAACAGATATTTTAAGAGCATCGAATTATGTCACTTCATCCTATACTTTTATTCAGGCTTCATAATTTTTGTGTTACATTTGTTATACTTAAAATATATGGGTCATGTTTACCATTACTAAAATAATCTACTTCTAGCACACAAACTTTCAATGAGAAAGTTGAAATTATTTTGTATTTCTTCCTCAAAAGCTTTGTCCAAATAGTTATTCCCTAAAACACCTGGTTTTCTGTTACAATTCTTTTGGCTATCCTGCTAAGCAAACCAAAAGCTATAGCTACTGAAACCAGCACTACAATTTCAGTTCATCTAAGAGAAGCTAGAAAAAATTTCATTGGTAGCAGTGCATAAATAGCCTTGGATTCTTCACAATAAAACAAAGCATTGCCAGAAATCCCCCATGATTAGGCAGAATATACAGAAGCAGGATCATTAATCTGAGGTCCAGGGGCATTATATAAGCAGTGGCATTTCTGGAAGGCTCACAATGAATATTCACTGTATTTAAACGCATGTTAATGATTTGTCTGGTTCTGTGTAAGTGAAGTTAGATTCAGCAACTTGTGTATATGGCTGTTGTGATACACCCAAGAAACTTCTAATACCTGGCAGCTGATGGGGTCTCCTTTCATACCACTGAAATTTGGTAGGGTTGAAAAGATACTTATTTTTAGTGAGAAAAAAATAAAGAATAACTTATGGCCACTGTTTCCATAGTATCATGAGAGACAATAAAGAATAGGTGTGGACAAGAGATGCACCAGGGACTATTGTGAAGAAGTAATTCTGGATTTGAAGTCACTTGTCAACACAGCCAAATATTTCTTGGGTGTGGGGAAGAAAAAGGGTGGACTATGTGGGTGTGTTTGCATGTTTATTCACTTCTGTGCATCTTACCTTCTGTGAGCTCAAAGTGAATTGGAGCATTTAGGGCTTTCAGGCAACGCAAAAAGATACTGGATATAATTGCATAGAGATTTTAGTAAATGGAAAGATCAAATGCAGTTGTGATTCTTTAAAATACAGCTTGTCTTTGGAAGATAGAAATTACATTGCCTTCAAAGGCAAAGGCAAAAGTGTGAAAATATTTTTAAGAGTGGTACACTTGTAGTCATGCTTGTTATCTGCATTGCAAGCATGAGTGGCATTTCTACTTCATCGCGAAAGTTTGTTGTGTTCACAGTGAAATCACTTGGTGTGGGGGCAATTGTATATAATCTGCACTGGGATATAGACTTTCTCTTCAAATTATATTGTGAAAGCAAATATGAAAATCTTACAGAAAAAGGAAGAGCAAAAAAGGAAAGGATTCTGAGATGACAGTTAAATACTGTGGGGAGATGCTGGAAAATAGAAGCTACTCCAAATTAAGAAAATGTTTAATATGTGTGCTAAATTGAGGAATTTGGATAAGAACAAGATTTTGAGAAGGCTGTCACCTTCTGAGAAGAGTTCTTAGGGGTAGAAATTGCCAAAAAAAATTTCCCAATATAAGAATACATAAGTCTTAAATTCCAGCCTCTTTACTACTTCAATATGTAAAAGGCTAAAACATTTAATAGCAAAATATATATTCATAAATCCAGTGGTGCAAACATGAAATATTGTGATACCTCTTTTAAAAAAAAAGTTGAAAAAATGAAGTGAAGCATTTCAACCTTCTCTAACCCCAACTAAAAGGTTAACTTAAAAGTGACTTAATTCTCATTTCTCTAGCTTCAGGGTTCTCTCTTTGGGATTTGAATTCCCTAGATGGAAAGTAAAGGCATTAACATAGAGCATGTACTGGTAGCAATGCATTATTGTTCTTGCTGGAGCAATGGAAGATGCAGAGAAAATGGTTGCAAAGGCTGCCTTTGCAACTGTCCCAATATAGAGAGGGGAGGTAGTTTTGAAGAGGAATCCATCCTAAGTTGCATTCTTAGTTCTCTGAATTGCTTCTTGGATAGGCTAAGTAAAGCAACCTAATTGTACTGAAATGAGCTTTTGTATGCGCTATTAACTGTACCAGTTTTTCAGATAATGTGACTTCTGCTGCAGTTGCGGTTGATTTTTACAGTCAGTGGAACACCTCAGGGAAGTGTGTACACCACAGTGTCAAAGCTGGTGAGCAAATGCTGTACAGTTCATCTGTGCATGTCTGCTGGCATTTGTATGTTATTCCCAGGTGATAAACGGTTTAGCCAGAGTCACTGTTCATGGCTGACTACTAGATAAGCTTAGATCCCAAACAATGGCTGCAGTTCTTAGCTACCTGCCCAGGTCATATTTTCAGCTAGAAATTAAAAAAGAAATACATGGAAGCTTCAAGTCTTGAAGCACCCAGAGGTTTGAGAGAATTATAATGAACATATTCCACCTTACCATTGATCTGTATGTCAGTCTTCAGATACCTTTTCTACTGTGTTCGCAAAAAGCGAATGTTGTTTTTACAAGTTGTAAATTAGCAGTGATGAGTGAGCAGCCTTAAAGGAACTCTTGCACCAAAAAGGCACCTGACCTGTTAGATTACTCAACAGCACAATAAACTTAGCTGAATTCATGTAATCACAACACAGAAGCATCTTCTACTGTCTCAGGAGCTAGACACAAGCTAACTCCACCACGGTCCTCCCTTCTAAATTCCTTGGTGTTACAGAATGCCCCTTGTCAAGACTTGCCTCAGATCTAAAGTGTTCAGCTCTCCTCTTTCCTGCTTGCTTTCTCCTGGTAGGCTCACTTCCAGACATCTTTAAATTCTGTTTGAATGAACCTGTTCATTGCTTCATGGAATGTCTAAATCCAACCACAACATCTGGTACTTTCACCATTCAAGTGGCTAATAGTCATGGGAAGTGTCTGCAGGTGTTCTGCCATTTTGGGTCTTCCCCCTGATGCTTGTAGTTTGACTTGCAGTTTACAAAAGCACTTAAGTCCAATTAACCATGTTCTAATTTAATACACTTGTTTGTATCTGAAGATCAGGTTAAGATCAGCAGACTTTCTTTTTGCTTTTTTCTGTGCTAAATTTTGGTAACATGTTTGCTCTGGGAGTGTTGTGTGAGATACTGCTCTTATGTCCCCACCCTACTGTGCTTATAGCCTGGATAAGCTTAAACTAGGTCTATGCAGCAACTAGTTACTCTGCTGTTAAAGATAGATGAGAAATGGCTACATTTCCAGAATTTTGCCTGGTTGCTATTTGTCACCTTTCAGTACCAACTCCCTCAAGTTGCTTTCCTTGATCACAATGTGGGAGTGTTGTCTCCCTCAGCCACTGACATTATTCTAGGGCTAGAATGTTGGAAAGGCATTACTGATAAAATCAGCAGCTTCATCAGCATCAGGTAGTTTTCCTCCATTGCGCCTGAAAAAACTCCAGCATTGTAATAGTCCCGTATGAGTATAGGGAAGAGAAGATGGAGAGAGAATA
Source organism: Eurystomus gularis (assembly GCA_013400335.1). NCBI lineage: Eukaryota > Metazoa > Chordata > Aves > Coraciiformes > Coraciidae > Eurystomus > Eurystomus gularis. The sequence goes on along the minus strand of VZZY01023244.1, from coordinate 70,442 downwards.
AATTTTGAGGTGAGATCAAAGAACACACTTTATCTGTAGTATAAGCATGCAACAGGGGGAGATAAGAGGCAAAATACCTTGACAGTATTGCTATGCTGGAATAATGACCTGCAACGGTTGTTAATTATCATGTTTCTTTACCATCAATGTGATCTCTTCTGTGCCAAAGCAGCAGAGGTACAAAGCACAAAGCGAAAATCCTCTTCAGAGTAACTTAAAGTGACTCCAGGTGGCTGTGCTTATGATAAATGACTTTATCCAGTGCAGAAGCACATAGGGCAGCATGGAACAGAACTTTGTTATGGGAGGATCATGGTTTAATTGTGAAATGGGAACAAAACAGGATTTAGAGCTTTCCAGGTCCAAAGGAGCTTGGTTCTGGTCTCAGTTTGTGTCCTAACTCCAAGAATAAATATTAGTTTATAATAGGCAGTTGCTGAAAGAATTCAGAGACCAGAAGGAGGAAGTAAGAGCCCCAGCCTCTCTGGTAACCATCTCACCTCCCTGTGCTCCACAGCAAATCTGTCAGTAGTCCCAGATTTAACGGGACATAGGGCAGAAACCAGCACAGTCTCCTTCCCTCCCCAGTGCTCCTGGTGGGCAAGTGGTTAACACATTGCTGCAGGCTGTAATTTCAAATGGTTTGAATGAAGAATTAGAGCCCAAGTCCACTCTTTTCTGGGTGAGTCTGCAGCTACCCACTCTCCACTCAAGAGGAAAAGCACGACTATTTAATGTAAGGTGAACTCTGTGCTTAAGTATGGCTGGATGAGCCCTGCCGAGGATTCACCAGTGTCAATGTAGCTGAAGCAGTAGCATCTTTTGTCACATCTAGAAGCTTGCACTGTGGACTTCCCTCCGGGAAACTGATGGTCAGGTTGCTGGGAAAGTGTGGATGTGTGAGTTCACAAACAGCATGAAAAGAACACATCTAAAAGCTATAACTAAAACTTCTACTTGGACTGTTTAAAACAATTTCATGTTTTTAATACATTAGGAAATATTTTAGCTCCTTTAAAAATGTAATACACTGCTCCCACAGAAATTCCCTTTTAAAAGGGATTATTTATGTGTGCTTTGTTTCTACATCAAAAGAGTACTACCCCTATGTCAGTATTTTGTTTGTCTGCATATCTGCTTTTGGGATCTATCCTCGAGGATTTCCAGAGACACTGGAGTTAGCTAGGAACGAACTCGAATTGAGTTTTAAGTAGGATTATGTGATGCTGCTCATCCGTGACACATTTGCGTGTTTAAACCGGTTTCTGTCAGCAAGTCACGAGTGCCAGCCCAACTCTGAGCTTAGGACCGACCTCTGCACCTTTCAGACGTCGGAGGCGGGGGAAATGCAGGGCGGGAGGGAGAGCCGCTGCTCCGGGGATGCTCGTCCCGGCGGAGCCGGTCGCCCCCGCCTCCGGCCCTGGCTTCCCGCGGCGCGCCCGGCCCCGCTTTCGGTTTCACTTCTCCGGGCTCTGGGCAAAGCGATTCCTCCCAGTTTTCGTGTGCTGAGAATCTTACGCAGGGCCGCGATGCCTGCAAACTGAAGGAGATAAAGCCCACAGAGGTAAGTGGTTGTCATTCTCCACTTCTTAGCAATAAATGCGGCTGTCAGAGGTACCAAGCCAAAGGACTGCTCCGGAGTTGGGGCGATTTCCTTGCTCTTTCCTTTCTCTTAACGGGCAAGTTACTGAACGCAGTGCCGCTGCTGTTTGCTTAATGAGTGTGCTTTGGTGCTTGTGCCCGGATGTGGTGTCCCCAGCTGGCTGGAGATATTTTTGTGTTTAAAAAAAAAAAGAAGAAAAGGCAGTATAGGTGAAGTGGAACTGCCCCTCCCCAGGAGATGCCAGAGGCTTCCCTGCTAAATTCTCCAATTTTTTAAAGTTCTTGCTTACAACATTAAAACTGTCATTCTTTCTTTTGTCCATTAAATATTATTCTCTACCACTGTCCCTTAAGTCTGATAATAGGTGTGAGCTTTCCTTACTAGATCCCCAGCTAAAGCATGAAACACCTAAAGCGGACTCCAGCCTTCCTGCAATGAAAAAAGGCAGAAAAAGGCAGCGCTTCAGGCCGCACTGAAAGTCAGCCAAAGGACTCGGTTTGTGTTTGAACAGTACGTTTCTTGTGCCTTTTAAACATAAAGATGAGCTGGCAACAATTGCTAAGAAGCCTGGTAGCTATCTGATCTCCCTAAAACAAACCCTCTGAAGGATGCAGGCCAGAGGTAAAGCTTTTGTTAAGACAAGTTTCCCTTTTGTTTTCCTTAGCTCTTCCAGCAGCTGGTGTGCAGAGGAATGAGGCAGGAGAAATACTTCTTTATTTTCTTCACCTTCAAGGATACGGGTGCAGTGTCCAGCAGTAGCTGTAGCAGGTCAGGCTGTCTGCAGGACCATCAGGTTCCCTTCCCTGTTTACTAGTGGCAGGTAAGTGGAGAGCCAGGCTGTGTGAGCTGCAGGAGATGGATCAGGCCCATGTGCAGTGCTCAGCAGGGAATTGTTTTTTTCATTAAGGTTTATTTTAAATTGTCTTTTGCATTCCTTTGAGTATGTCTTTGCCATGCTTTAGGTCCCTCTTTTCCTTGCTCATATTCCACCCCTCATTGGATTTTACTGATGTCTCTCCCTAGATGATGGCCAGGTTAGTCTCACAGAGGTACTCACAGGGTTCCTCTCTGGCCACTGCATGGCCTCTGAAAAGGCAGGTCGCCCACAGAGCCAAACTCTGCCGGGGTCTGACCTGCTAAATGAATGTTTGGCTGCAGGTTGTAGTGTTGTTTCCTCAGAGTATTATGGTAGTGAAAACTCTTCTCTTTAAAAACATCAGTTTTGAAGGCTTTTTATTTTTCTGTACAAATATGCTGGCTTAATTTCTTGTTTCATTGATTGCTTCTGAGAGATAATCTAATGTGCTCAAAGCTAGATCACATAAATTAAACACAGGTTCCAAGCAAAGGAAAAGTTGAGCTGCAGAACTAAGAAAGATGATATTACTAGGAGTTAGCCTTTTGAGAAGCTCTTCTAGATTCCTGTTAAGGCTAATAAGGTCAATTCCCTTCTGTGGCGTGTAGTGGGGCACTGACAGTCTTCTCTGCCTGGGAACCCATCACGCTGCGACTGAACTCATTGGTAAATTGAGTGTGTTTAAACTCAGAGCTCAGTGATTAACACTGAGGAGCCTGTGTGTAATTTGTCATTTTTATTGTATTTTATGCATGTTAAAGCAGTGAAAAATTAATCAGAAAAGAGAAAATGGCTGGAAATCTGATAATAGATAAAGTGTTGGTAGTTTTTTGAAGATGGATTGTTTTTATGTTAAGACAATATTATTGGTTTTAAAGAAAAATCTGAATTTAGAGAGATTATTAGACATACCTCTTCTGCAGAAATGAATGCTACTTTATGGGTAGAAAATACTGAGTGTTTGCTTAGTATAAAGCTACATGTTTGTTGAGCCTGGCTTGCTTAGACTTCAGTTTAAGATCCAAGTTTGTGTCAAAATGATAGTAATTTGTGCTGTGTTCATTTTGCCTTTGCAGATAGAAAGATGGGAACTGCTCTTCTTTGGTGGAGCAGCTTATCTGTCAGACTGGTGTCTGTCTCTCTGCTGTGCGCATCTGTTGGAAAGCAGTGTCAGATCCGAAATGAAATGGCTGACTGCAGTCACCTAAAGCTGACTCAAGTTCCTTCTGATCTCCCACACAATATAACGGGTTTGGACATTTCTCATAATCAGCTAAGACAGCTAGGTCCTGCAAATCTGACCAAGTACAGCCAGCTGGTTTACTTGAATGCAGGCTACAACAGCATCTCTAAACTTCAACCAGAATTGTGTCAAAGTGTGCCCCTGTTGCAGGTTCTGAAGTTAGAACATAATGAATTGTATAAGCTCCCTGACAGAGTCTTTGTTTCCTGCACCAACCTGACTGAGCTCAATCTAGGATACAACAGAATATATATTAGAAATGATCCTTTCAAACCTCTGGAGGTAAGCTTTAGAAATGCACCTTTTCACGTAAATAAAGTATAAATGGAGAATTTCCTGTATTTTTCAGTGTGTGTACAGAACAGCTGCCTATTTGCATCTGAAAATACAAAGCATATAATTGTCCTTCATTGTTCTTCTAAAGAAAAAGCCCAATGGCTTTTTGTGTTAGAGCACACTGGAATCTTGGCCATCTTTATGAGTCAATGCTCTCCATCCTGTTTTCCCTATTGCATCCCATCGAGGCACCTCTTCAGACAGGATTTGTGCTGAGACAATAGCAACAGCAGATGACATAAAGGGCAAAGTGGATGGTGTGGAATCTGAGTTGCCTGGGGTCTAAAAATGGTAGCTAGTCTAAATTCTCAAAGTCAGGGTGTAATTACTCAGACCGTGAAGGCCAGTACTTAGGCTGAGTGTAGTGTCCCCCAGGACTTTGGGGATTGAGAAAGAGTAAAAGCCTTTTTACTCTACCTTTGTTTCTCCTGGTAGTTTACATGTGGCTAAATACTCTTCTCAGTAGCATCTGTGAGGTTGGGGGACCAGCATAGGAGGCAAGAGAAGACTATTCTGGTGTCTTTGCACCAGGCATGGAATCATGCAAAAGAAAGGGCCTAAAGACAAAAGGAAACAGAGACAACTAATTGCCATACAGGGTTCTAATGAGTATGCGTGTTGTTTTGAACAAGTCTGAACTTCCTGCTAAACTCAGTATTCCAGTTCAGTTACGTAAAATGTGCTTGCTTGCATGATAGGGCTGCTGACTCTCAACTAAGTGCTAATGAGTACAGCCAGCTTTGGTGCTGCGAACAAATCTCAAGTTCTGGCTTTCCTTGCTGTTCTGCTGCCCTGTTACTGATGGAGGCCATGCTTGGGGCACCTCAAGGCACATTCTGTGGAATCACCTTAAGGGTAGCATCTCCTCCTCTGCAAGTGTTGGAGGAGTCTGAGCACCTGAGCATGAGCAGGAGTATTACAAGATGTACAGCACTGATCTTTGTAGGCTGCTACTGCACTCCTCTTCACCTTCCTCACTTCCATTTGTGGGGGTGAACCACAGTGAAGACGGTTGTAACTGCAGCCAGCTGTAGGCTTTTGTTTTTATCACTTTTTTTGGAGCAGGAAGGCTTTCAGTGAATTAAGGAATTTTAGATAAAGCAATTCTTTGGTTTACAGTAGATATTTTAGCAGGTTAAGATCATGAACACAATGAAAGTTACAGGTGTGGAAGATACAGAAGACTTCTTCCATCAGGAGCTTGAAAGCTGCCATTTCTCTATTACGAATCTATTTTAATTGTAGTATTGCAACTAATTGCTAATCAATTAGACTCTAATGCAATATTTCAGAATGGTTTTGTATTATATAAAATGAAAATAATTTTATACTTTTCTGTTTGCATCTTCTCCCCAGAACCTGAATATTTTGGACCTATCTCATAATTTCTTGAAGTCAGCAAATTTAGGATTACAGCAACAGTTGAAGAACCTTCGTGAGCTCATGCTGGTTAGCAATCAAATCACCGAGTTAAAAAAGGAAGACTTCAGTTTTCTTAGCAACACTTCATTGAATAGTCTTGATTTGTCATCAAATCCACTGAAAGAGGTAGGAAGAATTTCAACAGAAATTCTACAGGTGTTAAGTACAAAGTAGAACTCCTGATTTATCCTCTATGATTGTATGGCAATTGACTATATTGGACCACGGACGTCCGAGATAAAACCTGTATTGTATACAGCATTACTCCTGACCTCTAGTAGTGATACACATTAATTATTTTTCTCCCAGTGAAATCAGCAAGAGCTGGTTCCATGTAGATCAGAGGTCTCAACCAACAGCTAGATCAAATAGCTCTGTGAACCCTTACCAGGTATTTTCTATGCAGAATTTTTTTTGTATATGCTGAAGGTGAACAGCTGGCATACTTTATAAGTGGGGGAAAAGTGTACCATTATGCAAGACTAGTTATACGATTTAGGTCTCAGTTTCTAGTTAATTAAAGAGAACATTCATTTGTGCCTGTGTGGTACCCTAGAGAAATAATAATTGCAGAAAAGCATACTCACTCCTTTAAAAAAACAAATGGGTATTTTCTCTGCCACCTACCTCACTGTCCTTTCTGACCTGCTTCTCAGTATTACAGTAGGATTCTTTGAAGAGGGATGAGAAGTGTTACAGCTCTAAACTGGTTGACCCTCAGCATACGAATACTGAATTTGCTTGGTTGGTTGTTTCTTTTTTTTTTTTTTTCCCCCCAGTTGATCTGTAAAGATCATATACAGTGAAATTAAAGGAATACTTTAAAGTGGTGTAAGTGTGTACCACTGCTGAGAGGCAATCCCACCTTCCTCTTTCCCTTGGACACTTTGTCCCTCCCACTTTCTGGTCCAAGCTTTAATGAGGATATGCACTGGATCATCGGGGAAACTCTACAGATTTTTTTGGCTTGGTTAGTCTTGCAGTCAGGCTGGTTCCCTGTCTGGTTCACTATGTGATGGCATATGCGGCCATACTGGCAGAAGGGTACAGCATGTGGATAAGTAGATGGGACTGCTCCTTTCTTGGGCAGTGTTACTTTATGCTAGTTTAAGCTGCTCTGATTTTACAGTACTGCTGTGTGAAAAGCAGCCTTATGCCTTTGAATCATCCTGACAAATTCGGTGCTCAATCATTCAGCTGATATCTGAATCAAGATGAAGGGACAGCACTACATGGAGGCTGTGATTTATATCGTGGAAGCAAGTGTATAGTGTTTCATTTAAAGAGCATAGCTTCTGCTTACACAGAGAAACTGGGTTTCTTCTTGCCTGCTTAAAGGCCTCAGTAACTTTTTACAGTATATCTGCATTTGCACTGGTATCCCTAACAGATACTAATAACAGAAAGCTGAAGAACGATATTATCTCTATTTCTGAGATACTTTTAGTGAAAGACTACTAGTAGTCAGATAAAAAATTGTAATTAACTTGCATCCCACTAAGCAACTTTCTATCTTCTTCTGAAAGAGTACTACTCAGCATGACGATAATCATGTTACATATTTTAGAACTACTGTCACAGAAGTATGAACTCCCAGAAATTTGTCTGAACTTGACTGTGGAAAAATCTCAGTGTGGGAGTTATGCTCTGCTTGAAAATCTCACCTGAAAACCTTTCCAAATTTTGGCTTTATGGGTCAACTTTCTTACATAATCCCCTGGTTTAGGTTAAAACTCTTTTTTTATTTTCAGTTTCACATAGGATGTTTACGTGCAATTGGAAATCTGTTTGGCCTCATCCTGAACAATGTTGAACTTGGTGAAAATTGCACAAAGAAACTTTGTGCAGAATTATCAAACACTGCGATCCAGAACCTCTCACTGAGCTATGTGAAGCTTTCATACATTGGCAAATCAACTTTTCAGGGACTGCAAGGAACAAATCTTACAGTTTTAAACCTTTCCCAAAATTCTCTGTCTGTGATAGAAGATGACTCATTTCAGTGGCTTTCAAGTTTACAATACTTAAACCTGAAGCATAATAATATTCATGTATCTTCACGTTTATTTTATGGATTATCCAGCCTCAAACATCTGAACCTGATAAATTCACTTGCTGGGAAAATTGAAGATTTCTCCTTTCATTGGTTATACCACCTGGAGTACCTTATAATGGATTATAACAATTTTCCAGGAATTACTGCTAATATGTTCACAGGTCTAAACAACCTGAAATACCTGAGTCTTTGTAACTGCAATATGAACTTACAAAGAATAACTAATAAAACATTTTCATCACTTGCTAATTCTAGTTTGCAGGTTCTCAACCTCACAGAAACAAGAATCTCTATAATGGAAAGTGGGGCATTTTCCTCCTTGGGACACCTGGAAATTCTTGATCTTGGTCTCAATGAAATTAATCAAGAGCTCACAGGTCATGAGTTTAAAGGTCTCAATAATATACAAAATATTTATCTTTCCTATAATAAAAACTTGACTTTGCGAAGTGAATCATTCATTTTTGTCCCAAGCCTTAGAAAACTGATGCTGAGAAAGGTAGGCTGCAGTAACCTGGCACTTTCTCCTTCGCCTTTTCATACTCTACAAAATCTGACTGTCTTGGACATCAGCAATAACAACATAGCAAACATAAAAGAAGACTTGTTTGATGGACTTCACAAACTTGATATTCTGGATTTGCAGCACAATAATTTAGCCCGACTTTGGAAACATGCAAACCCAGGTGGCCCTGTTCTTTTTTTAAAAGGTCTTCCCAACTTGCATATACTTAATTTAAAATCAAATGGGCTTGATGAGATTCCAGTTCAGGCTTTTAAGGGGCTGTTTCAATTAAAACACTTGGATTTAGGATCGAATAATTTGGATTTGCTTCCAGCAACTCTGTTTGATGACCAAGCCTCTTTGAATTCATTGAACCTTCAGAAAAATCTGATAACCTCAGTTGAAGAAAAAGTGTTTGGCCCACCTTTCAAGAGTTTGAGAATACTCGAGATGGATTCCAATCCATTTGATTGCACCTGTGAAAGCATTGCATGGTTTTCTGATTGGCTTAATGTGACCCAAGCATACATTCCTGGGTTGCAGTCCCAGTACATTTGCAATACTCCACCTAAATATCACGGTAGTCTGGTGTTGCATTTTGATAGTTCAGCCTGCAAAGACAGTGCTCCATTTAAACTTCTGTTTGTGATCACTACCAATATTGTGGTGCTACTCATTTTTATAGTTCTTATCATCCATTTTGAAGGGTGGAGAATAGCTTTCTACTGGAACATTTTAGTAAATCGAATACTTGGTTTTAAAGAACTTGACAGACAACAGGAAGAGTTTGATTATGATGCCTACGTTATTCATGCAAGACAGGACAAGGATTGGGTGTCTAAGAATTTCATCTCTCTGGAAAAAGATAACCACTTTCAAATTAGGTTTTGTTTAGAAGAACGGGACTTTGAAGCAGGCATATCTGAATTTGAAGCCACAATTAACAGTATAAAAATGAGCAGGAAGATTATTTTTGTTGTGACTGAACACCTCTTACAGGATCCCTGGTGCAAAAAGTGAGTAGGACACAAAATTTTATATGTAAGGGGGAAATTCCTTAACAGGTTTTCTTTAATGAGGTAATTTTTCTTTGCTGTGTCATTTAATAAAAAATACCATGCAAATTCTACTTGAATATATTTACATGATATCTAGTAACTTCAGAATAATTCTGAAGTTAATAAAGTTAATGGCTCTACATGTACACTAGTGGAAATTTGAATCTCTCAGTCAATGTGTGGTGGGGTTCTTTTGTTCGTTGCTTTCCTTAAAATTATACACATTTGAAAAAGGACAATAATGGGTGAGATCACTAGCATCCAAAGATTATTTTTATTTGCTCTTAAATGAGTCTTTTCATTTTTCTTACATAATGATCTTGAAAAGAAAGGAACTTTGCTTAACAAGGCTATATTAAGACAGTAGACCTAGGTTATACTTTTAGAGGATAATTTNTCCTGGTTGTGTCCCCTCCCAAGATCTTGCCCACCCCATCCCACTGGAGGGGTGAATGCTGGGATCCTTGCTCAGCAGTAGTCACAACACAGATATGTTATCAGTACCCTTCTAGCTCCCAGCACAAAACAGACCCAGCTCAGCCAGACCCACTACAGTAACTAATTTAAGGTAAGTAATGAAAATATTGTAATCATAGAATAGGTTTGAGGCCTGGCCTTTTTAAGTCCAGGCCTTGAGTTTGCAATGTGCTATTATGTGAGTTATTAAAAGAACTGTTTGTCATTTTTTCCCTCCACATGAAAGAAAACATGTACTTTTTGTCTTATTTTTGCTTCAGATTTAAGGTGTATCATGCTCTTCAGCAAGCTATTGAACAAAGTCGGGACTCCATCATATTGATCTTTCTTCATGATATCCAAGATTACAAGCTGTATTATGCACTTCACCTTAGAAGAGGAATGTTCAGATCTCGCTGCATCTTGAACTGGCCAGCCCAGAAAGAACGAGTTAGTGCATTTCATCAGCAATTAATTATGGCACTTAAATCTAATAGTAAAGTGCACTAAATTTTGACAGTACAAATTTGAATTACAGGGTCATTTTATTGAATATTTTCTATCATTGTAAAACTAACAAGCCTTCAGGAAGATCTGAAAAAGTTTGTCGTGGTGGAAAGAAATGTAAGAGTAATTATAATTTCAATTTACTTGTCTATACTCCTGTTTTTTCTGTTATTTTAATTCACCTGCACTAAAGTGACATGTTAAAATAGGTAATGATTGACCATCATTTCAGTCTGTGTATCAAAAATGCGGTAGGAGTTCTGAAAAGCAGTGAAAATGACTGATATTCTAGGAAAAATGTCCATCTGATGTAATGAAAAGACACAGACTCTCTACTTTAAAAGGATATCCAAAAGAGAGTGCAATAACGATAAAATAGCAAATTGTGTGTCGAAAGTAGAGTGGGCACTACTGCTTGCTTTTATAACACAAGGGGAGATTCAGTGAAATTAAAATCACTAAGCTTTACATATGAAGTACAGTAAGTCCCATGGAAAATGATTTCCGTAGTTGAAACAAAAAACATAGCAAAAACCTTTTTTTTAAGAGAAAGCCACAGAATGAAACTTGACCCTATGAGCAGCCTGTTCAGAAATCGCAATGAAGGACTGCTTATGCTTTCTGGGTGGGGCTAATACTGGTGACTATCAAAAACATATTTTCAGACTAATGAGTCAACTCATTTAATCAGTGTGGTATGATTAAAAACAATTTCTTCCCTACTGAAATTCAGAGGGATGGCAGAAGGATATTTATATTGAGAGATGTCACCTTAATTCTTTGCACGTACATAAAACTCTATGCAGGCCTTTAAATAGAACTTGAAATCAATAGAAAGCATGGCCAAGGTACAGCTGGTTTGCCTGTATTGCATGAGCAAACGTATAGGTATTTCTGTAGCATAACCAGAAGATGACTTTGTGGGAGAGGTGGTGCCACTGTAATTTCATTACCACAAACTTTGTTACTGGTGAAACAACAAGAATAAAAAAATAACCTGACAAAAGAAATGATTTAAAACCATATCAGAAATATTACAGTGGTTACAGTTACAGGTAGAGTGGGAAAAAACTTCAGAAGCAGATTAATTTCAAAATTTTTGTTTCCTTTTTCTTTATGGCTGTATATAGTTTTGCCTTTCATAGCTAAAAAGAAAATTGTAAAGAAATCAGATTAAAATCTGGAGTTTAATTTCTTATGTATTAATCTAGTTTGTTTTTTACTTAACATACTTTACAGCTGTCAGTTGCCAGAGCATTAAGTATATGGGTTAGTAGCTCGATGTGGAGAAAGCTGAGAACCAGCAAGGATGTTTATAACATTTGAGACTGGTTGCATTTTTATGGAGTGTTTGAGCATGATTTATTGTAAACTAGACACTAGACAGTAATTTTTATGTTGTTAATATTTATTGCTGCTCCAAGGACCTTATAAAACTTTGTCAATTTTTAGGTGTGTAATCCTTCAATAGCTCAGAAACATTTCCAAATTGCTTTTTCCCCCTAGCATTTCCCTCCTCAATTTCAATTCCACTATTACTCTAGGAACGCTCTTTTGCTGCTTTAGAAAACAGCTTTCAGATAGTTCAATGCTTAACATTTTAAGCAGCTTTTCTCATGACTTGTTATATACATAGATGAAAAACATCAGTTTTTAATACATTTGTATGAAGATAAATGTAAATGAGAAAAATAATTAATGAAGTAGACTGCAGGCAATGGAAGAGTGAAGGGGGTGTAGACTGTCTTCACTTGCTCAGGCAGTCCTGAGTGAAAACAAAAAAGGCTTTGTTTACAGCTGGATCGATAGATGATGATTCCCTAATTACAGTAATAGGATTATCCCCATTGTGATGCTTTCATCTCCTCTTTCTGACCTTTTCAGGCCAAGTGACAAATTCTTTCTTCATGCTTAGGCCATGAAAGTTGAGGAGGCAAGTCGGTAAGGATGGGGTGCCAGGTATGCGCCATACCAGTCATTCTTTTTCTTATTTAAAGACTAACCTGTGAAACGGTTCCTATGTTTCCTAAATCTGTAATGACACAGTAACAGAATTTCTCATTCCATATCAATAGAAATTGCTTAGAAAATGTTAGCAGTTCATGGATGATAAAAACAACACAAAGATGGAGGGAATTAATGGAGAAATGTTGAGGTGAAATGTGATACAAGATGTCAGACTAGATGATTAAATGCTCTTTTCTGGTCCTTAAACACTGACAAATGACAGCATGTCTAAATTCTATTAAGATTTTTCTTGTTACTACAAATGCCCCTAAAGTTGTTCTCAGAACAGTGAAAAAATATGTTATGGTTGCTTACTTTTGTAACATAGCTAAGAATACAAACTAAAACCACTTGCTGATGAGTAAAAATAATTTAAAATGACAAATACGATGGTGCATTCTAAACAGTTTAGTATCTACAGAAAAAGCCATTATGATGGTTGATAATGAGAATTAGACTAATGATAAAAAAAGCACAAAAGCAATAAATATAAGGTCAATGGTAATAATGAGTTATACTTGACATAAAATATTCCCTGTTTGTCTGGAAGTTACCTACTTCTACTCTGCTCCTGTACATTTGTTTGGCAATTTTATTGAGAGTAAATAAAGGGACTTACTGTGGCGAAGAGTTGTAAGTGCTTTTCAGGATTAACAGTTTATATCTGAGCTGTGTAGTTTTTTTGCAGTGGGCAGCATCAGACTGTATTATGCTGATTTGCCGAGGAGCTGGATACCAAATAAACGAAAAGCAAATCCAAACTTGTGGGGTCAAAGATACCACCTAGGACTAATGAGAAATCATCGGTATTGAAAGCAGAGTATTTAAAGGACTTCAGCGAGGCAGAATGCTCAAGTCTGTAGATTTGGGGTGGAACACGACTGTTTCTGTTGTTCTTGAATGACAAGGAGCAATGAACAAGTTACAGATGGTGATGTTCATAATAGGTTCTATTCCAGGTCTTCATGGAGGGCTGCTTCAGGGCTGTAGCTGACATATATACACTATCCACCAGCGTGCTCTATTATGCTACTTTCACTGTGGCTCAGTCAAGGCTTTCTGGCATGGTAAGGAACAAAAGCAGGTTGTGCTGCTGTTAGGTTTATGTGGACCTATTCCATAACATTTGGTCAGCACATATTTATTTCAGTTTGTAAGAAAAAAGGCCAAGAATATCCCAGTTTCAAATCTCAGTCCTCTACTTGGTGTTGTGTGTGTTCCGCTCTGCCACCTCATTGCGCTCCTTAATGTGCTAGGGAAACAAGGTGGGGATAAAATTCCCCAAGTTGTACCCTTGGTTGTTGTCTACCAGCAGCTGCCAGCTTGATAGTGCAAGTAGTTGCTTGATGTATGAGCCTGGGCTTATACATACAAAGCTACTGTGCTGTCCTTCAGCCTGTGCTGTTCTCTGGATGCTGCCGAGGGCCATGCTCCCTGCCATATTCTTAGCTGACACGATGTTTGCCCTGTCTGTAATACCAACCATTAGTGGCCCCAGCCTGCTGCTGGCATGATCACACATCTCTCCATCCAAACTGACAACCCTGCATTGCAAAGCTAGGGCAGTACTTGCCCCAGCCCCTCCTCGTGTGCCCTCCAGCTGCCTGGCTTGTGCCAGCGCAGCTGGTATCTGTAGCACAGGAGATAAAGGTCTTTGATCCTGACATCCTCTACTGCTCTCCAAACTGCCTGAGCTTGGTGGTGTCTCTGCTGTTGGGCTGTTGCTCTTCTGCAGCTGCCTGACATGGTGTAAAAGGTGTGCTGGATTGGGTCGCTCTCGCTCCCCGTTTCTGCTAAACCCTTTCTCCACACAAACGCATGAAAGGTGTGAGGTGGGGCGCCACGACCCCGTCAGACGGAGTTAGCTTCTCTCCCCTTCATATTAGATGGGATTTTAATTAAAGAGCCAACGCCGCGCTCTATTTCCTCTCCTCAGGGGCTGCGACAGGTCGCTGCCCTGCGCTTCGCTGGGGCTCCCAGGTGCGCAGGCCGCTGGCGGCCCACAGGCCCTTTCCCTGCGCGGTGCTCCCCGGCGCGGTTTGTTTCGCCTAGCAACGGCCGCGGGCAGCTCCCGCCGGGAGGGCCGCCGCGGCCCGGGCTCGCTGAGGCGGGAAGGGGCTCCGGCTCTGCCG
>VZZY01023244.1:42848-56136 GCA_013400335.1 Eurystomus gularis | reverse complement strand
GCCCCGGGGCAGTGCGCGCCCCCGACAGCCGGGGGCTCCCCCCGGCCCAGCCTCCTCTGCCCGTGGGCGTCCTGGGCGGTGGCGAGCGGCACCCCGCGCTGGGGCTTCCTCTCCCAGGGGTATGCTCCAGGTAGGAAAGAGCACCTTCGAGAGCAGAAGTAGTGGCTTACACGGGGGCCGTTTTCGGCGCCGGCGAGAAGCAAAGAGCTGGGGTCCCGCTGCGGTCCCGCTGGAAGGGCGGGCGGCTGCGGGGCAGGGGAGCGGCCGGAGAGCAGAGGGAGCGCAGGGCGGGGTGCTGAGCTTGAGCAGCCATCGCAGAGGTGCCCGATGCGGGTGTGGGAGCTGTGGCCGTCTGCCCCGGAGGTGCAGCTGTGCATCGAAGCAGACGTTTCAGTCGCTACCTTGTAAAAATCTCAAGCGTCAGTAACGGGTATGAGACTTGGTTGGGATGCTTCTGTGTTAAGTCTTCAAGCTGCACCTGGAAAATAGGTAGGTTTTACTGGAAATAAAAGAAGCCTGTGAAGTACGTGTGCTGTAGGATTCAGGTGGTGGTATTTTGCTAAAGCAAAGGCATAGTAAAGCAGCAAGTGGTTTCCTAGCGTATGTAAAGCAGAAAGTTTGCTGAAGTGAGTAATGTTCTTTTACTGTATTGGTACCCTTACAAAAAAAGGCTACTGTATATATTACATGAACATCACTAATTGTTGCTTCTGTAGTACTAAACTATGGTAGTCTTTGATATTACTGACAATGAGAAAAACAGTGTTTTGTCAGGTGTCTGTAGGAATTAATATGTTTTGAACTCTTCAGGACTGAAATCTCTTTAGTATGCCGTTAAACTTTCAGATGGATTTTAGAACCTCTACTTTTGGTTTGGTTTCTATGTAGCATGTTATTTAAATTATAGCCCTCTAGCTTTCTGAATCTGGCTCTAGCTCTTTTCCTGGTAGAGAAATTGTGCTTATTCCCCAGTGTCCATGGCATTAGAGCAGGTATGTTAGAAGGTAGGCACCTATTTAGTTCTTTTGGAATCAGTTTATGGGCCTGATGTCTGTAAATGTGGCTGATCTGTTTTTGAGTATGCTAGTAGTGTTTGATTCTGTGAGCTTTACTAGCAACAATGTCTTGAAATTCACTGCTTGCTCTGTTTTGGAAAAAAACCAACTGACCAAAAACCCACAAGTGTTTTTCTCCTACCTCTGTTTAAACTGATCTACTGATTTCAAAGCGTGTCTCTAGTTAGCATGTTGCAAGGTGTAGTCACCATTTGTTCATCTGCTAATTTATCTACCTTTTCTATGATTTTGTACACCTTGAGCCTTCTCCAAGAGTCCCAGCCTTTTTAACCTTCCTTCCAAAGGTGGCTCTCTGATCCGTTTTGTAGCCCTTCTCTTACTCCAGTATGTGTTTCTTGAGTTGCAGGGCCAAGGACTTGCACGGTATTCTGTTGTGGACACAATAAGGTTTTACACAGCATCTGAGTGATGCTTTCCATTTCTATCTGAGTATGCTCCTGATACGGACCAGTGTTTTGTGGTGGCTTTATTTGTCACTGTATACTGAGTCTGTGATGACTCCAGGATTGCTTTCTGAGCTGTAACTGCCAGTCCCAGTGTCCGCATCATGTAAAGGTACTTTAGATTGTCAATGGTTATAACTACAGGGAAAAAGATGTAATTATATATATATACTTTTGTCTAGATACTTAAAATTTATTTTAGCAGAGTAAATGAACTGAAATACTGTAATTGCCAGATAACTAAGTTATATGACGTTGTGAAAATAATACAAACAGTAACACAAACCCTTCCTGATGTACTATTTTTATTTCCCCCTACTTGCGTCTAATGCATTTGATATTGTTTTGGAATAAACTGTAAGCTCTTTTAGGTTTAAACTTTTTCTGCATTTGTGTAGAATAATAGCCTTTCTGGAACAGGGAGGTTAATCTGGCTTGAAGTGCATTGAGTTTTGTTTTGAAGGCATATGATGCTTTTATATAAACAATACCACAACCAAATCAGTGTTGTTTGCATATGATTTCCCATTAGTTGTTTCTCTTTTTAGTACCAAAAACAAAGCCAAGTATAATGCTGCATGAGCTGGTGCTCCTATTGAAGTGCCAATGACTTCTATAATTGAAAAAAAAACCAAAAAGCATTAAATTCACTCTTAAAATAAACTAATCTGTTGTATTGGGATGAAGAATAAACATTATGTTAAAACTGGTTGTGTGCAGCAAAGTGCTTGCTGTTGAAACACTTCTAACTGATATCCCCTAATTATCCCCTAACTGTTATACTTATTTATGCATGGTGGCATTTCAAATATTTTATTCATAGCAGTCAAGCTTATTCTGATAAGGTATTGTCTACCTTCAAAAAAACAAAACCAAACCAGAAAGATGTAGAAGAAGGAATAAGATACATCACTTTGACAAGGAAAGTCTATACCTCCACATTAGCATTTTTTAATTAGGTGGTTCCACTTAAGCTTTTAGAAGAAGCGTCCTAATTAAATATTGAAAACGTTAGTATTCCATGCCTAGAATTCAGATTTGAATTTGTGAGTTGCAGAATATATATTGATTATTGTATATAGGAATAGCATTTTGCTTACCAAATGAAGTTCCTCTGTGACTAGTTTTATTGCTGTTTAAAATGTTTTAAAAGACATTATCAATGGCCAGTGTTGTTTCATTAATAGCAATTTAACTAGGAGTAATTGACTAATGAATGAAAGGATCCATTTTATGTCTTACTGTTTTCTTCTTAGGTGCTGACCAGTTGATAGCAATCAAAATACTCTGAAAGGCCAAAGTAGTGAAAATCCGGCACTGATTTATTCCCGTCTTTCCCAGGTGCTCTGAATTTTCTGAGCTCCACCACTACTGACAGCTGGTCCTAATACTACATAGGGCTAAACGAGAGCAGTACTTTGTAAGATTTTACTGTTTATTTACATAGTGATTTCATGTCTCTCTAATCAAATTGAAGGAGTGGTAATTAATAAATCTATTTTTCTTCAAGTGGAGAAAAAAATCCACTTTTATTACTGTTGTTTAAAAAAAATATATTGTTACATAAGATCATGAAATTCCTTGGGAGGATCATAAGATTGCTTATGCTACACTTACAACAATATACTGGTGGTATACCAAGACTTAACAAAACACACAGATTCCTCTTTTTAAAGAACATTACTATTGCTATACTACCGTTGCAATAACTAGAGGAGGTAACAGCCCTTACCTGATCTAAAGGTGAATTGGACAAGGGTTAAGTTATGTTGGTTAGGAGTGGGTAATGTTTTATAAAAATTTAATTGTACTGCCCTCCATTTTCAGGACAGTTCTAACACATGGAAAATGTGTTCGTGAACTTGGTATTAGAAGGCTAGCTTTATCTGGGATGTAAAAATGTCACTGTCTTCTGCCAGCTTTTATTTCTCAGTAGCTCAAGCTTGGGCCTTCAAAATGATTAACTTTGAAAAGGTGTAATGTATAAGTAATTTGAGCTGCAGAAGAGGATGGAAACTTTGATTCTGTCCCTTGTTTTAACCACTAAAAGCAATAGATCCCTTTCATGCTGTAATGCATACTAACCTAGATAGAGCGCTGCACTGTTACTTATTTCCATTTCCATTGTTGTACTGATCTAAAAGTGGTTTGCGATGGTCTATTTGTTTTCATTTCAAGTAAGTATAAAATAGCTTAGACGTAAATTTTATTTTTCTTTCTTCTCTTACCCCTGTATTTTTTACAAAAGCATCTTCTAAATAGTTCTTAAAAGCTCTGGAGCTGTGCGGGGATTAATGTGTAAAGCTTTTTAGCATTTTCACTAAATATGTATATATACACACACCTACTTAATACTCCATTTGGAGAGTTTGGAATGTTTTTGGTAAATTCTTTTATTATATAAACTGTAAGGGAAAAATCATAAATAGCATACTTTGAACAATGGCATGAGTTATGTTGCAATGAGGCAGTTAACAATCTCTGAGAATATCATTACAGTGTTTCCTTCCAAATAGAAATCTTCTTAGTGAGACAAACTGTAACACACCTTTAGTGGTACGGTTAGCAAATAACTACCCATTGGTAAATGAAACAGAAGCATGTATAAATGTTTCACAATTTCAGTCAATTAAAAATATGGGATTATGGATGTCAGGGTTGAACAAGTTCTATCTCAAATCTTCAGCATGGCTAAAATAACCTGTATTTGTAACTTTCTAATATGTGTCCCAACTACCGAAGCAGTGCAGAAGTAAAACATTAAATGATGCATAGCTGCTGAGATGGAGTACAAGAAAGCCATGTTTACAGTTTTAGAGAATACATGTTTGGAGTTCAACATATATAAAAAAAGTCTGTTTTTTAACCAAGGAAGACACATTCCAATAAAAATATTTAATGTGACTAATTGCCCAAAGTCATACGGATTGACTGTTGTAATATTTTTAATGCCATGACTGTGTTCTAGCTCTTTACAAAGAGCATATTCAGAACTTTTCTACACCAAAATGTAAATCCTCATGACTTGTTTATTACAGGTTATCATGCCACATGACTTAATATACAAGAACTAAAGCATGTCACCAAGAAATTAAACCTTTTGTCTTGCTTTCCATTTTATGATGTATTTCTAGCGGCTTTCATGTTCTCTCCATTGTTTTCCTTTACTTTTTGTGTTATTTCTTCTCTTCCTCCTGCTCGTTGTCTTTCATACCACTTTCCGAATGAGTTTTTACATCTGTATGCTTTCCTTTCCTGGCTAGGTGTGCCAAACTCCAAATAGTATTCAAAATATGCCCTCACTTGGCCATGTATATTTTTCTGGATAGATTGGTTACTATCTTTGTGCAATCTGAAAAACATTTTCTTATCTCAACAGTTACCAGAGGTTTAAATGAATTATTTAACCCTTGAATTTAATTTTGGTTTTTCTATTATCTTTCTATAACCTGAGATTAAAGTGTCCATCATAGTGCACATTATTTTTTTCTTCCTACATTAAAAAGAAATGCCTTTGTCTGTTGAACTGTTGAATGCTGCTGCGCATGTTTGTTCAGTTCACAGACTAAGGTTTCCCCACTCTTGCATTGCTTCACTCTGTACTGTAAAGCTGTTGCCATACAACATTTCAAAGACTTTTTTTTAAATTCAGTGTTCAGAGAGGAAGTTCTGTATCTGTTCTGAATGATTTATTATATGTCAAATTTTCTTCAGAGATTAATGAACAAAGTGGAAAAAATGTTCTTACCTCTTTGATGTTATACTGGTGAAAGAAATTTGTTACAGAAGAATATTAACTGAATTTCCAAATATACATTAGTAAGAAGAATATACAGGGAAAGTCTTGTGGACCACTTCCAAGCATTTTGTTAGGGTGCTACTCCCTCCTTGTCTGTTCAAATACTTGATCCTGTTGCAGTAAATGCCTCCTATCAGAGGCATTATTGCAGTTAAGATGATAGTGTTTTTCTTAATGTTAGTTCATAATTTATATTAAAATGTCAGATATACTTCTATAAATAGAAGAGATACTTAACATGCATATTGTGCTCTCAGAAATTGTTTATCCTAGAACCAAGTATTGTTTACATTTTCAAAGTGAACCAAGAGTAGAAATAGATTTTTTTAAAAATATATGTAATATTCAGCAAGCTTATGCCATCTTCAAGGCTTTATAATTTTGAAATGCATTCAAAATTTGTGGAAGAATAAAATGACTATGTACAAATAAGCGTATCTCTAAAATAGGAACTGTTTATAGTTACTCTGCCTTGTAAAGATAGGAGCTGAACTCAACACAGCTCATGGCTGCAAAAGCCTTAAATGTATTTCAGGATTCGATATGAAATGCCTAACAATAAGCATTTCACTTAAGTGTATGTAGTACACATACTCCCTTAAGATACTGTGCTACATGTACATGTATTGTTACTGTACTTTTTTTTCTTAGCCATTATGCTATTACTCCCCAAGACTGAGATGTAAGATGAAATTGTAGTCCTCCTGAAGGCCATTTTCCTGCTTAGACCACAGTCATTGCAGTGTTACCGTGAGATAATAAGGATGCATATTGATTGGCTACGTTGCACTGATGAGTGATGAAATTCCTTTAGCAAAGTCTTTCAAGCTTATCACCTCCCTGGAGCTGAAGGCACTGTATTCCAAAGCTATCTTCTTTTTGAACCAAACATGACTTCTATGATTATTTAGGAAATTATTTTTATCCACATAAATTTACATTGTGGCAAATTGTTAAGTTGGTCAGATCAGAAAGATTGTCACCTGAAAACTCACAGTTTAACTCTATGAAGGCTCCCAGGGTAGTCTACTCATCAAAGCATCGGTAACCCATATATAGCTTCAAAGATAGCAAGTGCCGTTTCTGAAAAAGGAAGGGCCTAATCAGGTGGTGTGATTAAACACTAACAGTAGAAAAACTCTGATAAAAGTTTGCATTTTCAAGCTTCAGACGGTCAATACTTTGGTGAACGATGACCAAGATGACTGAAAGCACTGCAATGCTTTTGACAATGCTCATTGACAAATAAGAGAGTAAAATGAAAATAATCCCTGGGTCTGGAGTGACACTTAGCAACAAAGACATGTGGTGTCATTTTTGGGGGTGTATCTTTGCTAGCTGTCAAGCCTCTGGCGTGTTCAATGATGATAATAATAAAGATGTGTTTCTAAAAGCTTAGAGGGTGAATGTTTGCTTTGCCACCTTCAGAGGCAGAATTCTTTTTTTCTTCCCCTCATTGAACCACATCATTTCTAAGCAAACAGGCCAAATGGGTATTACAGCTATCTTAAAATAATTTTCTGCAGAAGGCTAGATGAAAGATCTACTAAATTTCTCACAATTCTGTTTCATTTACTGTGCACCTACTGGAGGTATCTCAGCTAAACTAGTCTGAGGGTGACTTTTCAAGATATGCCACAATTGTCTGAACTTTGAGAAAGCTGAGGAATAGGTATTGTAAGCAGAAACAGGAATGATCTACCTTGATTTCCTTTGTATTGTTGCAATAAGTAATTAAAGGCTGGGCCAGGCTGGTTACTTTCAACAGCTGTAAAAGTTACTGGGTTTGTCTCTTGAGAGATCCAGACTGCTGAAGGAAGAATTCGGTGCTGTTGCATTAACTGCATGTAAGCTCAGCCTTGAGCACTGTCATCAGACAGAGTCTTCAGATATACCTCCTCTAGAATCTGCCAACAATGTTTAGTACTGTCTGTCATACTTGGCAGTTTGTGGTCACTGAATGCAGGAGCTTGGGTCAATCACACCATGATCAATGTGATCAAGTGAAAGCCATTTATTTAGTAAAACATCGCTCTTTTATAATCTCTTTGGCATAGCACGCAGTACAAGCTATTCTGCTATTGGTTACATTGTGCACATCATTTACCTAGCAACAATTTCTAATTGGTAGCACATATTCTTCAAGCTCTCATTATTGTAGGATAGCTCAGTCCATTCTCCCTACACATGCTGATTGGTTGGTGCTCTTGTTGTTCGTCCTACTATGTCCACTGACTTCTTGCCAGGTTGCTGTTCTGTGGAATTTGCTCGTTAGGCCTCTTATCTCCTGCACTCCCTGGGATTCTTCAGCCTCAGGGCTTCCCAGGCTCT
Source organism: Eurystomus gularis (assembly GCA_013400335.1). Lineage (NCBI taxonomy): Eukaryota > Metazoa > Chordata > Aves > Coraciiformes > Coraciidae > Eurystomus > Eurystomus gularis. Next base: position 48,487 of record VZZY01023244.1, on the reverse strand, counting down.
TTCAGGGAAACATCATTATCTTGCTCAAGGCTAAGGTCAATCCCTGAGTCCTCAGACCAGCTGTGGACTCCCACAACTGAAGTTGTTACAAGAGGGTAAAAGTGCCATATCTTCTTAAAGGTCCTATGAGTATGTTTAAAAACATCTGTTTTGTCAAGCAATACAAAATCAAGTGCATTATGGTTGACTGCAACCAAGTTGGACAGATGACCAGCTGACTTAGTAGGAAAAGGATGTGTGTATTTCCTATGCATTTTGTAGTTTCTGTGATATAAATGTTCAGCTACAATGCTGCATTGCATACCTGGAATATTGTTCATCAATGCTGCAGAAAGTAGTCACGTTGTGTCTGTTTCCTCCCTGCGCTACTTTTGTGAAGTGTTGGTAGCTCAGTGTTTGTAATGACGCTGTTTGTACATTCTGCTCTGTGAACAAGACAGTGATCAGGAGTGGTCTAATCACCTCCATGCAAATGCTCCTAAGATGTGGGCACTGTCTTGAAAGTAACCCTTTACAGAGGAACGTTTAAGCAGGCTGGATTTGTGGAGTAACAACTTCTGTTCATTACATCACTTCAAAGAAGAATAAGAAATAGGTTGCCATGGTAACTGTCCCAAACCAGTGTAAGACAGGACGGTGTGATTTCAAAATCAGTTTCTTACCACAGATGTATATACATTTGTGCTAGGGAGAACTTTTTTTTCCTATAGTCTAACTCATACCAGTTTTCTATAAATCTGTCATACAAATCATAGTCTTAGTTTTACAAAAAAAAGTTTGGGAGAAAACAACCATCAGGAAGTGAGAATATGAATGAAATGAATAGTGTCAGGTTATAAGCTAAAGCATGTCATGTTGTAAGAGGATGACTTATTCAGTATATTTACAAATTGTATTTGTTACAAATCATGCTTCCAAAGCAGTAGAAAACATGTAAAGAAGATGGGACATCTGAGAAAATAAACAAACAAATGAAAATGACAAGGCAATGTGTAATAAATATTTTTATCAGAGCCTGTGGCTACAAAACACTTTTACCCATCTGTTAGAGAGGTCTCTTGAGCATGTATGATACATAATAAGGTTAGTATTTTTTTCTCTTTGTTGACTTTTCTAAACTCCTCTGTTTGAATGCCTTTTAGCATCACCTTTTATAACACTCTCCAGTTCCAAATCAGAATGATGGAAGTAATAGTAGTAATAATAATAATATAATCCTCAGTTGTCCATAAAATTATCATTGCCTTGGTTGGAAGGGAGGAAGAAAGGGTTCTGTTGGTTTGGAGAAATGCTGCTGATATTATGGTTTTTCTTTGTATAATTTTGGTGGTAGGGTGCGGGGGTGACCAGTGACAACTTCTTGTGATGACAATGACAAAGAAGCCTTCCAAAAAGCAAAAAGGTTACACAAAATTTAACTCTTGATCTCAGTCTTTACATGGAAAGAGTGTAGGAAAAGGGTGAAAGGTAAGTTTAAAAGTCGATAAACAAAAATAATGTATCTAGGGGAGTAATAAAAGCCTACCTTACATAATGCTGTCTTCAAAACTGTCAGTTGTGACTCAGGCATGAGATCTTGACAGTGTCTTTGACAGCTCTGTGAATGGTTGCCTCTCTGTATGGTGGTATCCAGAAAAAGCAATAAAATATTGTTCCTCATCAGGAGCAGAGTGGAAAGTGCCATTTCACTGCTGCGTACTACATCTTGTGTGCTGTGTGCAGTTCTGGTTTCATGTCTGAAAGGCAGCTGGGTTGTGTTGGGGGGGAAATAACCTCTTTCTGAAGGTACATAGTTATGAAGTCAGACTCACCATTCTTGAGTGGAGGAAGCTCAGGATGTAGTTGCTGTAGATGCGATGCTTGCAGAACTGTGATGGACAACCAGGATGAGAACCTGTTACTCATGAGATACTGCAATATTAGAATTAGATGGCATGCATGGAAAACTAGTAGATTAGTCCGAACTTCTCTACTTTAGTAGACAGTAACTTCTGGAATTTGTTACAACAGGAAGTTGTAAAGGTAAATAGTATCAGCAGGTGTGGAAATGCTGGACAAAAAGTCCTAAATGGATGTGAAAGGACCGGGCAAGCATGTACTTTCTTAACATCTGTTAACCCATGATAGTGGATACTGCTAGAGAAGGAGGAAACGTACTCTACATGATGGCCAGGTTTATGTGCTTCCCCTAAACAGTATGTCCTGTTGCTGATGTCACAAAAAAATATTGGAGTAAAGGGACTATCACTTTGATCCACTAGGATATTTCCTATGTTCTTGCATTACTTAGGTAACAATTACAGCTAGGAGTCACAAAAATAGAAGGCTTTGTATGCATGTATGAGTACACAGAGGCGGTGGAAGGAGCTCCCAAGGCTAAAACCGATGCTACATGACCAAAATATGTAAAACATGAGGTAGACCTGTGTAAAACATAAGATGGTTCACATCATCTAATTTTTAGATGCGAGAGATGAGGTGAGTTGCAGACAAGCACTTGAAGGACGCTATACTGCAGGGCTTCTGGAGCTTCTTCTGGAGAGGAAAAGTGAGGGCTTTCATAGTCTGTTGTTTTATTTCCTTTTCAACTTCTCTTCCTTTCTTTGGAGGACACCTTTCAATCTAGCATTTCTGATATTCATCTGCTTTAATTACATTTCAGATTAGATGTGAAAATAACCTGCTACTGATGATATGGTATGTGCTCTCTCTCTTCAGAACTCTGACCTCACATACTGCCTTCAGGCTTTTTGTCTTTAAAACCTCAGGCAAGGTAACGACTTGTGCATCTTATGTTGTGTCCTCTTTAATATCATTATCCCCCTTTAAAAAAAAATTAATCTCAAAGCATTTTCCTTTCCGTATTCATTATTTCTTTTGCCTTCCTGTTCTTCTAAGCCTGTAACTTCTCTCTGAAATTGCTGTTATGCCTTCATATCAAGCCCTTCATGTGTGATGGGATATGCTTTTCCTGACTTATAATAGGAAAGCCTTCTTGTGTAGTCTACTTTTCCTTGTATCTCACGGTCTCCTCTTGTTCTTAATGTAGACCAAAGAGCTCTCTTACCTCTGTACAGGAGTCTGATGGTATCAACTGTAGCACAGTTTGACCTTTAAATGCAACTGTGAAACTTCTATGCTTAGCTGGATTATTATATTTATCCCTTTTTGATCTAAGCAACTAGACAAATTTTGTGCATTGCTTCAGGAAAGGGGGGATCAAATGTTTCTTGCAATTAATATATAAGTGTAAGATGAACCCAAACTGAAGACTGTTTTACTTCCTATGAGGCCCTAACTCCCCCACACCCCCCATGCCCAGTTCCAATAAACAAATATAAAACAAAGATCTTAAAATTTGACTGAAGACACATGCTGTTTCAGGCCTTCTCTCTTCCTATTTTATATTCTTATTTTGGTCTATTTCAGTCAAGATCCCTTTTCACATCATTCAAACTCACAAGTAGCCCTATACTTTATTATGACATAGTTTGTTTGAGACTATTATTTTCTCTCCGGTAAGAAAATGTAATGACTTGGAGCAGTCTGAAATAAGCTGCATGCCCAACAGTTTGAGTGAGGTTAACTCAGCTTAGTTCAGGTTTATTTTTGCACACTGACTCTGCTGTGAATGTTGCTTTTAAAAGAAAATGCATGAATTATATGAAGTAGAACCAGTTTAAGCACACTTTATTGTTATGTGCCTGTTTATTGATAAACTGTTACTGAAAGTAGCTTTTGGAATTTAGGGAAGAGATTAGAGTTTCATCTTTTTGCTTTCATTTGCCTGCACTGTGGATGAGCTTTTCACTTTTACAGCTAGAAAAGGCTATTGCATAGCCATGTTTGTGCTGATGCCTTCCGCTTCTCATATCTTCTGTTGAGCTGAAGTAACAGCCACTGCTGGCTTCAATGTTTTGTGCTTCTGGAGGTAATACTAAAAAAATACAAAAAATACCTTTTTTTCTAAAAAAAAATTATAAAAAATATGCTTTGAAGCATACTTTGTAAGTACTTTGTAAGGTGTATTGAAGGGGGAGGAAGCTGATGTGACCACAACTGTCAGCTGGGGCACAGAGAATTACTGTGGATGTCAGTCTTCTTCGTGGTAGTGATTTTGTACAAAAGTTGTGTAAATTCCATAGTCATCAGCCGTGATGCAAGGATTTAAAAATGAATGTTAACTGTATCTGCAGTTTTGCTTGCTCTCCTTTGCTGCTTGCATATGTGAAGGAGAGAAGTCTGCAAACGTGTCACTAATAGCATAAATCTCTGCTGCGAAGTTTGCCTGCTTGGGCTTTATTAGGGGTGTGTGATCTTGACCCTTTGTTAGGCAATGTATTGCTTTCCTTCTAATTTCTTCTAGCAGATTAGAAAATAGAGAAGAAAAAAAAAAGGTAAAATACTTTTAAAGAGTATTTATGTATGTGTGGGTAGGTCTTTAGGACAGAAGTGACCAAAAGCTAGATCATAGCTGAACACTTTTAGAACCTGTGTAGCACTACATCATTCAGTTCCCTTAGCTCCAAACAGGGTTTCAGGGCACGTACTTTGAAATAAGATATAGAAAATCTTCAGAAGGTTTCAGATAAATAAAATACTTCCTGTTCTAAATCCTGGAAGCACACTGCAGTTCTTGGAGACTTGCAGCAATTTAGAGTTAAAATTCTGTTTTCTTAACCTGGACATGACTTGCTATTCTACATGTGCAGCTGCTTGTTGGATATGTGTAGCTTTACAAAGAGCTATCCTGTTCTCTGTGTGCGTTTGGGAATTCAGACAAACCTGCTTTTGCAGAGGAATGATTGCTACAGACAAGAAGAGTTGTTAACACGTGTGAAAGCAAAAATCTTTCTTAATGTTTTACTGGAGAAGAGAATAGGGGACGTTTTTCTTTAAAAAAAAAACAACAACTGTGTGGTGAAAATTCTTTGAATATCAGAGGAAAAATGCATCGTCATTTTCCATACTCCTTTCTTGAGGAGTAGTATGTTGTTTGGTTATGAAACTTTAAATATCAGTTGAATGCCTCTGTTTTCCTATAATGGGAGGTTTCACATGCCAAATGTTAATTTTCAGCGTTCTTAATGTTCCATTCTTCTTTCCCAGTGAGAATACTTTTTTTTTTTTTTCCTTGCTTATGAGCAGATGTACTTCCTCCTCTGAGAGAGGCTTTCAGCAAGAGACGTGGGCACCAGGATGTGTAAACTGGAGCTAGAGATGAATGGTCTGGTGTAGATCTGCAGCTGACAGCCTACGCTCTGCCCTGTCACCCGTGCTGCGGGAGATTGATGATTTTGGTATGGGGTAGATGGGGTAGTTCGGAGGAGAGCTCGATTAATTAACAAGGAAGACTCTCTTTATTCAGTTGTCCAGCGCCGCATAACTTTTTTGTATCATCTATAAAAGCAAGGGAAACCCTCTCTGGGCGGAAAGACCCTAAATTGAGCGTTTTTTGGCTGCGTGCTCAGAAGCGAGAGGTGGGGGAGATGCGCATCCCTCCCGTACCTGCTGAGGTCTTACTTTGCGGGCGGCCTTTTGGGTCGGGCGCCCGGGGGGGAACCAAGCCCTTGTCCCCCGGGGCGGGGGGCAGCGGCCGCTGAGCCCCCCCGGCGCTGCCCGCCTGCGGGGCGAGGGCG
>VZZY01023244.1:32530-42649 GCA_013400335.1 Eurystomus gularis | reverse complement strand
TGTTAACCCCCGCCACCCCGGGACAGCTGGAGCCCCGGCGCGGGTGCAGGCGGGCAGCGTTATTATTTGCGCCGTCGGCATGTAATGCCTGCGATGGCGGGGACCGCGGCTGGGGCTGGGAGCAGTCGGGAGCTGGCCGCTGCCGTCCCTGCTGCCGGCGCTGGGGAAGTGGGCTGTGGATGTGCTGGGAAGGGTTTTCCCTTCCCTTTCATTCCACCGCGGTCGTTTCCTGGCGCGCGTTCTAACGGCGTGTGATGCAAGGAGGCGGGAGGAGTAGTACCACTGCACGAGGTGGAATGATGTGGCAGAAACACTTGGTTGTTCTGTCTCACGTCAGATATTATGCCATTAAGTATGGTGCAGATGCTTTGTTTCACAGTGAAAGCCCGTGAAATGTTACCGGTGGTATTTCTGGATTTTTCACGTTTATAGGTTCTGGTTAACTTCAAAGGCACCATCGCATCTGTCAGAAAGCCTTGTAAATACAGGCCATCCAATCATTGTAGTCAGTTCAGATTGCCAAAAGTCTGTCAAGTGAAAGAAGCAGCTGGAATGCAAGAGGAAAGGGTTGTTGCACAGGCAAATCACTGCAACAGGAAACAGAGGGCAGCAGTAAATGGTTTCCTCCTCCAGACGTGTTTCATAACGATCTGTCCTGGGCAGTTCAAGCTAGTTATCAGGTAAAGTGATGAGCAGTGAAGTGAGAAGGCTTGATTGTGGTAGTAAGCTGTGGAAAAATACTGACAAAGGTCAGCTATTAAAAAAAACCAGGGCAATAGCATGGCAAATAAAATGGCAGAGGTAACCTGCTTTCCATGTAGAAACTGGGCTGTGAGCTTACCATTATTGCTGGGGAATTGCCCAGAGAGGTGGTGGAAGCCCTATCCCTGGAAGTTTTTAAGGCCAGGCTGGATGGGGCTCTGAGCAGCCTGATCTAGTGGGAGGTGTCACTGCACATGGCAGGGGGGTTGGAACTAGCTGATCTTTGAGGTCTCTTCTAACCCTAACAATTCTATGATTCGATGATCTTGATGTTATGACAAAATTAAGTTTTCACTGGACTGGGTCATACCACTTCTCATAGGGCCTGTTGATGCTGTCAGTGGCCAAAACCAGATTCCTAGGGAAGAGGGAGGAGGTGTGTAGAGATTCTTTCCGTTGCTGTTGTCTCAGCCTCCAAGAATTTGCCATTCAAGCTCTTCCCTGTTGAGAAGTTTAAACTTGTAGGTTTTCAGTGGCTTTATTAGCCAAGGCATAAGGAGCTGCATGTGTGATGTGGTCCATTTGAGTGGAAAGTTAGATTTTTACATATATGCATTTTGTAATCTTTGTAAAGGCAAGAAAGGCTAGGAAGAAGGCAGAGCAATCTTAACAGTTGCAGGGCCAGTTCACAGTTCTTGGCTAAAGAAATCAGGGAAACAAACTGTCAGCTGTTACCTTACAGTTACTCATTCACAGATGTACTTTGATGCAGTCATGTTGTTATTCATGATTATGACCTGAGGATTTTATGAGTGAAAGTAAGAACTTCCACAGCTGAAGTAATCTGTTGCACTGAAAGTGTTTTTGAGGAACACTTTGACACATATGTATATATTCTGAGGAGGTTTTGAAGTTCGAGCATGCGTTTAGGTACTTGGAGAACCAAAAAAAGCAATTTCCAGCATCTCTGATGCTGGAAAGGCATATCAGAATATTTGAGGCTTGGGTTTTCACACAGTGTTAAGGCATCTCTGGTACTGGAGGAACTGATGCTTTGTGGCCTGTAAATGTATTGATAATATGCCTGCGTTTCCTGGTATACTATTAGTTCACTTGGAACAGCCAAGCTGAGAGTTCATTGTTTAGTAAAGCCCATTGTTTGCTTGGCACGCTGTCTGTAACTTCTTTTTACGCAGAGAGATGTCCAAAAAAAAAAAAAAAGGGCTCTATGTTAATGATTGAACAGAAGCACATAGTTAACTAGTGGACAATTACTGGTTTGTGCCTTTGCTCTGTTCCTGCAACAGTGAGGTGCTGCTGCTGCGTTTGTGTGTGCTTCATCTTTATGCTAAAGCTTCATGCTTTAAAATAATGCAGATTTTAAAGTGCAAAATGGAAGGAGAATGCCTGTGAAGTAAAATAAGTCTCAAATTACATGTGTATTTTTCTGAAAATTATTTACGTGAATAAGGTAAATAAAAACTATTTTAAAATAAGTTAGTTTGCTTCAAGCAAATATTTGCGTTGATGGAGAGAATAGGAACATTTAAGAGAATTGTTGTCATCTTTCTTCTTTTTTCTCCAGTGAAAGTGTGAGTTAACCTTATTTAATATTATGCAATGATGTGTTTCTGTATTTATAGGAAGGGACTGTCCAGAGCTTCCACAAATCGGTGTCTTTCAGGAAAAAGTGGAGAGTCTCTTCCAGCAATCTTTGAGAGAAACGTGCAGGAAGCCATCAACAATTATACTTGGTATGCATTTGCTTCTGAAATAGTACTTCATTAATGGACTCTTGGATTAAATAGTTATTTAAAGACTGGCATTCATTTTCACTGTTCATGCTTCAGTTGTTCTCATGGATGACCATTAGGTAAGGAATTTAGGGTTTACTTGAATTTGCAGCAAAACAGCACTTTAATAAGTTAGCTGTGTTCAGGCTTCTAAATGTGTCAGTTTAATTTGTCATTACAGGACAAAAAAAAATGTCTGTTATCTTCCATTTCTAATAGTAGTATATCATTTACATACTACTTTTGTATTTTGTTTGTTGCTTAGAATATATTGCTGTGTTTTCTGCTCCTGCCAGCTGAGTAATTCTTCTCTGTGTATAGAAATGTGCAGATTACACATTACACAGGATAGAAATTGATCTAAACCATTGATGAGAAGATTTGAACTTTTGTTATGGTTTGTGTTATGAGTTTGCTTATTTTTAAAGCATAGTGAAGGGCACCAATTAAGCCTGGAAGGGAAGTCAGACTTCATGGTTACACACAAATAATGCTCACCAGCTTTGCAGGTCAGTTAACTTTTGAGAAGTTTTGTGCTAATTGGCACTGGTTGGGATTTGCCAGGCCTGTATATCTGACTGCCCTTGCTTTCACTACATCCCAGGGTGGGTGGTAGCTGGCAAGGACCAGCTAGAGCTTTCTGAGAGCTGGAATCGCAGAGCTCAAGACTTAAAGTGCAGCAGGTCTAACACCATAAAAGACATTATGGACAGATAAGAAATTCAGTGCTGTTTGAAATGTTTGTGGAGATGTTATGCTCAGTTTTGCATAATTGTCTTGTGATAGCTTCTAATAGATTTAAAGAAGGCTTATGTTATTTTTAGAGTATAGTTTTGATGTGCCCATTAGCTGAACTGGAGGAAACAAAATAATTGTTAGAGGTGGAAATACTTGGTATGTGTGTGGATATGTTCTAGAGCACCCTTACAGTTGCAATTATATACATACATATAAAAGTATAACACTGTTGAAGGAGTTGCCTTTAAGGCAGTAAATGGTACAAATAGGAGCATGCACTCATTGTATTCTACTTAAAAACATATATTTGCAACTCTTCATATTGACTCTAACAGCATGTCCTGAAAATCTTGCATGAACAGGAATATGTATCATAGACTCATAGAATGGTTTGTGTTGGAAGGGACCTCAGTTCCAACCCTCCTGCCATGGCAGGGACACCTCCTGCTAAACCAGGTTGCTCAAGGCCCCCTCCAACCTGGTCTTGAACATCTCCAGGGATGGAGTATCCACAACCCCCCTGGGCAACCCGTGCCAGTGTCTCACCACCCTCAGAGTGAAGAATTTCCTTCTAATTTTCAATATAAAGGTACCCTCTTCCAGTTTAAAACCATTACCTCTTGCCTTATCACAACAGGCCTTTGTGAAAAGTCCCTCCCCAGCCTTCTTCTAGGCCCCCTTCAGATACTGAAGGCCTCAATAAGGTCTCCCCTAAGCCTTCTGTTCTCCAGGATGAACAAGCCCAATTCTCTCAGTCTGTCTTCGTTGGAGGGGTGTTCCAGCCCTCTAATCGTCTTTGTAGCCCTCCTCTGGATCCTCTCCAAAGGGCCCATGTCCTTGTGCTGGGGACTCTCGAGCTGGATGCAGTACTCCAGGTGGGGTCTCACGAGAGCAGAGTAGAGGGGCAGAATCACCTCCCATGACCTGCTGGCCACACTTTTTTTGATGCGGCCCAGGATACAGTTGGCTTTCTGGGGTATACTCTTACATTGTTGGCTCATGTTGAGCTTTTCATCAGCCAGTACCCCCAGGTCTTTGTCCTTGGGGCTGCTCTCAATCCAGTCATTGCCCAGCTTGTATTTGTGCTTGGGATTGCCCTGACTCAGGTGCAGGACTTTGCACTTGGCCTTGTTGAACTTCATGAGGTTGGCATGGGCCCACCTCTCAAGCCTGTCAAGGTCCCTCTGGATGGCTTCCCTTCCCTCCAGTGTGTTGATCACACCACAGAGCTTGGTGTCATCCACAAACTTGCTGAGGCTGCAGTATCACTGTCCATTTACGTGATCAGTTGTGCTATTTTAAAAATGTTTCTACAGAAAACCATTGTGTTCTTTATTTTAATTTGTTTTTACAGTGCAGCGCTTTCATCACTTTCATCTAGTGGTTGTGCAACACCCACGGACTTGTATAATTCTTGGTCTGGAATAAGCAGCTATACTACTGGCTTGTCTACTGAAAGAAGCTCAGTTTACTCCTGGAGGGATGATGTATGTCACAGAACCTTTTACAGTACATTTTATCTAAAAATTGTAGAATAATTTTTACAGAAATTGGACATGCAGCGCACATCCTGTGGGAGAAATTAACCACTTTCATTCATTATAGCCCAATGAGCGTGTATATTAATTGAATATTTTAAAAATAATGCCTGTTTGCAAGTTGATACCAGTGCAGTTGATGAGTAACAAAGAAAAATGGAATAAATATATGAAATAATGGAATTTGGGGAAAATAAACCTGTTTTAGCAAAGAAGGTAGGCTGGGTTTCTGAGTCCAAAAGAGTGATAAAATATGCTTTTCAAATACCACATAATGGAGGCAGTGTCTGAATGGAACTGTTCTCAACATTTTTGAGTCATAAAGTACATTCATGAGCATGCATATAAATGTCCCAGTCTAAGTAAATATTTAGCTCTTACCTAAGCTCAGTTGTATTTTGTAGATGGCACGGAGAGACGTTAAGCCTGTTAGGGAGGCTGACTCTGAGGCATGCCTGGTGCAGGTGGGCAGTATTAAGTAAATGCAGAAGTGTTGCGGTCACTGCCACTTTTATTTTAAAAAGCCGTCCATGGCTGCTAGCAGTAGTTCTGCCATATCTTTTGCGTAATATCCTAACCTTTAGGGTACTGATCCCATCTGTTGCTGCCAGTCCTCCTGGAGAAAGCCTCACCCTGGATCATACAATAGCCTGGGTGAGAGTTAGTTTCCTGTTCCTTTTCGGTATGATCCCTTCTGTAGCCTGAAGTGGTTGGGACACCCAGCTGGAAATGAACAAGTAAAGTGCCTAATATAAGTGGCCAAATACCGTTATGACCAGTGCCCCAGCTGAGGAACCCTCAGTCAAGTGCCTGTTTTCACATCACTGGATAAAGTTGGGCTCTTCCCTCTACTTATGCTCCTGTGCTCACCCATTTCTGGTTGCACTGAGTTGTAGCTACAGTGGGGAGATGTGGAAGGCCACTTCTCACACTGAGAGCTGTTTCCTAACCACCAGACTGTCATGCAGAAGGGAGGAGCCCTCTCTTAGCTGTTTTACTCAGGAAGGAAATGTGCTGCTCATAAAAGCAGGGAGCTTTGGTGCTGCAGGTCCCAGAGGTGCGGTGCACATGCCTCAGTCCGTATTGGAACATGGAGGGAGGCAGGAGTCCAGATGCTTTATAAATGATGTTAATCTGTTGGCTAATCTTAGGCAGCTAGTTCCTTTTTTGCTAAATCCCCTTGCTCAGGCCAGCTACCTGGGTTGTTGGTGTTTTTGGTTTGGGTTTATTTTTTTTTGGCTCCAAAGTAGGTAGTCTGAAGATTTATTCTGAGATGCTTAACTGAATCTGTCCAAGTTGTCTTGTTCTTTAAAAACTCTGGTTTTTAATGTAGGTATATATGCATATTTACTAACAACTATTACTTTTGTAATATGCAGGAATTTGATAAGGCCAACACACAGAGAGTGCAGCAATTATTTTGGGAGATTGATGAAATGCTTTTTGAAGGAAAGGTGACTTCCCAAACTCAGAGCCTGCAGGAAGAATGTGCAGACTGGGTTGAACTATTTCCTCATATAAGGTAAGGAAATTTCTTGATGGTACTAGTTTTTACCAGTTATCACTCTAATTTAAATTTTTTTGATGCCCTTGTATGAACTGCTCTTGATTATATTGTATTAGTAACACTTTTGCATTCAGAGCTGAATCTCTGGGACTGAGCAGTGCTGTCACACACGCAGCACATCTGGGTAGTGCTGCACTGGCAGCTAATGAACTATTTTGATAATATAATGACTGCAGACAGATATTTTAGCAAGATGTAATGAGAAAATAATGTAGCATTTTCATAATTACTTTTTCTAATTAAAGAATACATCTTATAAAGAAACTTTTTTTACTGTAAGTGAAGACACTTTATGAAATTCCAAGAAATTTGAATTGTTTTACTGATTCTTCTGAAAAAAGGAAGGTGACCACATGCTTCATACATATTGCACAGCTGTAATGTCTTCCTAGGCTATGTAAATCAATGTAAAATGATGTGTAATACTAACCTGGCAATAACTAGTTGAACAGATAGGAGGATGCATACATGACTAATGAGAACGGTTTTGCACAGTTATGCAAGGTATGTAGGCAGCCTGGTTACTGCTGCTTGTAACACAGGGAACAGGAATCAGTGCTGCAGTGTGTTGTACTGTCCTGCCTTTACAAGTGATGGCATGTCATTCTTAGTGAGATGTGGTGACTCTAAGCTAGTCTAAACATAGTCCTGCATGTGTCTGTCTTCTAGTCGATGGTTTGTTAACACCAATAAAAAGAATGGTGTCAAAAACCAGTATGCTTTCAATGCTTCTAGATAATTTGCAGAGGCTTGCTGCTAGTAAAGAAAACCTAAAATTAACTAAAAAAGTTTGTCATACCTTGTCAGGAGCAAGATGCTTTGCCTTTTTTAGGTACTGTAAAAATTAATAGAACACGCATAAAATGGAGACAGGTTTTTGTGCTGTGTAATTAGTTCAAAATATTAAAGTAATTTCATTATATTTTTCAGAGTATTTTCACTAAATAGAATTTTTTTTAAAGTAAGTGGTTCCCTGCACCTAAGTTGTTGTTTGTTTTTTTTTTAAATCTACTGCTGGCAATAGCCACCAAGTCCAAGAGGATTGAAAACAACTTGAAGAAATCTGAGAGCTCTATGTCAGTTGGTACTAAGGGATGTGGTACATCCTGTGATTTTAAAAAGAAAAAAAAAAAAGGTTTTTCATTCTTAAGCTGAAGCCTCAAAACTCTGAATAGCTTCTGGGATACCAAATTTACTTCTGAGAGCTGTGCTTCAAAGAGTTCACTGGCTGTCCTTTTTTCAGCTGTGTTGATACATGAATACTTTGCTCAGCATGTGAGAATAAATACACTTGAGAACTGTCACCAGTAAGAGAAAGATCAGATGTATTTACAGAGCAAGCCTTTTGTTCTTGGCTTACAAAATAAAAAATAAAACAGGCTTATTGCTTTATAACTTTCACAGAACAGCACTTTATGCAACATGAAGCTATAAGCAATAAAAAGGTAAAAAGACTCTCTGTAAAAAGTAGTCTCGAGAAAATGTGTTCGGGTGAGTGTGAATATTGCTGCTTGCACTACGATTGTGACTGGTTAATTCCTTCAAGATACCTTGTGAATTCTAGTGAAAACAGTTCAGAAAGCAGTGATTATTATTTACCTGTATTGTGTTCAGAAATTATTTTATAGACTGATTTTGTGTACTTTTAAATAGAGTTGCTTTTACCTTTTCTCTCTGCCTCTGTACATTATGGATGTTGGAGCTTGTGCATTTTCTGAACATTAATTCTAGCCTTAATTATTCATGTGAACATTTTGGATTAGGATTTATACTTGCATTGTTGGATACTGGAATTGGATAAGTCATAGCAGATGTTGGAATTGGATAAGTCATAGCAGATGTTGCGTTCTGCACCCATTTTTAAGGGTTTCTTAGGAAGTTTTGATAAAGTACATTTATCTGCCTGTAGAACAATCTGTCAAGCTTTACTGTTTGCTCTTTAAAATTATAAGCTAGCATCTCATCTTGTGTAAATCATCTTTACTTTTTAATAACTTAAATACTAGGCAATGTTAATGTAGGCTTTGGTCCCTCCATGAATTGCTTTTTCAAAGCTAAAGTAAGGCGTCATTTTGCATTGCCTACTGTTTGCAGGTATTTGTATTCTTGATATTTGCATATAGATTTCCATCTAAGATATTGCTCACTCTCCCCTTTTTGTTCAGGGTTCTAGGAAAGCAGCTCCTATTGCCAAATGATGAAGGCTTTCAGCATTTTCAGAGCAGAATTGATACCTGCGTGGATACTAAGTGTTTACCTGGACTCCGTGAATATAGTAGTAATATAAAAGAGTATGTTAATTTTTTTTTACACTTTCTTTTTGGTCTTCCCTCTTCAAAAATATGTACAAATAATACTTTGTATTACTGAAAAATTTCATTAGAAGGACATGTATATTTAATTATTTCTTTGAATATTTAACTCGCATTTTGTTGATATTTTTTCAGGCTCTGCATTTTGGGCTCTAAACTGATTCCAACATCATCTCCAATACATAAATCACTAGATTCAAGTTCTACTAGGATTTCTTCCTCCAAGTCATCCAAGTATTCATTCCTGGAAGAAGAAATCTATGATGTGGATGGAAAAATAGAAGAATATCTTGCCTTTGACAACAAGGAGCTGTAAATAACAGATACATGTATTTTTTAAGAACATAATGAAACATTATCATTGAACGCTGTCAGGGTTCATAAACTGTGTTTCCTTTCTGTAAAAGAGAGTTCCTTTTGTCCCTGTACTCAGTAGCATAGTGATCAGAGCACTCTCTGGGCATGTGGAAGATTGGATATGTTGTCTTCCTTGTGGTTCAAAACTCCTGTTTCCAAAGTTAGAGGAATGTGACTTAACCACTAGTTGTTTGGAGATGTTTTATATGTGGAGATTCAATATAATGAATATTTAATTTTGAGACGAGGTGTAGAATGAAGGAATCTTTTCTCCTCAAGTGCCTTGACCACCAGGTTGTTTAAGGTTATTACACTGTGTGTAGACAGTGAAAAGAACCTCTTGAAAGAAAGTTGTAGAGAGGCTGGTGCCAGTCTCTTCTCACAAGTAACAAGAGACAGGACAAGAGGAAATGGCTTCAAGTTATGCCAGGGGAGGTTTATGTTTGATGGAAAAATTTTCTTCACTGAAAGGGTTATCAAGCACTGGAAAAGGCTGTCCGAGGAAGTGCTTGAATCGCCATTCCTGGACATGTTTAACAGTTGTGTAGATGCAGTGCTTAGGGATTTAGCAGTGGACTTGGTAGAATTAGGTTAATGGTTGGACTTGATATTAAAAGTCTCTTCTGACCTAAACGATTCTGTGAGTCTGTGTTCTCATTTCCTGCCCTAATGAATCTTAAATTCTTTCTGTCAAGTGTATAACAGCTTTGTGTGGAGAGATGCAGGATACAACCTGCATTTAGAGCACTCTTGTGAGTGCCAGGAGTCACGCAACTCTTTTCTTGACAGTGCAACCTCGGTTTCAAATGACCTGGTTGAATGTTCCAGCAATGAGGCTTCTGGGTGGATGAAAGACAATAATGTGCTGTTTTCTAAAAGATCTCTATGAGAGGACTAGTGGGGCACAAAGCATAGCACTTTGGTGAAAGGTTGATGCACTTTGAGGAGAAACACGTGGTTGATCTGAAAAAATGAGGAACCGGACTGAGCCCCTTTCATTCCTGTGTTTGAAAGAAAAGGTGGATGCTAATTTGGAAAGGGTTTGGGTTTAAGAATCCTTTTAGGATTCTTCTCTCTTTGTTTTTTTTTTTTTTTTTTTAAGTAAGCAAACT
>VZZY01023244.1:0-32511 GCA_013400335.1 Eurystomus gularis | reverse complement strand
GAAAGCGAGACTTGACTGAAGGTGTGTTTCTCTTATTTGTGCCTCCTTGACATGTTGTTTCTTGCTTCCTTCAATTCTGAAGTATCTTGATCTCCATAACTAAAATGTTAGGTGTTACAAAGCCTGATACTACGATAGCTTGGTCATTTTGTGAGTTGCACCATTTGGCCAAACCTCAGTTATAGTTAAGTTTGTAGTCTGGTTCAAGGAAGAAGTGACTGAGAAGAGAAAGGGGATAGCAGAAACCAGTATGAACCTGGGACCATCCTTGTAATCGCAAAAAATAAAATTGCATTTCTTTAGAAAGAAATACGATGACATTAAAAAAAGAAAAAGGTTAAAACTTTCTTCCTGAGAGGTGTACTAGAAGACCAAGTTAGGAAGTGTTGCTGCACTGTGCTTCCCTAGGTGGAGGGCAATTAAAAACGTAGCTATACACAGAAGTAGAAAGGAAGGGGGTGAACTTAAGGCTCTGCTGTTCTTCTCAGGCTGCAGAAATCTTTTACAGTTGTTTCTTTGATCAGTGGTGGAGTGTTGCAGATGCTTACAGGTACACAGGACACGATAAAAAAAAGAAATGTTCTATGTGATAGTCCTCCTGCCAAATGTAACAGATAATAGCTCCCTTATGTTACAGTAAAAAGCATAGGATTTAGTCTCAAAAGACTAAGTAACACATAAAAAGCTGTTCCTTCTAGAGCTGCAGATCTTTCTGTTGTAATGCCCTGACTTGATTTTTAAATCTTTCACGTGAAAGCAAAAGAAAAATAAATCATTACATGTATCCAATTGGTTCTGTTCCCATAGGTACTCTGTAGTTTAAATTTGAATTTTTTTTATCATCAATATCTGACTGTTTTTTCTTCCATATGCATGTTTCTGTTCATTCAGTATATTAGGAAGAGGGGGGGGAAAAAAAGTCAAAACCCATGGGAATTAATTTGAATTTGCTTCCTTTATTAGTGATGATGAGAACTGGGAACAAAAGAACGTGCGTCTTGCTGAGAAGAGGAGTAAGCATGGCATTCCCCCTGTTTCTCCCAATGCCTGTATCAAAGATGCAGTGGCTTCTGAAGTGTTTGATTGTATCTGGAGCAATGTAATTGGAATGTTGGAGGAACTGATTAAAAAAAATTGGGAAACTAGTATTACAGGTATTTGGTATTTTCAGATACATTATTTATTTAATCTAACTCAGGAAAGTGTTTTTTTCATATTTATTTTTTTATCCCCTTTAAATAAAGCTTGGGAGATCTGGTTATTTTAATATAAGCATTTTGGTAGTACAGGCATGGGTGTGTGCATCTAAAGTAAAAACATTCCTACTAATTTTCAGGAAGTTCTGTACAAGACATGTTTAATAATAATAATAATAAAAATACTGACTGAAACTGCTGAATTGCAGGAGAGCGTGTTTAAAAATAAATTTTTATCACTGCTCGTAATCTGGAACCTAGGAATCAAAGTCTCATAGTCTTCAGTCTTTGAACTTTGTTAATAAAAAGAACCCTTAGGTAATCAGATTGCTAAAGTGACGTAGTCTTGCTGACAGCGCAGGGTTTTGTGTGTTAAATACAGGATGAAGAAATGGTGATGCGCGTAATTTTATGTCTTTGTATTCTAACAGACTGTAGTGAGTAAAAGAAAAAGCTAGGAAAATTAACTAGAAGTGAAATTTAATTAAATTTAGTGTGCATGTGTTGTCTTTGGAGGCTGAGGGAAATCTCAGCTCTTCTTTCAATGTATTTTAAAAAGACAGTAACAGAAGAATACCTGGGGGTGGATTTTGGAATTTACCTCAGATGTATGGTACACTCAACCTCAAATAGAAGTGTACAACTAAGTAAGATACAGCAAGACTTCATGGAATACTTGCAGCACCAGAACTTAATATTTCAGGTGTTACTGAGATATAAAAGGGCTTTTCACACCACAGGTGGATGGGTTAGCTCAATGCTATAGTTTAGGGGGGATAGCTTAGCAGTTTTATGATAGCTGTGCCCTTTTATCTTTATGAAGGGCATAAACTTAAGACAAATAACTTGGGTTTATAATAGAAATAAAGTGGTAAGATATACCCAAAATGAAACTGTGTGTAGCTGCGCTCAGACAACGGCAGGATCAATAGACTGTTTATTATTTCTTTTTTTCCTTAGCGGTATTTTCTTAAAGACCCACCACCCCCAACTCTACCTGTATAGACCAGTTTGTCAGTGTCAGAGAAAGCATTAAAAAAAAAAAAGGAAAGGTTTCTGAAAAACATAGTTTATGGTAGATTTTTAGATATCATGGAAACTTATTTAGTCCTTATTTACTGTGGAGTCTAGTGTTGTTAGAATCCCAACAAGTGATGCCTGGTAAACATACGAAATACCTCTTATTCCCTCTATGTTTTTGTTTTTGGTTTGGTTTTTTTGTTTGTGGTTTTTTTTTTCGTTTTTGTTTTGTTTTTGTTGGTTTTTTTTTTTTTTTTCTGTTGTGCAGATTGTGACAAACAGGTGGAAAAACTGAAAGCTGTTACAGCAAAACTGCCCCATTTGCCAGTCACTCGTCTTGTGGCAGATGCTGGAAGTGTTCCTCTTTCCAGAGGCTCTGAAGCACGAAGTGTATCTTTTGGTTCTCATTTTGTTTCCTCACAGGTAAAAATAACTTTCTGTCAAATGACCTTTATTCTGCTAACCTTGGACAGAGTCCTGGTTGAAGCTCAGAAAGGTTCTTCTTTTTTTTTGAACCAACTAAGTAAAATAAGTTACCTCATTTAAAGTGAAGGTTAATTAAATGTGCATCTCTTGTTTACTATCACTTGTTCTTCTTTGGTGGTTCTTAAAGGTGCCGTTTACCACCAAGATACTGTTGAAGCTGGTTTACAGAAAACCACTTGTTAGACTGTATTCCGTCCTTAGAAAATGATTCTGCTTTTGTTGTGGTCCGGTCGTTTTCTCTTGTTAGAATTAAGAAAACAAATCAGGCTCTTCCCTGGATTGCAGGCATGTGAAATTGCAAATTCAAGTGCTTTAGTCGCAACCCTATGAGTTTCAGGTTCTCTCATTCCTTTTCATTTCCTTTATGTCTTGTAAAGGGGACTGTGCAGTACATCCTCCACTGTGCTGACACTAAACTTTATCTGTCTCTGTGGAAGCTCGTGTTTGTATTGATAAAATGCACTTTCTTGTTCTGCTTGCTGCCTCCTCCCTCTGTCTCCTGGCTCCTGCTTTGCACTTTTTTCTTTCTTTTCTAGCCACTGCTTCTGTTTCTGGGATTTTTTTTTTTTGGTGTTTTTTTTTTTGTGCAAGTTTTTTTTCTCCTATCTCTCTCTATTCAGTTCAAGCAACTTCATTATCTTCCAAATGTTCTTTTTCCATGCTTGTTAGGTAGAGAGATAAGAAACACTGAAGAGATAGCACAGCATCCTTGGTGCTCCTTTTTGGTGCACTTAGTTCTGTAGTCATCCCAGCAGCCAGAAGTAGTAAAATGCTAGTTAGATAAGTAGTGCCCAGGCTCTGTGCCTCTAGGCTGGACTATGCTGACAGAGAATGGAAACCTCGGAGAATCGAACTCCAGCTTCAACTGAAACTTATATTGCAGATTGAGTTGCAGTTCAGTAACTAAATTAACCAAGTTTTGTTTGTAAGGATTTGTTTAAAATGAGCGAAACAACATATTTGCCTCATCTACTACTGAAGAGTTCTACTGAACCATCTAAACAGCAACTTTTGTAAGAAACAAGTAAAATATCTCCTAGCTACATGCTTTTTGAGGTTTTCCTTCAAAAAAAGTAAAGGTTAATGCATATTTATTGCTTTTACCAGGTTCATCGTTTCTCCAGCAGCTTCTGTAGTGATTTGAATGGTGTGATGACAATTCAAGCAAAACCACTCCAACAGAGGCACATTGCCACAGTAGAAAAAATACAGTAGGTGTTGGTATTGACATTTTCAAAATGTGGCGTAATTCTTACTATGTAAAAGATGTTTTGTAATTATAAAAAGGCAGTAAGAAGGCAGTCATCTCCTTAGTGTATATGACGGATGTGACAATGATCTGTAGAGGGTGCAATGATACTCTGTTAAGAAATCCTTTTACTTTTTTCTCCTCCCCCCCCCCTTCCTTCTTCATCCTCATTCCCTATCTCATTCTCCTTCCTTTTTCCCTAGGAATGAGCAAGAAGACAAACAGCGTAGGATTGGCTCCAGTACTACAAATTCAGTGCACACTAGATTGGGGAGAATTGCTGATAACAGTGTTCTCTCATCATCTCGGGTACTGCTGGCATCTTCTAGGAAGCTACCAAGCCATCGTAGGTTGCCTTCTCTCACTTCTGACCAACTCTCCTCAAAAGCTCCTAATATGTACAATGATGAAATCCTTAGGGGGACTAAATTGTGAGTTTTTTCATTTTATTTTTTGCTTTCCTCAGAACTTTACTGAAATTTCACCAGTGAAGGATTTTGCAAAATACTTGAGAACTAACCTGAGATTTATTACTGATTCTGGAGTTCAGAGAGGAAAAGAAAGCAAGCACAACTATGTTTTTTGAGGAGAGGCATTTTTCTTATTTTTTTTGTTGCTATATTAGGTGTTGTTAATTTCTGTAGCTGAGCTCTATAAAGGAATGTACTTAATAATTACATATTACTTCAGTGAAGAAGTCTTTAATATGAATTTTCCTAAACAAGGAACTGTTAAAATTCTGCAGGGGTGCCAGCTTTGATTGTTTATCTTCTGCTCATGCATCTACAACCCGAAACAAGTTACCACCAATAAACTCAGAGGCTGTTGAACAATATCTTTCAGTACCTCGATTGCAACAGAGCTCTGTAAGTTGTGCTCATTTTTGTACTGGTGAAGAACTTCAAGCTATTCGGAAATGAATTACTCTATGTCAGTGGTTGAAATGAGCAATTTTACAGTTTCCATTTGTTTGTATTTAGTACGTGGTCTTAACTTGCTAATGTGTGTTACTCTGGGGTACCATATGAATGCAAGAGAAACCAGTTTAAAACCTAAGGTCACAAACAGGTCACAGTAGAAAGACTTTCCTCTGACAACAGAAAAATCTGGTTTAGAAAGAAAAAAAAAAAGATAAAATCAACGAACCAGACAGTAACCTTTACACATATCTGGATTTAAATAGCTCTTTTCAGTGTTTTACTCACTAATATTAGGTTATAAGTAGTAGAAAATTATGCTGCCTGATGTGGAAAAGGATACTGAAAGAAAAGATAAATCTTAATGATACTGGCCTGTTTTTGAAGGATAGGGAAGTAATAAGTCACCAGAATAAAGGTAAATTGGCATTTTCATATTTTGCTTCTGAATTGAGACACATGTAAAGTCTATTATTATTACTTTAATATAAGCCTTTGGGGATTATAGGCAAATATTAGGGAATAGTCTTAAATCTGTTTGCAAACATGATTACACTTAAATTTGAATCGATGCTTTTGGTTAGTGAAAACGCTTTTCCTTTCTCTTTCTGGGTGGGTGTTTTTTTTTTTTGGTGGTTTTTTTTTTTGTATAGCAATGAAAAAGTTATGATTTTGACCAATTAAATTGCTGCATTCTCTTAATGCTCTTTTAATTCTGTCAGCATCGAGGACGATATGCTCATAGCAGAGTGTCAAGTGCAGTGCCTGGCAGTACAGAGCAGTGGCCGCTCAGAGAAAGAACTGTTACCACTGATCGATTTTCAAGGCCCAACACCACTCATACATTCAGGGTATGTTACAATGTAAGTAGAAGCATGGAAAAGTGAAGAAGCTCCCATTCATGTCCACTGTTGGTCTACAGAAGGTCACATTTACTGGATATCTCCTGATTTTTGATGTACAGGGATTCTTGCTACCTGTAGAGAGGAGGATGTTAAAAGGCTTCGGAAGGGGGCAGGACCTTGGAAAACAGGACTAGTGTATGAGGAAGATACTCTTTTAAAGTCTAACGCATCATCAAATGGTTCCTTTGAGAAACTCTCTGCTGGACTAGGTCATAAAAACTGTGATTGAACCATTTCGGTAGCATTTCAGCATACAATACTACCTAATAGTATGTCTTTCCTTTACAGACAGACACACCTCAGAAGAGATCGCTGACTCCCATGGATTTTGCTAACCACAGAGGGACAGGTCAAGGATTTTTCAATGGCAGGCAAAGTAAGAGTCACCTGGAAGGCAAAAGGCCAACAAAACTTGTTAATTCATAGTACAGTCAAGAAGTAAAGTGCTCAGGGGGATCAGTATTGGCATAAATGAGGAACAGGTGTACTTAGCAGGATCTTTTGAGTTTGATTTTGAAGTTTCTTCTCACTTGGTCTGAGCTAGCCCTGACTGACAGTTGGGAATCCTGCAAAGATTCTTTTTGTTACAATGTGGAAGGAAAAGGATTCACCCTCATCTTAATTTTTTCTTTTAAAAAAATATTTCAGCATACTTACAATTATGTGAAGAGTATGCGGTGCATAGGCTAGATGTTTTGCAGCTGCTAGAGTAGCACCACAAATACTGTTTCATGACAAATTTTATTTTATCCCCAAATAAATTCACCAGATTAGTAAACTTTCTATGTGAGGAGAAATAAAATTGGAAATGTGCATTTTTAACACAAGTATAAAGCTCTCTTAGGTTAAAAAAAAATAAATATCTTGTTTTTGCAACTATGTCTTCCATTTATAACACTGAAAAGAGAGCAGCCTCTTATGGCTTATTTAGTTCCATTGTTGCAATAAAGCAGACTCGCTAGTTCCTGAGGTATTTGATTGCTTGTATCTAACCTTTATTTTCTTGAAAGTTCCTTGAGTTTAAATACTTATATAATTGACATAATTATATAAAAGGTGATGTAGGAATAAGGGCAGTTTAGCAAACTTTGATCTGAGCAGTGGAAGTAACTCTACGGGAATTAACAAACAATGCCTTATTTCTTTTCTAGGCTCACAGCATTACTACAGATCCTTTCAGAGAAATCCTCCAACCTCAAGGAAGAGATTTCAGATTGCTTCGTAACCCATTTTAGGAAGAAGCAGAAGCCTCCTACACTGAATGGAAGACAGAAGCACTAAATCTGTTGGCTAGTATCTTATGGAAAAGAGGACATATGCAGTATGCTGCTTTCTGCTGAGCCTTGCAATCCTCAGGATGCCTGCATTGCCGCTTTCTAAAATTGTCTGACCAGAGGTTAGATTAAGAATTAAGGCAAAATTAAATAAATGGTTGAGGCGTCAGCTCTGTTTGCAAAGTCAAGACACTGCTGCTGCACTTTCTCCTCAGGCATTCCTCCTTTTTCTTAATCAATCTTTCCTTAGAGAATTGTTATTTAATCTATAGAAGCAAATAAGTTATGTTTAGGCCATGTTAAGTCCCACTTTTTCATGTTTCCTCAGTGTTAAAGATGTTCTTGTCTATCCAAACGTCAGTCATGTATAGAATTTATACTTTTAAACAGGAGTTTGTGGTAGCTCCTTTTTAACTGCTGTTTTAATGTTTCTCTATTATTTTTTTGGTCTGCTTATTGTAGTTGCTGTCTTGTAAATATTGTGTGTCCCTACATTTTTTTTTTCTTCCTGTAATTCTTTTGAGGTGGAATTCATTCATTGCTTCTACTTATGCTGTTTTAATAATAAGTAACTATGGGAACTGCTGGGACAAAGTTTGTTTATGGGGAGTAATGTTTTTCCTGTCAGGCCAAACGTGTTTACAGATGCTGAGCAATTTATACATGCTGATAAGTTGGTAAGACTGTTCCCACTTCTTGAGATTTCTTATAAATTATTTCCTGTTATTGTAAAAATTATTCCTGTTTTGAAATACTTGAGACTTCAAAGTTTTAACAATTAAGTACATCTTTTAATGTTAAAAGCATTATTTCATACCTCTTTACTTGGACCCAAATGGGAAGATCAGAGAGGGGATCGGAATTGCATTCTGTACAGAGATCACAGCCCTAATCAGGTCCTTGGTTATTAGTACTGTGTGCATTCACAGTCAGGGATTCTTCCTTCCATCAGAGAAACAGCAGTTCAAGTAGATGTGGTCAAAGAGCTGTTGAAGGGTGAAGGGTAAAGGGTGGAGGAGAAAAACTTAGTGAGTTACCCAAATTGTGCAGTTAAGAATAGAACTATTTTCTTCTACTTGGAAATTAATAGCAATTCTTCTCACTTCTTTTGATGAATGTTCAAGGATTGGTAATCCAAAGCAAAGTGTTTCTAATGTATATCTGTACTGTTAATCAAATTTCTGTCTCTTGTAAATAGTCATCAAGCGTTTCATTCTTTTGAGTAAATGAAAGCCTTTATAAATTATTTCCCTGTCTTAGTATTTTTCTTCTTTGGCTACACTAAGTTTACTCTCTGGTAATACTATGGTATAGTATCTGAGAAAACAGAATACTTTTGCTTTTCAGTTGCATGTCGGTTTCATACAGTTGCAGGTCAGTTTGATGCAGTTTCATCAGAAATCTGAGGTAAAAAATGATTTAATGTTCAAAACTCACACTTAAGTTGTCTTCAGTGATGTGCCCAAAATATACTTTTGCTCTTGTGAGTGCTTCCTCCTGTACAATGTAGACATTGACAAGAATGTAGAGAAACAATGGCAAAATGTGTCCCTTCCCATCTTGTGGAACTTCATGGCAGCCCAGATTATACGTTGTGGACTAAATGAAAAGATGAATATGTGCCAGTTTGGTTCTGTAATGGCAGAAGTGGGAATCACACAGTGAAGACTAGTTCATCATCTGGCACTTCATGAAGTACAGGCTGTAGAGCTATGACTGTGTTATATGCAGGTGCATAATGTGGACAGTGAATTTTCCAGAGCAAATGTCAGACATGTTGCAAGAGTGCAGGTGGGCAGATTCGCAATAGTGTGTGTTTCTGTGACCAACCATCACAAGTTCCTCCTGATCATAAACTGCCCTTCTTATGAATGCTTCATGACCTCTGGCTTGCTTTATGTAATGTATGGCATGCTGCTAAATGCTTTCTTTAAACTCACTAGAGTTTAGCGAGGAGGAGGCACTGCAGGATCTAGAGGAACCAGAGAACAGTGGGACAGAATCTATACCTGTGACCTTGGGGTGAGGTGTGGCCATCCAGTTTGGGATTATGATTTTTCCTTGACACACAGATGAATAAAAATAGGTGTGATGCTTTGGTAGCTACTTGTCATAATGCTAAATCAACAATGTTGACATTAATGCTAACATTGTTGGTACATTATCAGAATTGCTTTACAACAGTAGGCTGTGTTCTGGGGGGATGGCTGGTGGCCTGCTTTGTTGCAAGACGTGTTATGACCTGGCATGGAAGACTGTGCTTTCTTGGAGGAGGCAAACTTTTGTATTCTGTTGGGAATAATTCATTCACACAAAATTTGACATAGTGAAGGAGCCCAAATGATGGCTATGGGACAGGGTGGTTGTTGCTGTACAGTGAACACTAGGTTGCAGAAACCATAATGATGGTATGCTTGATTGAGGCAAGCATCACAGCAATCAATCCGGCACTGAAAAACTTAACTGTTGTCTATGACTCTCAAATGCTGTTAATCAACTTTACCGGTATGAGGGAAGAGAATCCACAGTTAGGATTTGAAGCTGGAGTCTTCCTCAAGGTTTGAGATTTGAATCCTTGGCTTTTGGGCTACAGTGGCATGAAGTTCAGCATCAGGCCCTAAAACTCCTCTCTGAGGATTAGGGGAGATCTCTGAGCTGTTCAGCACTCGTGTTTTTTCAAATGGAGACATGCTATGTTATCTTTCCTTTGTGCAGGTGATGGCTGTGGTAGATGCAAATTTACTTTTTTTTTCAGTTTGAGTTAGAGTGCAATCATCTTGTAATCGTGTATGTTGAGAAAGAGGGAAACTTTCAAACAAAAAGGCTTCCTAATTGCAAATTAGTTGTAGTGATTGCTAAGTTAGCAACCGGGTAATCTTGCTTGTTGGGGATGCTGTGTTTAGTAAGGGATGGCAAAAGTGTAAGGTATGTCTTGGCTGAGGCAAAGGACTAGCATAAAGAACACACTACAGTTCTTCAGAATGTGTGGTGTACTTCCCTTTTGTCCTTCTGTTGTATCAGATCTGTTTTACCCTTGCGTTGCTTTGAGGTTTTGTTTTTCTTTCTGGTAATGATTTCATTGATTTCCTTATCAAAGAATCCAGACCTGCATTCTTGGAACCAGCGGAAGCCTGCATTGTCCTTGTGCCTGTGGGCTGACATAGTTGCCTGACAGGATACATGCCTTCTGTCAGCATGGGCAGATAGGCCTCCACTTGGATGAGAGGCTGAGTAAAAGCAGACTTGCACTGTTACATGCATTTATAAAAGCCAAGATTCACCAACTGGTGGAGTGCCTGCTGAAATCCAACACTGAGCAAATAGCTCAGGTAGAAAGTTCCTCTCCTACAGAAAATCCTCCCAGGTTTGTAATGATTGCAAGTCTCAGTGACATAATTAGCTTCAGAGATGGCGGGCCTCTCATTTCTTAAAAAGTTTAGATCTCATTCCAGTGTAGCTGCCACCTTTTGTTAGCAGCATCACCATGGCCAGCTGCTGCCAGGATTTTGCAATGTTGTTCTGCTGTGTTCCCTATTGCTTTCCCTGTGACTTTTCACTCTGTCCTTACTGTTCCACTGTTTTTCAAGGTTTTTTTTCCTGCAGAAGGAGTTACCAGCAGTTAGAAGCTCAGTTTTTTGACTAAGAAACACAACCAATTAATCTAATGATCAGCTCAATGAAGGCAGCAAACTACAAGGATTTTTATGAAGAAGAGAGTATAATTACCCAGCTGATCTCCACGTTACAAAGACAAAAGGTGAGCCTCTTAATTCTGCACTCTTGCTTCCCTCTTGAGATGTCACCTGGACAAAAGAGGAGACTGATGGCTAATGTAACTCGCCTTATGCATATCTGCTGCTTTCTGTCACAAACCATTACAAATAACAACAAGAATAGCAAAGTTCATTTCCAACTGTTTACTCAGCAGAAAAAATGCAGTCAGCATTTATGATAAAATGTTTGCAGAGAGATTGCAGGAATAAAGTGCCAAAATTTACCCCCATCTGCTGCCAAGGGTTGTTTGCCATTCCTGTGTTTCTTATCTTCATTGCTTTGCTCATGCTGTTTATTGGTTTACTGAAAAGGCTGATGCAGTCAATTTTGGTACAAAATGGACAGGAGAAGCATGACTGTGGCTATAAGATGTTTTTGTGGTATTTTCAGGGGGTGAGGTTTTGGATATTGGGTGTGAGCCATGCTGTCTTTTCACCGAACTTGTTTTTGACCACAAGTTTTCTGAGCATTGGAGGCTTTGGGGAGCAGACACTCAACAGCCCTGCAGCAGTGAAAAGAGACGCTGGCTCCTCCTGAAGCAGGAAGGGTTATAGAGGTATATGGTGGGTATGGCACCACTTCTCCCCAAGCACTTTGCAAGTTGTGACACAGGTGCTGGTCCTGCCAGTCATGTTACAGGCACCATTTAGCCTGTGACTGAGGGTTCAGCAGGGAGATCAGTAAAGGCCATTTGAGCCAAGAAGCATCGGTGTGCTTTGCATTGCTGCTCTTGACTGTAAGTCTGTGTGGGCTCTGGTTTGTGTAACCCCTTGAAACCATCAACCCAGCTGAAGAAAGGTACTTCCCATATAAGCACTTTAAACCTTTCAGGCATTGTGTTGGAGAGTGCTGGGGCAGTTCTGTATGGCAAAATGTTGTTCCCTGAGCACCTGAAAATAGATGGGAAAAAACTGCGTTGAGAAAACCCATCCTTCTCAAATCAGCAAAAAAGCCTTTTTTCTCTTGACAGCAGTTTGTGTTTTTTCCTTGTGAGGCATTGCACAGGCCTCTGAAGAACTTCATCGCTCCTCAATCAGAGGAGCAAAGTGAGGGCAGGGAAACAGCACTGTTCCCTTTGGCTGCCCTGCATCAGGAAGTGCTTGCAGGCAGCCTCTCCATGCGTGTGTTTTTTATATCTTTGTTTATTTTCGTGGCAGGAAGCTGTGACTTGGGCCGTCTGAGAGCTCCGCCTCCAGCTTTTGTGGCCCAGGTCCCTGCACACTGGGCTGGCTGCGGCAGGGCAGCAGCGGGTACAGGCAGTGTAGGGATCAAGGCTCCAAGCAGGAGGCTGGGAGGTGGTGATGGAGATCATGCAGGGAGCCACAGGGGGACTCCAGCTGCCACACTTGGGGGCTGGGGTCGTTGCTCTGCTGTTGGCATTTGTGATCATGTGCTCCCTGCCCTCCCTGATGGATTACTGGAGGCAATGGTGGGTGATGAAGCCGATCCCGGGTGTCAGCCCCTGCTTTCCTTTGCTGGGAAATGCTCCACTCTTTAACCGGGAAGGAAAAGGTAAGGGCAGTTCACGTCGTGCCATAGCCCAGCTGTGAGGTCCCTGCACTTGGTGGGGCTTTGCTGGAGGAGCCAGTGCTGATGAGGTGCTTGGGTGGTCGAGCTATGGCTGGCTGGGGGGAGGTTATAGGGTGTGCCATCATCGTTAGGTCTCTCTGTGGCTGTGGGCAACCTGCAAAGGGGAACTGTGTGAGAAGTGGATGGTGAAGGGGAAAGGAAAGGACTTGCAAAACTGTGAGATTATTATCAGTCAAAGATTCACTGAAGATTCAATCTGACAGTGGCTTCCAGATGCTGATGCTGGACTCAGACCCATTTCCAGTTGTTGGTGAGGCGGAGCATGGATGGTGGTGGACTGTTTTTGCGACAGAGAGACATGCTGGGTGTTCTCTCAGGAAGTGCTGTTTCACAACAGGGAGAACTGTATTCCCATGACTGTTAGCTGCGATCCAAACAAAGCTTTTAGCCTGCGAAGGAAAAGTACTTCTTTAAACAATCTTCCCCCAAGTGAGCATGCGCCAGAAACTTTAGTGTGCTGAGTCATTTTCAGAATTAGCTGTGTCTTACATTTCTGCATTAGATGTAAAAGAACTTGTGGAATATTTGCAGTACATCCCTCAAAAGCAAACCTTTCTGTTCCTGCATTGCTCAATGGTACCTTCTTTTTTTCCAGGTGCTTGAGAGAGCGCTAATGTGTCTTTGACTAAGACTAGGGAATGCTGTATTTGGGTATCTGTTAGGAAACTAGGGTTTTTTTTCCTTTTCTTTCCTTTGATTTGGGGACCTTTGAATGTTTGATGCTGCAGAGGCCTTGGAGAGAGTCATGTATTGCTAATCCGTTTTCTGAAAAGGCAAAGGCCTATTTAATCCTTGAGCATCCTGATAGTGACCACCTCCTCTAAAATTGCCCTCTGTGATGAAGTAGCTGGATCTGTGAGCAAGGGAAGAGCAGTACATAGTGCTTAATTTGGATCAGTGAGGTCTTCGATCCCATCTCCCATGCTTTCTGTATAGCTAAACTGACAAGATGTAGA
Organism: Eurystomus gularis; assembly: GCA_013400335.1. Taxonomy (NCBI): domain Eukaryota; kingdom Metazoa; phylum Chordata; class Aves; order Coraciiformes; family Coraciidae; genus Eurystomus; species Eurystomus gularis. Next base: position 19,144 of record VZZY01023244.1, on the reverse strand, counting down.
CTTGGTAAGTGAATAATAACGTGGGTGGAGAATTGACTGGATTTCTGAGCTCACTGGTATGAAGTCCAACAGGCAGCTGGACAATAGTGGTATCTCTCAAGTGGTCCGTGGCATAAATGATTCTGTGAGTCTTTGTGCCCTTAGAATGGGGACTGTAATCAGTCACTTACCTTTCAGTAAGATTTCTAAAAGGACAAGAGTGGAGTTTAATCCTGGAGCAACCAGCTGTAAAAAGCCTCTGCTACAATTGCAAACCATCACTGATGTTTAGGGCTGTGAGAGAGTATTCAGGCATGTTGGAGTATGAAGTAATTTGTTTGCAGACAAACAGTAATAGTGTAAAGAATCCAAATATTTTCTTCAGGAGTCCAGCTATCAGAAACTAGACATTTCAAGTGATACTGGTTCCTGTGCAGTGTTTTGACATGACCGTGCATGACATTGCTTGTGTGTGTACCACAGATGTAGTACCTGTCAGTGAGGTGTCAGATGGGAAAAGACTTGATGCTGTATTTGAGAAGGAAGTGTCTTGATATAGCACTTTGGCTAGTGTCAGATAAGCCAAAATGTAAGCATAGCCTCCATAAAGTTTGACTTGTCTCTAATTGTTACAAAGAGCATTGCAGCACAAAAGGCACATGTTGCAGTGCTTTGGGACTACTTAAATCAAGCTGCCTTATTTACAGCTAGGAGAGGTGTCTCTAGAATAGAGTGCCTGTTTTGCCAGTTACCCAGCCCAGCACAAAAAACGCCACCACCACGAGGAGGCAGATGCATAAGCAGATATAGATTTTATTATCTGTCCCCATGGGGCACAGAAATGACATTACATGGCTGGCAACAGAAGAGAGAAACCCACTCACTGTGGGTGATATAACAAAAGGAAAAATAAACCTAACTACAAACTCAATAATAGAAGGGAAAATAAACCAGGCGATCACCTCAACAATTGAGGGGGAGATTAATCATACCCCAAATATTGCCATAGCCATGCACAAAGCACCCCGGCAAATACCAGAGATGTGTACCAGCAGTACATGGTACATTCCACAAAGGTACACGGCCAGACTACGACAGACTCCAAAAGGATAAGCAATCAAATCAGTTACCAGTATTACCCTTGTCCTGTCCAATATACTCGTTCTGTCCCGCTGTTGCTGGGAAATCCGGGTTGCAGCGAGCAGCAGTGGGGGGGACCTTAGGGAAAATCCCTGCGTGGTGTGTCCACCCGCAGGTTGGCTTTTTCCCCAGTTCGCTATAAGCAGGACCAGCTTTTATACTGTTGGATAAAAAATTCAGGATGCACAGGCAATCCTCAAAAATAACTTCAAAAGCGGGACACCTGCTGTTTTTTCCTCCTTGCTGGGTTCTGTCCAAGGTTGGCCAAGCCTGGGAAGAAACTCAAAGAGGAGGAGGCACCTCTATCTGTTTTGGTCTATTCTCACTGCTAATCAACTAATTTCCCAGCAGAGAAAAATCCTTTGCTGGTTCCAGTCATACTGTCTGGTTGTGAGATTCATCCATATGACAACTTTAATTCAGAGCCTATTGCTCAGGCCCTAGCACTTCAGTGCCTTCGAGAGGGGAGCCATAAAGAAATGCTCCTTGCTCCTTCAGTACAGCTAAATAGCTAGGTGCAAATTATGCTGCTTGGTCATAGTAGCAAGATAAAACTACAGCATACGGTGAAAAAGAGGTCGTTACAGAAGTCTTGCTTATTCAGCAAGATCCTCTTTTCAAAAATAAATCTAATCTGCCTTTTGCATTCCAGGTTTTTTTAAACAACTACAATTTTATGTTGAAGAGTTCAGAAGTTGGCCATTGCTCAAACTTTGGGTAGGACCATTGCCTTTCGTAGTTTTGTATCACCCTGACAGCGTGGAGGTGAGTGTGCTTGTCTCCTGTCTGTTCTACTGTCAAGCAAAGCAGTGTCCAACCTGATGGGTTCTATTCTTTCAATGTAGTTGTTGCAAAAAAGGGCTGGGACTGATTTTACGTGAGATTATCTCTGACTCAGTGCTAAAGAAAAGCTAAAAGTGGAAGAATATAAAAAGCCTCATCTTGGAAAAAAGGAAATAAGATGGCCCGCAAATGAAAGCACTGACTTTGTACGTTTTATGCAGAGAGGCATCTCCTTTAACTTTGTTTCAACATATGTGAGAGCTTCTGCTCCCAAGGTCAGAATGGACAAGCAGATAGCAGGGAAGATAGGACCACTGAAATATTGATAGAACATATCTATGTTGATTCTATCAACATATTGATAGAAATGCAGGTTGTGATGCTTGTGTCTGACTTCTGTATTATAACTTGGTGGGTCTGTCTTGATGCCATGAAACGTAGTTGTTTGTTTTGCTGCTGACAGTGATTGTCCTTGAACTGGAAACACAGAATTGTTTCTTTGTTGGAGTGTTTATTGAAGAGATTGTACTTGTGAGTTTGGTCAAGGCTGGAAACCAAAGGATTTTCTCTGAGCTTTATCTGTGACTTTAAAACAATTTTTTTTTTTTTTGGAGAGGGGGGAGATAAGAGGAGTGAGAGTGATAATTTTCGAGTATTTAAATTGTTTCTCGAGATTCGGATATTTACTGAAAGACTTGAGGGTATGAACTCATTGTTTCCTTAGTGTACCAGCTTGTACTGAAAGATTGTGCATTTTACTGAGGCTTGGGGCATTTTTATAGAGGAACTCAGGTTTTGTGAAGTGATCTCAGCTTAAAAAAAAATATCTCCATCTAACAAGTGATGTTTTTTTCCTCTCCTTTCATTTTTTTGACAGACTATTCTGAACAATTCGAAACACATAGAAAAATCATACCTGTACAAATTCCTGCACCCGTGGCTGGGCACTGGACTTCTGACAAGGTATAGTGAAATGCAGATGCATTGCTGCCTTTCTGAAATTTGCACGATATCTGATAGGAAGAGGGCTTGGTAGCCGAAATGCTGTGTGTATTGCTGGATGGCAATGTAGATGATAGCTGTAGAAGTCTTAATCCTTGTGATGATCTTGGTTGCTCTTTAGCAGCTAATGTCCGATAATCTTTTGACGTTGCCTGTTTCTTGGCAGATTTGGCCATTGTTATATCTTTTGCCTAAAGGCTTTAAATGAATGTGACTTTGGGGGAGTTGTATCCTATGGCAAGTGATGCCTTTTAGTCTGCTATGCTACACGTTGGATGTTTTGAATGTTGTGATGTGTGTTGAGTGGTTGGACTGTGGCCAAACTACAGCTGTGTGCGTTACTTATCTCAGCTGGTGATGCTGCAAACAAGTCAGATGTGTCTGAGGTTGGTAATGCTTTGGGGTAGGACAACAGAGTATCTAACCCTGTTCTTCATTTCCGTCATGAAGTGGAGGCTTGTAAGAAGTGAGCCTGGGTAAAAGCACAGGTCCAGGAGTGCAGAGAGGGAGGAGCAGTGATGCAAGGGCTTGGTGTCCTATATTCTTGGAAGAGTCAAGGAAGACTTGGTTTGGATCATGTAGATATTCAAGAGTCAGAGCAAGGCGAATTTAGAGTGGCTCTGGTCCCTTTGTGCCTCTTCTGTGTTTGTGCAAGAAGGTCAAGGTCCCCCTGTTAGCAGTGGAACTTTGTTGCCTGTTTGAAGCCTTCAGAGGTGAACTCCTCATGCTTTGTGATGGGACCATGGGGTTGTAAAAGCCAGCTGTGATCACATGGTGTGGGAGGCAAAAGTTTATGGGGGAGGATAAGGAATGCCCTTTATTCTGAATTTCATTCATTGCCCTTAAGAAGGTAATAATCAGTAGCAAAGTGCAGAGTTCAGGTCCATGGCTGTCAGACATCGTGTATCCTCTGTGTTAGTCTTCTTCCTTACTGGTTGGTTTGTCTCCAGCAGAGACAGAGTAGAGGTGTTCCAACTTCATTGTGCTTCTAAAAACATAATGGAGAATGTTTCAGTCTTTGATGATGAAGGGCAGTAGTGGTAGACAGCAAGCTGATCTGAGGAGTTCCTCAATAGCAAGTTAACAGGAGAAGTCATGTGATGGTTTACTCTGTAAGCAGAGCTGCCAGTTATGTGCCTGTGGAGCATGTGATTCAGAAAATGCGAACAAGAACCCCCAGGAAGCTGATGTCACCCACTGGGGCTCCATGCTCTTTCACTGATGTGTGGAAGGTGGGCACCTGTCTCCAAGGAAGTACTTGGAGCCAGACCTTGAAACAGTAATTTGTGTAATGTCAGTGGACTCTACTTCTCTGCAATCCTTGTTTCCTAGTCAGTGGATGAAGGCAAGCGTGAGTGGTGATTCAGAGAGACAATGAGATGACTTGAGGCCTTGATGCTGAATAGTTGATTTGTCCTATAGATGGCTGCTGCTTGATCCTTCCGAGCCTGTGCACTGAGCAACCAGGAGGCTGTATTGCCTGAAGGCTTGTTGGCATCTTCTTTCATTGAGAGTAACTATAGAAATAGTGGCTTGTGCTTTGGAACAAGCTGGAGCAAGAAATGGACAGCTTGAAGAGTCATCTACAGTATGTCCATCTGTGAAGATGTTCAAGGCTGCAGTTTTTATTGAGTGTTTCATGTGATGGTGAAAGTTTTATTTTTGACTTGGAATTTTTAACCGTTTCCTTTTCCCTGTTAATTTTACAGCACCGGAGACAAGTGGCGATTGCGGAGGAAGATGATAACTCCCACATTCCACTTCACAATCTTAGCTGACTTTCTAGATGTTATGAATGAACAAGGAAGGATTTTGGTGGAGAAACTTGAGAAGCATGTTGACAAGGAACCATTTGATGTCTTTCTGGACATCACTCTGTGTGCCCTTGATATCATCTGTGGTAAGTCCTCTTCAGTTGTTGTGGCAGGGCTGTGAATGATGTAGAGGCTCATGGGTACAGCTGTGCATGTTGTGTGAGGAGACAGCTGAAGAGGAATGACCCTGAAAATTGTGAGAATACATTCCCATCCTTCCAAGACCATCCTTTCTCCTAGGGTGTCTTGTGTGCATCTGAGCAGATAAGTTTGTGGGATGGGAGTGGCAGAGGTAGCAGCCTGAAGGGAGGTTGTGTTGAGGATAAGAGTTCTAAGCATGAAAATGTAAAGCAAGCTCATTATCTGGAAAGGGATTTGTGTATCTACCTGTTGAAAGGATGGTGTGGTGACAGTCAAAGGCTGGGAGCAGTGGAAAGCTATTGTGTACAGCAATGCCATATTTTTACTTTGCACTTGTGAACTGGTGATAATTTCCTCCTCCTAGAAACAGCGATGGGCAAGAATGTGTGTGCTCAGGAGAATAAGGATTCTGAGTATGTTCGTGCTGTCTACAGGTAAATAGACATTTTTCTTGGCTGCTTTGTAGTTGGACTGGAGTTGATGCTGCTGGTGTCAGGACTTCTGCTGTGAGCCAGGAGGGAGGGCCAAGGGGTCATAGATGGAGGTAGAAAGCTGAGAAGGCAGGAAAAACTTCTGCAGATTGTGATGCATTTTCTGGTATTTGCAAGGTGAGGCTGAGGCTTTGTGGAGGTGTAAGCTGCCATTCCATTAACCCGTTGGTATAGGAGGTTAAAAAACAAAAGATGGAGCTGTAAAATTTCACATCAGTATAACTGGCAGAATTGGGAGGATGCTGCTTTAGACAGCGTGTTAAAGCTGAGGCACTGCTGCTCTGCAGTTCACAGTGGTATTTGCACCATTCAAATTGTATGTGACTGTCCAGTGGACTAAGAAAAGCATGGTCTGTATTCCTACCACACTGGTGTGTCAGCATGGATGACATGTAGCTGCTTGTGGCATCTGACCTCTAGCCTATGAGGCTTATTGAGACAGGTGTGTTACCAAAAAGGGGTGGAATTAGAGGGTTTGATTGTCATTGGTTCCTTAGCCTTTCCCAAACAGTAGTGAGCTGGCCCAAAGTTGGTCTAAATGTAATAATTACTCCTCAAAGTCTTTCTGCAGCCAAAAGCATGTGCAAGAGCTCAATAGCAATGAAATCAGCCCTTCCAGATATACTGCAGTTGTTTTTGATAGTATCTGAGGCCTTGTAATTTCTATTTCAAATACTTTTCATGTGCTGTCTGGCATATGCGATATCTGGGCAGTCAGAGAGGAATGTACTACTTTGCGATGGCCGCTTGATGTCATGGAGCAGATACTTTGAAGTCCTTACACAAGTAGGATTTTCAGGTTGTACATATCTTTTCAGCATGATCAGTGCTTTACTGATGTAGAGTGAGATTGGACTGGATGACTTCATATGGCTGTTTCAAGAGGGTTCCCACTAAATGAGAGTATATCCTCCTTCTCAAAGATCAGGGCTTAAAGATATAAATATGGTGATGCTGGGATAGGTTACAGGAATTTTGAGATGGTTTAAGATTAGGAGACAAATATGAACAGCTTTTCTTTCAGATACATGGGTTTAAACCTGTGCAATATGTTAAGTGTATTCATTGAGGAAAGTAGAATCTTTTTTTGTTTCTTGAAAGTGTGCTATAAATTTATTTTTTCTCAGCAAATGTTACATAATGTAAATGTTGTGCCCCTAGGATGAGTGATCTAATCCATGAGCGACAGAAGAGCCCTTGGTTTTGGCCTGATTCTGTGTATATGCTGTTCAAGGAAGGAAGAGAGCATAAGAGGAACCTCAAGATCCTTCACAATTTTACAGATACAGTATAGATTCTATGTGTTGTTTTTTTTTGTTTGTTTGTTTTTCTAATGGTACATTCTAGTTGTTGGAGCAAAGTCTTGCACTCAGTAGAGAGCTTCCAAATGGGGTGAGGTTCAGCCCCCTTGCCTATGCATCTATGTGCTGAGGAACTCCCTGAAAAGAAGACAACAGCTGACTTCTCTGCCGGGAGGTCTGTTGTATTTAAGCAAGGGAGTATAGCACTCCAAGGGACTAACACGATTTACAGGACCTTATCAGCCAAAACAAATCACAGGCATTCACTGAATTCTTGTTCTGCCCCAGATGTTCAACATCTGTATCAACTGCAACAGCTCACTGACAAGTTTGTACCAGTAAGCACAGGGTGCTCTGCTTGGTAATGTCACTTGGTCCAGCCTTCAGAAATGGAAGCTGGTATTCATTTTCCCCTATTTGGAGCAGAACTGCTGCAATGACCAAACATATGCAGGTCCCTCTTACAACAGTAAGATTCTTTAACCCAGAAACCATTAAGCGTACATCACTCACCTGGCATAAAACAGTGTTATCTCACCACATTAGACTGTGCAAGTAACAGCCCTTTCTCTCACCAAATAGACTGTGCTGTTCTTGCCAGTAGTTGCCCTCCCAAAGATTTGTTACTGTTAGGATGTTACCAGGGAGGCTGCTTTCCCTAAAATTGGTTTATGTACCCTGCAATATCATAGTATCATTGATCACAACAAAGGAAATAATCTCTGAACTTTCACTGCATATAATGAGCCATACTGATTCTACTTTTTTTTTAAGTAGTTCATGTTTTGCTTGCTTTCATTGGGAAGTGCAGCAACGAGGCATGAGGGAGGCCATTTAAGGGACCTAAGGTAGCAATTGCTCTCTTGCCATGCTGGGCTGCTGCATGGTATATGAGAAGCCAAATCTTAGAAGATGACAAAGGAACAGTAAATAATAATATCACCTAGTATAGCTGCTGACAGAACACACAGAGCCAAAAGGTGGTTCAATATGTGTTTCTGTATGTTTATGTTCAGTAAGGGAAGCTGTCTGTGTGTGCGTGCGTGTGTGTGCTTCCTCTGAACAGAATGACATACTCCACAGTCTTTATTTTTTTGTTACTGAGAGCAATACCAGTTTATTGAGGGGTTCTGTTTTGCTGTTATGCCAACAGTGGTCGCAGCAGGAAGTCTCTGTCACTGAGGCTGTACTTTGACCTAAAAAGGGCGGTTCAACCATTGCTCTCATACTGAAGCAAATTTGGGAAGCTTTAGTGTAGTGGTTCCAACTGGGCTATCTGTAGTCCTGATGCAAGATTGTGGGGTCCCCTGGCTTCTCTCCAGCATCTGGGGAGCCCAGATTCTTTCCTTAATTACTGGATAGGATAGAGAACAGCTTCTTGGTGATTAGTCTTAAAATTGTGGTGATGTTTTTTAATATACTGTTACTATTGTTGGCATTCACAATTGGCTTTTTGCAGATATTCTGGATGCATTTACACTTCTTGATGACCAACAAATTGTTTGCGTAGTTTACCTATCTATTTTCATGATTGCACAAAGGTTATTCAAAGTTCATTCTGTTGCGTGGATCAAGATGGATTGGTCATATTTCACCTACTAATAGAAAAGTCAAAGTTCATGAGCTAACACTGAGAGCTATGCTAACTAGCTCATGTAGACTGCTACAGACGGATGTTATTGTTTTAATATGCTGGGACAAACCTGTGTGGTGTAGACTGTGCACACGTGCTGCGTGCGTCATATCTACTACAACGGTTCTAATCTCAGGTCATTGCTGAAAAAGCTGCAGAACTTGAAAACGCCAAGCAAACAAAATGTAATACTGATGGCAGCTATGAAGAAAGTGGCTCCAAAAAGAGAAAAGCTTTCCTGGACTTGCTGCTGCATGCAACAGATGATGAAGGGAACAAACTGAGCTACAGGGACATTCGGGAGGAAGTGGATACTTTCATGTTTGAGGTACACAAAGAACACATTGGTTGTTGATTTGTTTTGTTCTGCTTTGTTTTGTTTGTGGTTTGTTTTTTTTTTTTTCTGGAACCTGAGATTCACCATTTGCATGTAGTGACTCTTCCTTTTCTTAGTTCAGGAGATTGCTTTTAGTATAAAGTTATTTTAGCCCTGGGAGCCTAAGAGGAGTATCTGTAGGACCAAAACTACTGAGGAATAGAAACATTTGATCCAGAATTGTGTGTACTGGCAAAATGTTGGGCAATACCTGTGGTAGGCCCTGCCTGTGTGAGCAGGCTCTACTCATGAAAGCAGGTGAGTAACAAGAGCTTAATGGCTGACATGGGCCATTGGGTCTTGGCTCCTGTTGCAAACCTCATTAATGCTGAAGAGAGCTCTGAATGGTTTTAGTGTTTTGCCTTGCATTTTGTCAGCTCTCATCACATTTTTTCCCTTGCCACTTTGGCTGTAACCTCCTGGTTCTGTCAGAAACTGTGCATTGGTGCTATCGTCTCATGTCTGGTTACTTGTCCAATGAAGGGTCTAAACAAGACTTTCACAGGGTTTCCACACTACTCCGTTAGCTGGACCTGAATTCTATCTCGGAAGAGCTTAATTCAGAGTCGTGTTACTGCTGTTGTAACCTGGGGAAACTCTCTTCCTGTCTTAGCATTCTTGTATTGCTCCATGGATAGATTCTGAAGAGGTGCAGCATCCTGAACTTCACAAGTGCACCTCTTTTAGTACCAAAACCCTTTGTTTGTCAATTTTTCCCTTTTCTGTTCCTCTCTCTTTTTTGTTTCTCTTCCCCTTGTTTCCTTTCCAAGTTTTTCTGTGATACTGAGAGCTGTAGTAGCTGATCCCCTTTCCATAGGAGGGAATACTTCTTGATTTCCTATGGCCATTCTACTGTGTCTCATTAGACCTCTTTTTTAGGATAGTTTTGTACCCTTTTTTGGGATAGTTTTGTACCCCTTTTTTTGGATAGTTTTGTATCCTTTCTTTGGCTAGTTTTGTAAAGGTTACAGGTTGTGTTCATTCTATCTCTCCTGTGGTTGTTGTTGGCCCCCCCAGATGTTACATTGTTGACTAGAAAGTAACCAAAAAGATCAATATACATCAGTTTCATTGTGTAGATACTGGTAGTTCATGAAGTTTCTGGGAGGCAGAGGACAGGGATGTTTGCTTGGGTTATTTCAATGCTTTTCCCTTTTGGACAGTTTTCAGGCATCTGATAGAATAATGGGTCATCTTATAACCTGATAATCAGCATGTTGGATAGAATTTGTCACTCTTGATTTTTGTTTTTCTTGTGGTTATGGGAATAAGAAGTCTCACTTTCCATACTACCTGAGTATTTATAAAGCCTACCTGTGCACAGGAATAGTGTTGAAGTGAAAGTATTTGTAAATCTGGACCTCTAGGGCCATGATACAACAGCAGCTGCTATGAACTGGTCCCTGTACTTACTTGGATGTAATCCTGAAGCCCAGAAGAAGGTTCACAGAGAACTGGACGAGGTGTTTGGTACGTTTCCATTCCTCCTTTATTGGGGTTGTGGTGGTGGTTGCATTTGTGAATGGGGATGTGGTATATTATAAGCCTAGATGTAGAAGAGGAGATAGGAACATGCTTTGTGGTCGTTCTGGAGCTTTCAATAGCTAGAGGTGGTTGGAATGGGTGCTGGAAGGTCTGTAGGGAGAGTACAGCCAACTTTGTCTTTGGGGCAAGGCATGCATGTTCAATGTATGTGTAGCATCTTCTCATATGTGGTCTTGGTGTGTGATGAGAGTTCCTGGAGGGAGCTGGGATGAGTTTAACTAAAAATGAAGAGTTTGGGTTTTGCTCATCCCCCTATCTGTTTTTCGACAAGGCAACATTGAGCGTCCTGTCACAATGGATGATTTGAAGAAGCTTCAATATCTTGAGTGTGTTGTGAAAGAAGCCCTTCGGCTTTTCCCTTCAGTTCCACTCTTTGGTCGTGTCTTGAGAGAGGATTGCTTTATTAGTAAGTAGTGTTCTGCATTTACCACTTCCTATTCTGCTAGCATCTCCTCAGTGGAGGTGTTTTCCAAGTAAAAGGTAGCATTATTTTATTTTCTTTATTGTGCTGTTCGGTATAGAAAGTCACTTATTTGCAATTGTTTTGACCCTTCTTCTCCCTTTCTCTTTTCTCTTTAGGAGGATATCAGGTACCAAAAGGCACAAATGTTGCTGTTGTAACTTACGCCCTGCACAGAGACCCCGACATCTTCCCTGACCCGGAGGAGTTCAGGCCGGAGCGATTCCTGCCTGAAAATTGTAAGGGAAGGCACCCATATGCTTATGTGCCCTTCTCAGCTGGTCCCAGGAACTGCATTGGTAGGTGGCTGAAGAGGAGGGCCTTGTAATGTGACAGTGCTGCTTTTGGTGTGGTTACTGTGGTTAAGTCTTGATATGCCTGCTGCTTGTGTCCCCCACTTCTCCCTCTTCTGTCCTCCTTGGGTGCTCTCTCCTCTGCAAGCCTGATCCTTGAGCTGCCATTTTTTGTTTCTTCCCAAGAATTTCCTTTCTTCCCAGGGTCCAGTGTCTATCATGATGTTGTTTTGTCCTTACTGCCTTTGCAGTATGGCAGAACGTTAATGGGCTCCTGTGTTAGGACAAGGTTGCTTCCAAATTTCTGATCCTTGGCGTCAGCAAGACAGAGCAAGAGAAAGCAGATGTCCTGAACTTGTTTTACTCTGGAAACATCTAATCTGTCTAGTGCATTATCTCATGTCCTAAACATGTAGTCTGCAACTGAGGTATTCTTTCCCTCTTTCTGACACCGTTGTTGTTCCCCTGACGAGCTCCACCCCCCAACCCACCTCAGTTTATATACTGAGCATGACATTCTATGGTATGGAATGTCCCTTTAGCTCATTCAGGTCAGCTGTCCTGGCCATGCTTCCTCCCAGCTTCTTGTCCACCTCCTCACTGGTACAGGATGCAAAACTGAAAACCCCTTAATTTAGCATAAGTTCTGGATTAGCAACAACTAAAACGTGAGTCTGTTATCAACATTATTCTCACACCAAATCCAAACACCAGCACTGTATGAGCTACTAGGAAGACAATTAACTCTATCCCAGTCAAAATCAGGAGAATGTGTACAGACATCCATCTGGGCCCATTATACAAAGGGGAGCACAGGAAGAGTCTTGAGCTCTGGGTTTTTTGTCCTGTTTCCATATTCAGTTTGAATGAACTATATGGATTGTGACACTTGGTTTGGTTTCCCTCATATTTTTCTGTTCTTCCCTTTCCTCCTTCACCTTTCTCTGAAATGTAAACTGAACTTTGCCCTCTGTGCTAGCAAATTATCACTGTGTATGATGCTTAGTGTCCTTTGAAGGAAGGTCCTTCTGTTCTGTTGCAGTTGTGTCTCCTGTGCTCCTCTCTGCATATATGGAACAATGGGATTTGTCTTTCCATGCAGTCCCTATGCTGCATCTTCTCCTGCTGTGGTCTGTCATTCATTCCCCTCTGACTAGTCCACCTGAGAGACATGACAAGGCTGTGTTTTGTATCAGTTCCATGTAAGGCACTGACTGTTTCCTCTTTGCTGTTTGAGTTCTGTGTACTATGAGAGGCAGAATGTGCTAGGGATTGTCCCAGGAAGGCCAGAGTTGTCATGCAGAGAAAAGTGCTACTTTCAGGAGTATCCGTATGACCTTGATTTTGGCCTAAAGCCAGTTCTGTTCTTGAGGCAGATGCACAGTCCTTGCTGTCTTGTGTTTATGGGGTATCGCTGTAAGCATGCAAATGCAGCAGCTCTTGATGCAACCTGATAATAACTTTTTTTTTCTGTGCTGTAATTCATAGGTCAGCGCTTCGCTCAAATGGAGGAGAAAGCTCTTCTAGCCCTCATCCTGCGGCGCTTTTGGGTGGACTCATGTCAAAAGCCAGAAGAGCTTGGTACAGCTGGAGAACTGATTCTTCGTCCAACTAACGGCATCTGGATTAAGCTGAAGAGGAGGCCAAATATTGGATGAGAATGAAAGGAAATTCAGGATTTTATTTTTCACAAACTTCTGAGCTATTTAGGCTGAGATATGTTTTCAAATCAGATAGTTTGATGACAGCCCAGCAGTTTGGTGAAACATCTAAAGGATGGCTAAAGAAATTACTAATTGCTTCATTAAAGATGTAATAGCCTTAAATTACACTGCTTTTCTAGTACATGTGAACTTCTTATTAATCTTTGGAGTGTGAGTCTTTAAACATTAAATGTTAGTACCTTATCTACTCAGATGAAACTGTTCTATTGCAACAGTGCAAAAAAACTTAAATTATGGTGGTAACAGCAGTAATGCCTGTGGTGGGATGGTCTGGTTATAGTCCATAGCATTTGCAAGGTGACTGATAGTCTCACAACTTTGTATAGTTTTCATATTTCTTTGGTTCTGGAAGATAGAAGTGACCACTTCTTCCACTTGGCACGTTTTTGTTCTGTTTTGGTTATGACTGCATCTATGATGAAAAAATTCTGATAATTTCACTTCGCCTTTCTAGGCATTTACAGTAGCTGTAAAGTTGTGATTATTATTTTTTAGCAAAGTATACCATAAGCATTAATCTGTATGAACTAGGCAGTCTTCAAAGTACACACAGGATTTAATAATGACAGAAATACTGTATTATTACATATTTTGACAATAAACTTCTATGCCTTGATATGGAATTAAATTACATCTGTAGAAATTACATGCCTGGGTGCAAGTAAATTACTGATGGTTATTTATTTCTTATCGTCCGTTCCTCTGGAATGACCATTTGACCAGATTTTACTGTGTTAGTCAAAGCTGAAACAATGAGCCAGTCCTGAAGGCAACATAGAGAATTTCTTGCTAATTGACATTCAAGAGGCATTACAGTGATGGAGTGAAGTGCCTCTAGAAGTTTCTGACTGTTGTACCTGCAGGACAGGTAAAAATCTGCAACAAGCCACACAGCTGTGGAACAGACTCTCCATGACTTTTGTAAGCACTGAAGAAAAAGCTAGTGGTGCTAGACCAAGCTGAGGTCCTCTAGCTGGACTGCCCTTCTACCCTATGCTTTGGCACTTCTTTTGGCTGGTGTGTGTTACCCCAGCATGACCCCTGGCGCTGTACAAACTGCACACTGGTAACCACACCTGTTTTCATCTGCTGATGCAGTTGCTTTTGCCATTGGTGGTGGTGGTGGGGGCTTTAGGTACACCCTTCAGGGTGTTCTGGGGCTGTGGGTGACCTGCAGAGGGGAACTGGATGAGAAGCTGGAGATCAGCAGGACCAGCAGGAGTAGGGAGGTGATTGTGCCCCTGTACTCGGCACTCGTAAGACCGCACCTTGAGTACTGTGTCCAGTTTTAGTCACCACAGTACAAGAAGGNCCTAAAAGGAGGTTGTAGCGAGGCTGGTGTTGGTCTCTTCTCTCAAATTAGTAATGATAGGACGAGGGGAAATGGCCTCAAGTTGCGTCAGGGGAGGTTTAGATTGGATATTAGGAAGAAATTCTTCACTGAGAGGGTAGTTAGGCACTGGAATGGACTGCCCAGAGAGGTGGTGGAGTCACCATCCCTGGAGGTGTTTAAGGAACGAATAGATGCAGTGCTTGAGGATATGGTGTAGTGGTTAGTGAGGATATGGTGTAGTGGTTAGAGAGGATTTGGTGTAGTGGTGTAGTGGTTAGAGTGATGCTAGGAGAAGGTTGGACTTGATGACCCTGGAGGTCCTTTCCAACCATAACAATTCTGTGATTCTGTGATCAATGTGGACTGGTCCACCTCTAGTGATTAATGTGTTACAGAGTAAGAAAGGAGTAATCAGTCCTTATTGGTTTTCTTGACCTTTATGGATTATTCTATTTTTTCTGTTCCCTTGTGCTCTTTTAACACACTTTGTGGTTTAATACCTGGGATACTGCTGTGCTTTGTACAATATCGGAATAGAGAGAAAATAACTCCTATGTTTTTAAAGTAAATTAGAGATTTCCTTGAACCTTCCAAATTCTTTATATTCTGATAAACCTAGGCTTTACCATTTTCTTCTAAGAAGAAAGGATTTAATTCCTTAGTTTACATAAATGAAATTACAGACCTTGACAAAGTTTATTGTAATTGCTACCTTTCTTCTGTCATTAAGAAAACAAAAGTTGTGTAACAATGATAATATAGTTACATTCTTCAGCCTATGTCTTCAAAAACAGGTTTCATTGCTAGATAATAAGAAATTTAACTTTACAGGGCTGACTGTAAAAATTGTTTTCTTTGTAATGAGGTAACTTTTGAGACTACCTTCTTCTGTTAATACACCTAAAACAAATGACACATGTTTTCCAAAGAGACTCTAAGTTAAGAAATTATTTAACAGTTTTGAGTGTTTGGTAATGTGAGCTTTGCAAGTATCCAAGATTTGCATCCAGAATACTTTTTCTAAGGACATTTGCTATGTAGTTGAAACCTGAAGAGGTACCTCGTGTTTTGTTAAACGGTATCCTTAAATTGAGTGCTCTCAAGACAAATGAAAAGTAGATCCCAGAGAAGAAATGGAATTATTTTGTGGAAGCAGTTTTTTAAATTGTTCAAACTATAACAATAGTCTTCTTATGACATCTATCTATAACAACTAATATTTTTGTTTGGGGTTTGTTTTTGTACTGTACTCTTCTATAATGGGATCTCAAGTAAATTGTAATTTCTTTATAATCTCTGATGGGAACAAGAAAAATAATTGAGACAAAAACTGGATATAACAGTAATGAGAAACTCATTATTAAAATTGGATGGGCTCAAATGCTGGCACAGGGTTACTGAAGTGGAAAACCCCATTTAATGATGCACGTATTATCTTTGCCAAGATGAGCACTGATGTAATCCCTGGTCTTTGCGTTCAGAGTTGTTCTGAAAAGGCAATGACCTCTCTTCTTTTGTTGTGAAAACTGGTTCTGAAGGAACCTGAGGCTGCTAAGGAAATAAATATTGAGGAAATAAATATTGAGGAAATAAATACTGAAAGAACAGGAACTTTTTTCCCTGCTGTATGTTAGATACTTTGTATTGCATGGAGTTTGCTTTTATTAACCTGAGTCATGTGGTGTGCACTTGTTGGATGTGGTCAGTGACAACCCTTCGGGTTTGTTGTTTTTTTTTTTTTCCTTTTTTTAACCCTGTAGGACTTAGGAATGCAGCGCAGCCTTGCCAGATTTCCTGAGAAAGTAATGGGACAATAAAATACTGTGTAATAAAATCTGCATGTGCATAGTAGCTCCTAGTGATTTTGTCCTGATGGGTAGGTATCTGCTGATGGTAGAGGCGTAGCAGCTGAACTCTAAACCCAGATATTATTCCTGAGTAATATATAGCATGTATAGGATATAGTAATGTATAGGATAATCTCAGTGATGCTAATCGTGGGGTGATGCTGGCACTGTTTCTGAAGTATGACTGTCTTACTGTAAAAAGCTAATAGCCTTATCTCATATAACGATCCCTTTTTGTGTGGTAACAGAACACAGCTTTCTACTGGGATGACAGAAATAGAGTGTGTGAGTGTTTCTGGATCATGGTTTACAGCAGTTACAAAGAAAACTGACAAAAAACCCTCTTGGGTCGTACTGCTTCAAAGCACCTCCAGGGCTGCCACAGATGCACCAGCCACCTTGACACAAACTGCTTTTTGGACTCTAAAAGCTGGGTGTTTGGGACAAATGCAGAAGGTGGACTAGAGGTGCTTAGTAGACATCTGCCTGCCGACATGCAATTATTCTAGGAAGACTATTGTTGACATGTAATTATAGAATATGTAACTACAATACTGCTGTTATTTCAGTACAATATGCAATCTAGCATTTTCCACAAATTGGTGAATAAGTTACTCTAGCCATGTTTTTGCAGCCATTCTGGGTGGAATCAAGTCAAACATGAGAAGACTTTAGCCTAGTGAGAGAAAGGATTCTTCACTCGTAACATCATCTGGACTCAGATGAAAAGGCTCCAGATTGTTCATTGGAAGAAGGAAAGATCAAGATCTGATTTTTAGAACTTGTTTTAGCAGCATTTGGTATTTCACTCTATACTTTGTCATATACTTATTCATAACCATGCAGAATTAAAGATACACAGAGAATGCTTTAGAATATGTGTTGGTTTTTCTTTTTTTTTTCTGCTGGAGCATTCATAACTGAGTTCATGATAATAATATTGTAGCATCCGCATTCATATGGAAGAATGTCTATAAAACTGTATTGAAATGAGAACTTGTGGTGTTCCTGTCTTACTGGTACCTTCATTCCCTCATTCCCTCCGAGATGCTTTTCCTCTTGTTCTATGTCACAATAGCCAGCTGTCTCATCACAGAGAGTAGATCCTCTCCCACACTGGAGCTGCTATTTGAATAGGATTGCCATAAGAAATGTGAGATTTTGTTTTGGCAGGCAGCCCTAGACCTAAGTCAGACTAGAGTAGCATCCAGTTATTCAATTCCTGAGGTGAAACAGTTCAGTAATTTCTACCACCTTTGCAGAGAAATGAGATTCTGCATAAATCACAGTGGAAATAATCAAAAAGCACTATCAACCTAGTAGGGAAATTTCATTTTAAAGAACTCATTGACAGCTTAGGTTGAAGCATGCTTCGTTTTTTTTTATAATAACAGGTCAAAATGAAACAGTCAAAACAGAAGCAAGCACTCCATTTTATTTCATGTTATTCATCTAAATTTTGTACTTGTATCATAAATTTTCCACTTTATCGGTGATGAGCTCTTCTTTTAACACTGCCATCTGAATTACTAAATCTTAATTACAATCTTCTGATTTAGTTGCCAGAATACTACTGATAGCCAAATGAATGCAATGAGGGAATTCAGACAGCAGTAAGCTTATGTGTAAAACCTTTATGAGCCTAAGAAGTGTTAGGTGGTTTTGGTATTCTGTGCGCTTTGAATTTCTAGCTCTTCTCGTTAAAATCTTGGACTTCAGTGAAGCTCAGTAAACAGATACCAACTGAGAATGTCTCAGCATATACTTATATAATAAGTATGTCCTATAATTGAATAAACAATAATTCATTCAGGAATAAAGAGTTCATAACGCCTTATTTTGTCTGTACAGATGTACAACCTTGGTTTGAGCAACAGCGCAGCAACGTAAACGGGAGTGTTTGTCATATGAGTAGCAGATCCACTGAAAGAAAATGCATTCATTTTTCAAGGTAAGTTTGCTCATTATGATTCTCTTCAAATAGCATTGGTGCCTTATTTCTCAGCTTCACCATCAAATCCAATTGATGCCCATATAGATGTAGTTAAAATGACAAATACTTTTGGAAGGAGTGTGATATCTAAATTTGAGAACTGCTGCTTTAAGAAAGTATTTTTTCTCTTTTTTTTCCCATTAGTTTGCTATCACCAAGAGATTCTTTTTCATGAGACAAGTTTCTAAAATAGAGATAATGGATTATAGAAATGAAATATTACAGAAGCTTCTGATGAATGGGTATGACTGTGTATTGTATGATGAGACGTGATCTTGGTGAAATTTATGATGAATCTGGCCTGTTTATTTTCTGCTTATTTGAATTATATACTTTATTATTTCAAGAGTGTGGGGTTGGAGTTTTTGATGATATGTTTTGTTGTTTTGTTGTTTTTTGTTTTATATATAAAGACAGTAATGAACTGGAATAACAATTCCTAGTGTCTGAAGCTGGAAAACCCAAGTGAGAGATAAAAAGTGAAGAAATTCTCATCCCTTGTGTCACCAAGTGAAGAGCGCGCACGCACACACACGGGGAAAAAAAAATAATTGAAAGCTAGTGCAGAGCTCTACAGGCATCTTAGTCTCATAACACTTAATGTTACAGGAATGAATTATCAATGTGTTTTGCAGTAGAGTCTTCTAGCACTCTCGTCACTGTTACACACTTAAAACAGAAGAGCGCATATAAAAATGAAAGCTGTTGTACTGATAACATATGAGCATATCAGGGCAAAGCAAATAGATACACAGGAGAGGACACAGGAGCCTTTCTTTCAGACAGTTCTTCCTCTGTAAGGAGAAATTGGAGACTTTTCTGGCCCAGAAGTCATTTCAATCATCAGGATGCTCAAAAAGGTCACAGTTGGGTGAAATGTTTTGATCCAGATATTTTTTGAGTAGAACATATGTATCTGCCTTTCCAGCATATTCAGTCTAAAATAGAAGAGGAAGAAGAGGGGAAAGGAGGGAAGAGTTGTCCCTTTGGTAATTTCACTATGAAACAAACCTCTCCCATTTTACTTTTTTTTTTTTTTTAATCCTTGCATTTGAAACAATTTTTTTTGTTTTAAATTTATTTAGATTTGCTACAGAAGATAAAAGTAATGGTGCTATAAATTGACTTGTTGCATTTACATTTCATATGCTTGCAAACAGGTTTTTTTATCTGGCAAACTGAAGATACTGTTAGTTGCATCTAACAACAAAATAGAAATGACCATGAAGTAGAAATGACCACAGTAAAACTACTTGGAAGATGCATTGGCCAGGAATGGTCAGATAGCA